>JAUCMX010000001.1:4555838-4605838 GCA_033459395.1 Hemibagrus guttatus
ATAACCTGCTACCGGAACAGCATTTTGGACCTGAACATGGCTTGGGACGGGAACAGGGTTTGGGAAACCGAAACAGCCTGGGACTGGAACAGGAATTAGGGCCTGAACTAGGCCTGGGACTGGAATAGAGTTTGGGACCTAAACACAGTCTTGGATCAGTGACAGGGTTTTGGACATGCACAGGGAGGATGCCACAATGGCCTCAGCAGAAATCATGGTTCGAAATAGGATCTGAGAGGGCGTCACTTCAGCCTCAGTGTCTTGTGAGGCTGCCTCGTCAGCCTTGGCACGGAGCTTGGCTATGTCTAGGAGGCCTCAGTTTTCCACTTGGCTTGAGACATCCTCGAGGAGATCACTCGCTCCGGTTGTACATGAAAAATATCCAGGCGGAAGCGAAGCTTTTCATTGATAAATGCTCGCAATGCATGCAAATCAGCCTGCTCTAGGACTGACCGAGCGCATTAATAAACTAACAGCACAAAGGTCGTGTAAGTCGTTCCCTGTAAGAAAGCGGGGACATTATATATATTAGCAGTTATGTGCTGCATCCTCGTCATGCTCATGAATGCACTTTTTTTCTGAGGAATAAAAGCGTTGTCAGCGAAAATCCCCCGTACTTCTGCGTTTCTGTGTCATACACACTGTGTCCATTAAATAAATATGTGCATGAGCCACTGACGGTACACATCTTCTAAACTGTTTGCTAGCCATTATAGCGATAAATTGTACAAAATAGACGAACAAACGATAAACAGACAGACAATCAACACTACAGACAAACAGCTTCCGGGAGATAAAGACGCTGGGGATTCCGTGACGTAGATGCCCTTTAATGGTCTTGTTGACGCGCACCGCTACATCACGTGACCCCACGTTGACCAGCAGAATTGGCATGTTTCCACACGTTTCAGACACCGGTCTCACGGAGGAATTCCCACAGCGTCAAGAATCAGAATCGGCTTTATTGTCAAGTATCGTGGGTTTCCATGTGCAAGGAATTTGTCTTGGTGGACTGGTGCATATGTAGTGAGTCACACAGTGGGATTGTGCTTTAAAGCTGGGCTGTAATGAGCGGGGTGGGGTTCAGTGGTAATGTGATTGGTGAGCGTATATATATTCCGGGGTATGGGGTATATGCATCATAGCTTTGGGACGCCACCCGGTGTGCATCATAGCTTTGGGTCAGCCCATTTCCGGTATCGCTCAGGGCCGCCGCTGCGTTTATGATATCTGTAGAGTGGCTACTTTACTAATGCTAACTAGACTGCTTTATGTCCCTGTATCTTGTTTTTTTCCCCCTTAGCCGATAGTGTTTTTTTTTCCTTTTTTTTCAGGCATCGTAGTGGACGTGTGGGCCGTTGGCTGACCTCCCCTCGGTTACCTTTTCCGCAGATTGCATTTTTAGCTCATGGGAAACCTTTGGCCTCGGGGCGTGTATGACAAGAATTTTGGCCATAGTGGTAAAATGACGGTAGGTGAAATGAGGCGTTAGATGAATTGGTGCATAATGTAAAATCGTTGCTCTTTCAGGTGGAGCTGATCACAATGCGAAAGAAATAGACTTCCGGATATTTGATCGATATTGCGGGGCGGCACTACTGTCTTTACGCACGAAACTGCTGTCTTTACGCATGAAACTGCTGTCTTTACGCACTGCTGTTTTTAATGAATGAACTGGTGCCTGTATGAATGTAATTACTGTCTTTATGAGCGAGACTGCTGTTTTTTTGGTGAAACTGCTATCTTTATTAAGGACGTCGCTGTTTTTTTTCGGCTCTGCGCCTCTTGCGTTGGCAGGTGTAGTGACTTTTGTCGTTTTGCGTGGGATAGGTCATTTTTGATTTGTTTTACATTAGTTTTTTTGTTAATCTCTACGGACATTCCGCCCAGGATTAGATTCTGTTCACTACTCAAACTGGAGTTTTGTAAAGTGGATGTTTCCAGCACTGTATCGTCTGGCTAGTCTGTGCTTTTTGTTTTATTAGTTGTAACTTATTTATTTTTATTTTTTTTCTTTGCGCATTTGTTGGTTATATTTTCTGTAGTTGTGTTTTTGTGCAGGTATAATTGTTATTCTTTCCTTTGTGTTCCCTAGGAATCAAGCCCCCGGGGCAGGCCTCAAGTTGTCCTTCCTGTTTGGTGGTGGTGCTTTCTTCACTGCCTGTGTGGTTGTGCATAACCACTGGTGTGCTGTGTGAGTGTGCTGAGTGTGTATTTGCCGAGGTACCTTTTGAGTAGGCAATTAAGGAAGTTGATGCTGGGTTGACTCTGGCTCCTAGGTGTGTGTGTGTGTGTGTGTGTGTGTGTGTGTGTGTGTGTGTGTGTGTGTGTGTGTGTGTGTGTGGTCTCTTGTCTTATTTTAATAAATGGTGTCATTGAGTGATATTTAACAAACTCTTTTTGTTAATAAAGTATTGCCTTTTTTTTGTATTCTTCTGTATTCATTACTTTGTCTCCTCTTGTGTACTAATGAACCTGTGTGCTCATTATTATTGTTCAAGGGTTCCCTGTGCTTGACAGGGTGGTGTAGTTGGTTTAGTTGATTGATTAGAATTTAAAATCTGGGTTTTACTGGGCGTGCTGCATTGGTAATATGTAAACCTGGGTCTGACGTTCTCTTCGCCACACATAGTAATGAAGAAAAAAAACTTAAATATAAAGAAACTATAAGCTATGAAAGATTAACTTCACAGGTGATGAGGTCCTGGGTGATGATGGTTTCCAGGAAGCGGAAGGAGTACACAGTATCGACTGGGGAGTCACACAGGATGATGGGAGCAGGTGGGTTTGACTTTCTCCCTAATTTCTAGGGTTAAATTAAATTCTACCACCATCTCCACTTTTGTCACAACATTTAGCTCCAGTCTGTTCACCAGGTTACCAGATGGTCAATCATCCTCCTGTAGGCAGATTCATCCACCTCAGAGATGAACACAATGAGGGTGTTGTCATTAATAAACTACAATAGATTGACACACTGGGGACTGGAGATGTAGCTTTTAACAAACAGAACAAGACAAAACAAAGGGCACAGGCACAGCATGACACAGTGTTGAGTTCCCTCGAAAGAAAAGCCTTTAGGAAGTTTTAATAACTTTATTTCAAATGTAAAATTAATGATAGATGTTGGACACCAGTTAGATAGAAAAGACAGTCAAACACAGAGGCATTAAGTACAGTATCAGGGACTGTGGTGATAATTACAAAATTATACCTTATTATTACATATTATATTATAAATTATTATTTCAACATTCTTTGTTATATATTTTCAGTAATTATCAGCTGCCTAATCTACAACGAGTTACAGAAGTGCATTGCAGAGCTACAGATAAAGATACAGATACAGAAAGTGTCATTGTGTTACACCCCTAGTGTTCACAGACAGACAGGAGGGAAGTTGGTGTGCAGGAAGCTGATCTCAGATCTTCAGGTTATGTGATTATGTGGAAGTGTTTTCTCAAAACAGCACCAGAAATGTCTAGAATTTAGACAAAGGCCTGTTCCCCTCATTATTAATATTTTTATTCCTCTGTGGTGAATACTGTAATGTTCAGATTAAACTGTATCTTATACTCTTACACTCTTTGAGCTCTAGAGAGCAGTAGAGGCCTTCTGGCAGTAGAGCAGTTCACAGTGACATGGAGTAATAAATATCATCAGTAAAGTTAATACTGGAACACTGAGAGAAAAAAACACTCACATGCAGAAAGATACTCACAATCACAATACTAATATTAAACATTAAAAACACCTTTATATGATTGTTTACATACTGTAACTGACCAGAGACTCATTTCAGTGTCAGATATTGGACAGCATTTGTATTGTGCCTATGTAGGTCAGACATATTTGACACACACACACTTCCTGTACAGCTCTTTATCACACAGATATTAGGGGAAGTGGGCGCAGCGTCACTTTATGGTTAAAACACAGATGAAATCATCACACATTCACATAGCAGGACAGAGACAGTAACAGCGTGTAACAGAACAGGAGCTTTAATATCTTTCTGAAGTGGAGTTGGTGTGGAGATCTGTGAGTGTGAACTCAGGATGAAGATCCTCCTCTTCTTCACCCTCTGTCTGATCTCAGGTAAAGAAATGCACTTCAAAATAATCCTCACTATCAGCAGCAGTGTTACATGAAGGAAGGTTTTGATCAGATGGATATTTGGTGTTTTGTTAGATGGAAGAGCCTCCAAGGAAGTAACAGGATATTCAGGAGGAGGAGTCCTTATCAAGTGCAAGTATGGTACAGAATACAGACAAAACTCAAAATATTTCTGTAAGGGTTCATGGCCAGACTGTTCTGACCAAATAAAGACAGAAGCTAAAAACGAGTGGGTAAATTCAGGAAGATTCTCACTGTATGATGACACCAAATCAGCAGAGTTCTGGGTGATGATCAGAGAGCTCACTGTATGGGACACTGGGACGTATCAGTGTGGAGTTGATATACCTTCATGGACAGACATTTACACACCGGTGGAACTGAATATAAAGGAAGGTGAGTCTCCCACCACTGTCTTCTGTTTATCTTTACAAAGCTCTAGTGTCATTAAGAGATGCAGAAAATACAAAATAACTGTACTTTGTTTTCTATTTTTAAGTATCATTTAAAAAAGACTTCTCAAGCCCATGGATAATGATTTAACCTTTTTTTTCCCTTTTTCAAGGCTGATAAACCAATCCTATTTCTGTCCATTTTATAAAGAATTCTCAAATATTTTCACAAAATCCATTTAAATCCAAATCGCTTTGTTTGAATACTAATAACTAATAACCTGTAACTGTTCATCAGGGCACAAGGACTGCCTATATGACTTAATTGATCTTCATATATTTATGTTACTGTAAAGGGGGAAATAAGCTGATAAAAGTAGGGGAAAATTCACATAAATTTAAATGAATCCCAATGTAATGTGTTCAAATTTCCAATACACCACCAATCTAGAAAAAAACACAGTCTAATCCAGTGAAGATTAGAATCACCTGCCTGTTCCACTCAACCTTTTTTTTACTACCTCGTTTTTTTTAGTTTGGTGGCTGATATATAATTATGTTTTAAGCAGAAGAAACATGTTGTGATGGTATTTCTGTGCAAATATACTGTAGAACAGTGTAAGTGTTGTTAATCAGATCTAGAACACAAATACACAAATAAACTGATCTGATTGGTTTGCAGATCTGTCCTATGAGAAGCCCATCAGTGAGACTGTCCATGTAGGAGGAGATTTGATTGTCAACTGTAAATACCCAGAATCCCTCAGGAGTAACCCCAAGTTTCTCTGTAAGAGGAATAAAACTGCTGCGTGTTCTTATAAAGCATCCTTTAAAAAAAAATAGACCAAATGTAACTAGGGGAAAATTCTCCCTGTATGATGACAGAGCAAATCAAACCTTCAGTGTGAGTGTTAGAGGTGTAACTGAGCAGGACTCTGGTGAATACTGGTGTGGAGCTGAAGCAGACTGGACATCTGATCATGGATACAAGGTTTATTTCACACGGATCAACCTGACAGTTACTGGTGAGTCTGTAGACACATGGAGACACACTGCATTAACTTTTCTAATATTACAGAGGCTTTGTGTCAAAGGACACAGAATCAGTACACATCCTAGCTTAGACTAATCTCTAGCAGTTATTAGCAGTTAGTGAAAAGAAAAATAATATAATTAAAAAATAGAGCAGTTTTTTCTTTTAATAAAGAAGCTTTTTACCACATAGAACTGAAGTGATCTAGATGATATTATATGTAAACTTTCTGACTTTTGTGTTTTGTCAGACTAAATGATGTGATAAGAAGATTTTTATTAGGCTCAGTCAGTTCCACCTGTGCACATGTGCTTTTCTGCTTCATTACACTTCCTGAGACTTAGATGTGTGGAAAAATAGCTCTTCTGATATTAATACATCAGTCTAAAAACTGGTGATTTTCTCAGCTAACAGCAGTCAGTACTTCTGAAGTTCTACACATACAAAGTGTATACTGTGTTTCTGTTGCATCTGTACTGCTGTCAGTCCTACACTACTTTCACTCACTTAATGTCACTTATTTTCTAAATTTGTCACTGCTTTAGATCCTTGTGTCTCAGTTTCACCCTCAAAGCCAACACAACCTTCATCATAGTCATCATCATCATCATCGTCATCGTCATCATCCCCACTTCTTCTTCTCACAGATAAACACAAATCCTGGTCTACTCCATCTTCTCCTCCAGCAGGTGATGCTACTCAGATACACATAGTCTAACTCCATGACTCTGATGAATCTGATTCCTTATGAATGATCAGCATGTAGGTTAAAGTGACTGTCTGTTTGTTTTCTTCCAGGATTTCCAGCTTCCTCTGTGATCACTGTGTCTGTAATCCTGCTGCTGCTTCTGATTGGAACCATAATCCTCTTGATGGTTTTACAGAAGAAACAAAAGTTGCAAGGTACTGTACACACACACACACACACACACACACCCCTCAAAATGTATTAAATATTTAACACATTCATTTTGTGTGACTGGATCATGATCAGTAGTGATCCTCACTACAACAGCTTATGGGGTTCAGTCCTGAGCTCAGGTTGCTGTGTGTAGATTTTTATTTCCATGGATGTTGGTATGTTGGTGGCTTTAACTTGACCCCTAGATATATATTTTGTGTGTGTGTGTGTGTGTGTGTGTGTGTGTGTGTGTGTGTGTGTGTTTTCTGTTTATTTTATTCATTCATTAACCAAAAACAGAATTTTGCCATGTTCAGTTATAGGAGCAGTGACACAGTGATTCTGACCAAAATTTTCTGACTACTTTACTGCTTCTTTCAGCAGGTTCAGCTTCTACTACTGGCAGGAGGTCAGTCAAAGACCCAGGAAACAGCCAAGGGGTAAGTGATGAATCATTGTGTGTGTTCAGTACTAAAACATGATCTTTTGAAAAAAAAAAAAAAATAAATTTTTGTTTCTGTTCCTCTTTGCTCTGAGGTCCCTCTTGATGCCTGTGAATATGAGGAGATTAAAGACACCAGACAACTTTCTGCCTCAGATGCTGGAACTTTTACAGTTTACTCTACCGCTGATCTACCCACAATCCCCTCTGATCATCACACAGTTTATGCAAACTCAGATTTACCCACAAACCCCCGTGATTCTGGTGTGTACTCTACTGCTCAACTACCCACAATCCCCTCTGATCAGGACATCTACTCCAAAGCTCAGTTACCCACACGTCTCTCAGCTGAGGAATCTGCTGAAGATCTGAATTACGCAACAGTGAGTTTTCATACCTAATCCACCAGCTCTGACGATGCAGCTCCAAAGGTTATCTTTAAGAAGGCAGACGCCTCGTGTGACTATGATTCAATTAGTCATGTTACTTCATCTGGCTAGTTTTTTCATCATTACGCTTCCAAGTATGCGGTGCTGGAAGTCTACTGGTTTGTTTTTCCCTGTTTTCTTCCTAATTTGGTCTTGGCCATTTCCTACAGCAAGGAAAGATGAAAGCTTATCCCTTTTCTGTCTTTTTTATATTTTTTTTATATATATATATATATATATATATATATATATATATATATATATATATATATATATATATATATATAATCTTCTAGCTGTTTAGCATACAGGCATTTTAATAACTATTCTTGGACACCCAGTGTTTAAACTAGGAATTTCTTTTGATTTTCTTCAAATCTCCCCTTTTGGTCACAGCTTAAAGTTCACTTTACTCAGCATGTAATATGCAGCATTTTTATCAAAGCATTATTAAGCATTAATAAGCAGTATTGTAGCGTTGTGTATTATTAAAGCAGGCATTAATTGGTATAAATGTGGCTGCCTGTTATTGTGGTGCTTGATATTTTATTTTATTAGAAATAAAAGAAGATAAATGTGTGTATGGATTGTGCTGTTAGTGTGAGTTTGCCAAAAAAGTAGCGAGTGCATTGTGCAATGCTTCACGCTTCTTATTCTCTGGAGCAGATAATAGCAGGGATTTTGGTGGAGCAGGACAACATTAATATGCCGAGAGGCTAGCACAGGTTACTTATGCTCAAGGCTACTGTCTAGTTCATTTTTGCCGTATGCCCATCATAAACAGATGGCATACAGTAGTAAGAGTGGTATATGTCATACCAACATCTTTCTGTAAGATCAGAACACATCAGTGGTGTCTTAATCGAACACAAACAAAAACAGACTGTAGATGGTCACATGATGGCAGATTCTCAATTCATGACAGCAGAAGTGCAGGATTCTTCAATCTGATCCCTTATGAATGATCAGCATGTAGGTTAAAGTGACTGATTCTCTTCCAGGATTTCCATCTTCCACTGCTATGGGTGAAGAATCGTGACATGCCGCTCACAAAACACTAACTCTGGGAAACTTTCCCCCTTTCCCCTGTCTACCCTTGGGGTCCTGCTCTTGTTGGCAAAATGTCCTCTGCAGCTACAAGTTCAGTTAAAAGATTTAGTCTTTCATGCTAGGACTGTGGCCTGGAAGCAAGTGAAGAGCTGGAGACTGCCTTATCACAGTTGGATGACTGGAGCAGGGTGTTTAGACCGGGGGCCCGCAGCAGGGAATGAGACAGAGGAAAAGGCCTGGAACATAGGCATGACCTGCTACCCCGGGAAAAGCGTTTTGGACCTGAACATGGCTTGAGACTGAAACAGGGTTTGGGACCTGAACATGGCTTGGGACTGAAACAGGGTTTGGGACCTAAACAGGGTTTGGGAACCCAAAACAGCCTGGGACTGTGTAACGCCCCAGGCCACCAAAAGGGGCCTTTAGCTTTAGCTATAATAAACACTCCTAAAGGGGCGTCCTAGATTCTCTTATATTTTTAGGTTTGAAATGTTTTTGTCCTCTGAAATGCGCAGATTAAATAAACAACACCACTCTTTTGTTTTCCTTTTAACAAAAAAAATATTTACTTATTCACACGAAGTTGATTACAATAAAATAAAATAAAACAAAAAGTATTAAAATCCCAAAAAACTCTGTTAAATATAACTGTAAGCCAATCCCGTCACAATAAACCAACTATTCAGGTATATTTACTTGGCTTATTCTATGTTAAATCACAAATGCACAAGAAAATCACATTTCACATACACATGCACAATGTTCACTAATCATACAGTCTCTTAAATTCATAGTCCAAATACCCACCAGCTACAACGTTGCAGGCCTGGACTGAGGCTTGGGTATGTTGAGGCCAAAAACTTAACCACTTCACTCAAAACAGCTAAACAAATGAAACTCACAGTACCTTAATCCCCATCGGTCATAAAGAGTTGGCTACCTCAAACATTTCGCTCAAAGGCTGAATGCTAGCAGCTGCGCTGCTCCTATTGGGTTTCTCCTTTGTTTCACCTTAGCCAGGTGAATAACGAGTTCCCCTCCTCAAGCCAAAATATGCACCGTGTCCAAATGCACCAATATGCTCAAGTCCTTTTGCCAATCCAGGGTAATTGCTAACTAGCAAATCGCGGACTGTTGCGACTGATTTAGCAGCTACACAAGTTACACGATACAAACAATAATCCGTTAAACGTGACAGAACGTCAGTATCTTTTCACCGCTTTTCCTGTAAGATCAATAACAAAGAAATACTCATAACTCCATATCCTAGAGAAATGAATTAAACTGATTATCCCACTGCAGCATTTAGACCATCCGTCTCCACGCTCTTCTCTCGTCTCTCCCTCCTCATTAACTTGTGAACAATCAGAATTTCACAATCCCTATGACATCATCATCATCCAGGCAGATCAATCTTTCTGAGGTTTTCAGAAACTTTTCCCATACAACAGAATGACAAAGGAAACTTAGGTATAAGAAATTAGCTATATATGCCATTTATACACAATCATTACATGGCATCCCATAAATGTCAAAAATGAAATTACAATGAAATGATATTCTAAAATAATGCATATACATTCAATGAGTCCATATATTTCTAAATCAAAGGGAGATATGCAGGTTATTATCACAGGGCTACAACTGGAACAGGAATTAGGACCTGAATTAGGCCTGGGACTGGAACAGAGTTTGGGACCTAAACAAAGTCTTGGATCAGTGACAGGGTTTTGGACATGCATAGGGAGGATGCCACAATGGCCTCAGCAGAAAGCATGCCTTGCAATAGGATCTGAGAAGGTGTCACTTCAGCCTCAGTGTCTTGTGAGGCTGCCTCGTCAGCCTTGGCAGGGAGCTTGGCTATGTCTAGGAGGCCTCAGTTTTCTGCTTGTCTTGAGATGGGTGTGGAAGGCTGTCACATCAGCTTCAGCACACCTTTGATAGATACTGACCACTGCAGACCGGAAAGACCCCACAAGAGCTGCAGTTTTGGAGATGTTCTGATCCAGTGGTCTAGCCATCAAATTTGGCCCTTGTCAAACTCGCTCAAATCCTTACACTTGCCCATTTTTCCTGCTTCTAACACATCAACTTTGAGGACAAAATGTTCACTCGCTGCCTAATATATCCCACCCACTAACAGGTGCCATGATGAAGAGATCATCAGTGTTATTCTCTTCACCTCTCACTGCTCATAATGTTATACCTGATCGGTGTTTATTTTGATGAATCTGATCCTGTATGAATGATCAGCATGCAGGTTAAAGTGACTGTCTGTTTGTGGTGGACTTTTCAGACATCCTCGAGGAGATCACTCGCTCCTGTTTTACGCAAAAAAAGAAAAAAAAATCCAGGCGGAAGCGAAGCTTTTCATTGATAAATGCTCGCAATGCATGCAAATCAGCCTGCTCTAGGACTGACCGAGCGCATTAATAAACTAACAGCACAAAGGTCGTGTAAGTCGTTCCCTGTAAGAAAGCGGGGACATTATATATATTAGCAGTTATGTGCTGCATCCTCGTCATGCTCATGAATGCACTTTTTTTCTGAGGAATAAAAGCGTTGTCAGCGAAAATCCCCCGTACTTCTGCGTTTCTGTGTCATACACACTGTGTCCATTAAATAAATATGTGCATGAGCCACTGACGGTACACATCTTATTGTTTTCTGAGGTGTTTTCTCAAAACAGCATGACAAAAAAAGTCATGTTCTCTCATTATTAATATTTTTATTCCTCTGTGGTGAATACTGTAATGTTCAGATTAAACTGTATCTTATACTCTTACACTCTTTGAGCTCTAGAGAGCAGTAGAGGCCTTCTGGCAGTAGAGCAGTTCACAGTGACATGGAGTAATAAATATCATCAGTAAAGTTAATACTGGAACACTGAGAGCAAAAACACTCACATGCAGAAAGATACTCACAATCACAATACTAATATTAAACATTCAAACACCTTTATATGATTGTTTACATACTGTAACTGACCAGAGACTCATTTCAGTGTCAGATATTGGACAGCATTTGTATTGTGCCTATGTAGTTCACACATATTTCACACACACACTTCCTGTACAGCTCTTTATCACGCAGATATTAGGGGAAGTGGGCGCAGTGTCACTTTATGGTTAAAACACAGATGAAGACACGACACATTCACAGAGCAGGACAGAGACAGTAACAGCGTGTAACAGAACAGGAGCTTTAATATCTTTCTGAAGTGGAGTTGGTGTGGAGATCTGTGAGTGTGAACTCAGGATGAAGATCCTCCTCTTCTTCACCCTCTGTCTGATCTCAGGTAAAGAAATGCACTTCAAAATAATCCTCACTATCAACAGCAGTGTTACATGAAGGAAGGTTTTGATCAGATGGATATTTGGTGTTTTGCTAGATGGAGGAGTCTCCAGGAAAGTAACAGGATATTCAGGAGGAGGAGTCCTTATCAAGTGCAAGTATGATACAGAATACAGACAAAACTCAAAATATTTCTGTAAGAATTCATTGCTAGGCTGTTCTGACCAAATAAAGACAGAAGCTAAAGATAAGTGGGTAAATTCAGGAAGATTCTCACTGTATGATGACACCAAATCAGCAGAGTTCTGGGTGATGATCAGAGAGCTCACTGTACAGGACACTGGGACGTACCAGTGTGGAGTTTATAAATCTTTGAGGACAGACATTTACACACCGGTGGAACTGAAGGTAAAGGAAGGTGAGTCTCCCACCACTGCCTTCTGTTTATCTTTACAAAGCTGTAGTGTCATTAAGAGATGCAGAAAATACAAAATAACTGTACTTTGTTTTCTATTTTTAAGTATCATTTAAAAAAGACTTCTCAATCCCATGGATAATGATTTAACCATTTTTTCCCTTTTTCAAGGCTGATAAACCAATCCTATTTCTGTCCATTTTATAAAGAATTCTCAAATATTTTCACAAAATCCATTTAAATCCAAATCACTTTGTTTGAATACTAATAACTAATAACCTGTAACTGTTCATCAGGGCACAAGGACTGCCTATATGACTTAATTGATCTTCATATATTTATGTTACTGTAAAGGGGGAAATAAGCTGATATAGTAGGGGAAAATTCACATAAATTTAAATGAATCCCAATGTAATGTGTTCAAATTTCCAATACATCACCAATCTAGAAAAAAACACAGTCTAATCCAGTGAAGATTAGAATCACCTGCCTGTTCCACTCAACCTTTTTTTTACTACCTCGTTTATTTAGTTTGGTGGCTGATATATAATTATGTTTTAAGCAGAAGAAACATGTTGTGATGGTATTTCTGTGCAAATATACTGTAGAACAGTGTAAGTGTTGTTAATCAGATCTAGAACACAAATACACAAATAAACTGATCTGATTGGTCTGCAGATCTGTCCTATGAGAAGTCCATCAGTGAGACTGTCCATGTAGGAGGAGATTTGATTGTCAACTGTAAATACCCAGAATCCCACAGGAGTAATCCCAAGTTTCTCTGCAAGAGGAATCAAACTGCTGTGTGTTCTTATAAAGCATCCTTTATAAAAAATAGACCAAATGTAACTAGGGGAAAATTCTCCCTGTATGATGACAGAGCAAATCAAATCTTCAGTGTGAGTGTTAGAGGTGTAACTGAGCAGGACTCTGGTGAATACTGGTGTGGAGCTGAAGCAGACTGGACATCTGATCATGGATACAAGGTTTATATCACACGGATCAACCTGACAGTTACTGGTGAGTCTGTAGAGACATGGAGACACACTGCTTTAACTTTTCCAATATTACAGAGGCTTTTTTTGAAGCCCAGAGTCAGTACACAGCCTAACCAAGACTAGTCTCTGATATTATTAGCAGATAGTGAATAGAACAATAATGTGAGTAAAAAATAGAGCAGTTATTTTTCAATAAAAAAAAGGTTTTTACCACATGGAACCTAAGTGATCTCGCTGATATTATCTGTTAATCTTCTGACTTCTGTGTTTTCAGACTAAATGATGTAATGAACAGATTTTTATTTGGCTCAAAGTCTGTTCATCTTGTGCACATGTGTGTTTTTGTTTCAGTTCTCTTCCTGTGATTTATCAGATGTTTAGAGAACAGTCAGTATTTACACACATATAATGTCTATACCGTGTGTGTTGTGTTGCATCTGTACTGCTATCAGTCAAGTACTAGATTCACTCACTTAATGTCATTTATTATCTAACTAAACCTTTCACTGCTTTAGATCCACATGTTTCAGTTTCAACCTCAAAGCCAATATACCCTTTGTCGTCGTCATCATCATCATCATCAACATCATCATCATCATCTCTACTTCTCACAGATAAACCCAAATCCTGGTCTACTCCATCTACTCCTCCAGCAGGTGATGCTACTCAGATACACATAGTCTAACTCCATGACTTTGATGAATCTGATTCCTTATGAATGATCAGCATGTAGGTTAAAGTGACTGTCTGTTTGTTTTCTTCCAGGATTTCCAGCTTCCTCTGTGATCACTGTGTCTGTAATCCTGCTGCTGCTTCTGATTGGAATCTCATTCCTCTTTGTGGCTTTACAAAACAGATGCAAGACACAGGGTACTCAGTGTGTGTGAGTGTGTAGTGAGAGTGTGCAAAGCCCTGCAATAGATTAAAGTAAAATATATTTTATGTAATATACAGTGCTTAAATCAGGATTTTAAACTTTCTTAAAACCCAAGTCAGAGCTCATAATTCACATCATAATTTAAAGTAGTCTTTATTATTTAGCAACTATTATCTACCTTTATAGCAACTGTATGAAGTTACATGAGTCATGATAAAATCTCAAACTAAAAATAAAGACAGGAACAATAACTACTACTGATTTGACTGATTATTATTTTTTTTTTCAACAGGAGCAGCTTCTATTGGCAGGCATTCTGACCAAACCTCAGGAAATGACCAGGGGGTAATTATCTTCATTAGTGTGTGTGTGTGTGTGTGTGTGTGTGTGTGTGTGTGTGTGTGTGTGTGTGTGTGTGTGTGTGTGTGTGTGTGTGTGTGTTCAGTTGCACATGAAAAGGTAGAAATGAGAAAATGTGAGTGTGTGTATAAATGTAAATTCTATATCATTTTTCCTTTCAGGTTTCTCTTGCCCTGTGTGACTATGAGGAGATGAAATATACTGAACGTCTGATTTACACAACAGTGATTTTTTACAGCAATGCCACCAGCTCTAATGATGCAGCTCCAAGCATTAAGGATGAGGTGTTGTGTGACTATACTTCAGTCACTTACACTGCTGTATGTGGATAGATTATAGGATCTTGATTAGTGCTCCAAGCATGTGACACTAGATCTCTACTAATTTGTTCAAATATCATTTCTTCTTCTTCTTTTCTTCTTCTTCTACTTCCACCAAAATCAATATGACAACATATTAGTTAGATATATAACAAATATATTAACCAGATTTAAAAGATTAGAGGGTAGGGTAATTGTGTATTTTGGACAAAATGTTGGATTTTCTTTATTCTTTAGAAAGCCCTAAGCCCATAATTTCTTCCTGCTTAGGTTCTGAGCTAATTTGCATAATTGCATAATTGCACTGTAAGTCAATCCTTTATAATTTGCCTTCTTCTTCTTCTTCTTTCGGCTTTTCCCTTCAGGGGTCGCCACAGCGAATCATCTCTCTCCACCTATCCCTATCTTCTGCATCCTCAACATTGCACCCACTAGCTTCATATCCTCATTAATTCTATCCATATACCTCCTCTTTGGCCTTCCTCTTTGCCTCCTGCCTGGCAGCTCCATGTCCAACATTCTCCTACCAATATACTCACTCTCCCTCCTCTGAACATGTCCAAACCATCTTAATCTAATGTAATGACCCCAGTGAAGCAGAGTAGGGAGAGAGTATATTGAAGTATTAAGGGGTATTGATGAGAGAATGTGAGAGTGGATGGAGGTTCCTTAAGTGTGGCTTTTTCCTGCTAGACCTGTGAAGAGGTCTTGATTTTGTTGAGGATGGATGAAAGAGCAGCATGAAAAATATGGGGTGGTTGTGCCTAAGACTTCCTCCTTTTATTGAGAGAAGGATTTTTCACCTGGACATAGCTGGCCTCCTTCACTCCTCTCTCAAACCATCTGTCTTTTCTGTTCAGGATGTGTATCTTATTGTGTACTTACTGCATAAATTACATTGCTCTTCGAGAGCTATATATGTGTTGTATATGTGCAGGAAAAGGGAGGTCTTTGTTTCAGACATCCTCGAGGAGATCACTCGCTCCTGTTTTACGCAAAAAAAAAAAAAAAATATCCAGGCGGAAGCGAAGCTTTTCATTGATAAATGCTCGCAATGCATGCAAATCAGCCTGCTCTAGGACTGACCGAGCGCATTAATAAACTAACAGTACAAAGGTTGTGTAAGTCATACCCGGTGTGCATCATAGCTTTGGGACAGCCCATTTCCGGTATGGGCCCATTTCAGGGCCGCCGCTGCGTTTATGATATGTGTAGAGTGGCTACTTTACTAATGCTAACTAGACCTCTATCTTGTTTTTCTCCCCCTTAGCCGATAGTCTTTTTTTTTCAGGCATCGTAGTGGACGTGTGGGCCGTTGGCTGACCTCCCCTCGTCTTCATTCTTCCAAAACATAACAGTAACATTTCAAACAACGGACCCACCACCAGCCAAAAGACACACAAACCAACAAACCTCATAATTAAATAATTAGAAAAAACCCCGCCATAAATCCCACCACCCACCCAGGGCAGTAACCCATAACAAGAAACCAACAACACAACATCAAGGTACAAAGTTTTATCCCCCCTCCCAAGAAAAACCCAAGGCAAAAAAAACAACAAAAAAAAAAACAACAAAACAAACAAAAAGAGGCTGAGGAAAACTAACCAGAAGGAAGCCCACCCCCAACCAAACTAAAGCCCATAAACAACACTGTCACCCCAGAAAAACCACCCCCCATTGCCCCCCCGACTCCTGCCCTCACAAAACCTGCCCCGCCTCCCCCTACCTGCCTCAACTTTCTGAGCCTGGCCCGAAACACGTGGAACAAGTCAACCTGGCGGACACGCGGAATTTGGCTCCGGATGCACTCGCACCTCGTACCCCATAGAACGCACTTCGGCTTGCCACAACAGATTTGCCATCTCCAGTCCCATGCGTTTCAGCCCCCTGCCGTACAGCACGAGGTCACGGTCTATGCCCGCGCCCTCTTCGGCTGACCACCACTCCGAGACCCGCCTGCAGAATCGTGCCGCGACGGGACACAACCACAGGGCATGCTCGACCGTCTCCTTGCCCCCGCATCCGATCGGACACAGGGGTGTGGGGCTGATGCCATGCTGGTAGAGTCGCTCCCTGACAGGGAGGCGTATCAGAGCCCCCAGCCAATGCAGGTCTTTACTGGCCCCGTCCAACCAGGTGGGCTGCATAGCTGCCTACTCGACCCTTGGCATTTGGGGGTGGACCTCCCCTCGTTTTTTTTTTTTGTTTGTTTTTTTATTAAAATATTCTTCCAAAACATAACAATAGCATTTCAAACAATGGACCCACCACCAACCAAAAGACACACAAACCAAACAAACCCCATCATTAAATAATTAGGAAAAAACCCCTCATAAGTCCCACCACCCACCCAAAGCAGTAACCCATAAACAATAATCCCACAACACATTCCCAATCTTCCCACAACAAAACATCAAAGAACAATGTTTTAACCCCCCTCCCAAGAGAAACCCAAGACAAAAGCAACAAAAACAACAAAAACAAACAAAAAGAGGCTGAGGGAAACTAACCAAAAGGAAGCCCACCCCCAACCAAACTAAAGCCCATAGACAAAACCCCTCGCTACCCCTGTCCCTCTCTGTCTGCCTGAGGCCACCATGGTGCCCCCACCACCGTCACCCCTGAAAAACCACCCCCCATTGCCCCCCCGACTCCTGCCCTCACTAAACCTTCCCTGCCTCCCCCTGCCTGCCTCAACTTTCTGAGCCTGGCCTGAAACACATGGAACAGATCTACCTGGCGGATGCGCGGAATTTGGCTCCGGATGCACTCGCACCGCGCGCCCCATAGAACGCACTTCGCCACAGAGATGGCTTGCCACAACGGATTTGCCGTCTCCGGTCCCATGCGTTTCAGCCCCCTGCCGTACAGCACGAGGTCGCAGTCTATGCCCGCGCCCTCTTCGGCTGACCACCACTCCGAAACTCGCCTCCAGAATCGTGCCGCGACAGGACACGACCACAGGGCATGCTCGACCGTCTCCTCACCCCCGCATCCGATCGGACACAGGGGCGTGGGGCTGATGCCATGCCGGTAGAGTCGCTCCCTGACAGGGAGGTGTCTCAGAGCCCCCAGCCAATGCAGGTCTTTATTGGCCCCATCCAACCAGGTGGGCTGCATAGCTGCCCACTTGACCCCTGGCATTTGGGGGTGGACCTCCCCTCGGTTACCTTTTCCGCCGATTGCATTTTTAGCTCAGGGGAAACCTTTGGCCTTGGGGCGTGTATGACAAGAATTTTGGCCATAGTGGTAAAATGACGGTAGGTGAAATGAGGCGTTAGATATTGCGATGAATTGGTGCATAATGTAAAATTGTTGCTCTTTCAGGTGGAGCTGATCACAATGCGAAAGAAATAGACTTCCGGATATTTGATCGATATTGCGGGGTGGCACTACTGTCTTTACGCATGAAACTGCTGTCTTTACGCACTGCTGTTTTTAATGAATGAACTGGTGCCTGTATGAATGAAATTACTGTCTTTATGAGCGAGACTGCTGTGTTTCTTGGTGAAACTGCTATCTTTATTAAGGACATCGCAGTTTTTTTTCGGCTCTGCGCCTCTTGCGTTGGCAGGTGTAGTGTCTTTTGTCGTTTTGCATGGGATAGGTCATTTTTTATTTGTTTTACATTAGTTTTTTTTGTTAATCTCTATGGACATTCCGCCCAGGATTAGATTCTGTTCACTACTCAAACTGGAGTTTTGTAAAGTGGATGTTTCCAGCACTGTATCGTCTGGCTAGTCTGTGTTTTTGTTTTATTAGTTGTAACTTTTTTTTTCTTTGCGCATTTGTTGGTTATATTTTCTGTAGTTGTGTTTTTGTGCAGGTATAATTGTTATTCTTTCCTTTGTGTTCCCTAGGAATCAAGCCCCCGGGGCAGGCCTCAAGTTGTCCTTCCTGTTTGGTGGTGGTGCTTTCTTCACTGCCTGTGTGGCTGTGCATAACCACTGGTGTGCTGTGTGAGTGTGCTGAGTGTGTATTTGCCGAGGTACCTTTGAGTAGGCAATTAAGGAAGTTGATGCTGGGTTGACTCTGGCTCCTAGTGTTATTATGTTTGCTTATTTTTGAGTGTGTGTGTGTGTGTGTGTGTGTGTGTGTGTGTGTGTGTGTGTGTGTGTGTGTGGAGGCAAGTGTGTAACAGTCCTTTCCATTTTTAATTTGTAGTGATCGATCTCTTGTCTTATTGTCTTATCTCTTGGCTTATTTTAATAAATAGCGTCATTGAGCGATATGTAACAAACTCTTTAACAAACTCAATAAAGTATTGCCTTTTTTTGTACTTCTGTATTCATTACTTTGTCTCCTCTTGTGTACTAATGAACCTGTGTGCTCGTTATTATTGTTCAAGGGTTCCCTGTGCTTGACAGGGTGGCGTAGTTGGTTTAGTTGATTGATTAGAATTTAAAATCTGGGTTTGCTCCATTGGTAATATGTAAACCTGGCTCTGACGTTCTCTTCGCCACACATAGTAATGAAGAAAAAAGCTTAAATATAAAGAAACTATAAGCTATGAAACATTAACTTCACAGGTGATGAGGTCCTGGGTGATGGTTCTCAGGAAGCAGAAGGAGAACACTGTATCGACTGGGGAGTTACACACGATGATGGGAGCCAGTGGGTCTGACTTTCTCCCTAATTTCTAAGGTTAAATTAAATTCTACTATCATCTCCATGTCGCAGCTCGCTGCCGCTGGTGGATGCAGCCGAATCCATAAGCAGGGCTAGCGATAGGGGACGAGGAGAGAAACGTAGTCGGGGGCAGGCAGAAACTTCGTAACCGGGATAGCAAACAACAGGCAGACTAATCCAAAGGGCAAAAGACAGAAGGAGAGGTCAAGAAACAGTCCAAGGTCAGGACACAAAAATCAGGAATATCAGAGACTAGGCAAAAGATGAGAAACACGAAGGTAATCCAAATAATTCACAAAAGGCAATCCAAATAGCACGAGGCAAACACTTGGTAGGTCAACAGGTGATGATACTTCACGTATAATCAGGTGAGTGTTAAACCTTTATAGTCCGTGCTGAAACAGGAAGAGTAGCAAAACTCGGGCGAGGGCTCCCTCTCGTGACCAGATCTGGGAGGTGACGTTACATATCCCCCACCTCCAGGAACCCCGCCAAAGGTTCTACGGTGTGGGCAACCCCTGGCACATGGAGCAGGTTAACTGAGATGGGCCCAATGAAAGTCGGCCACATCGACCCAAGAGCGCTCCTCCGGACCATACCCCTCCCAGTGTATTAGGTACTGCAGGCGCGACCTGACTCACCTGGAGTTCAAGAGGGCACTGACTATGTATGCTGGAGCCCCATCAATGTCCAGTGGAGGAGGAGGTTCACAGGCTTGGGAGTCCCCCTGATGGGGATGGACAGGCTTGAGGAGCGACACATGGAAGGAGGGACAGATACAGTACGAGGCAGGAAGCTGGAGGTGGTAGCAGATGGGATTGACCTGCCGAACTATTTTGAACGGTCCAATGAACTTAGGGGTGAGCTTATTACACGGCAGTTTGAGCTTCAGATTGCGGGTGGACAGCCACATGCTTTGACCCACAGTATAGGAGGGATGAGGGCGCCGACGCTGGTAAGCCTGCCTCTTTTGTCTCCTGATCGCCCTCTGTATGCAGACGTGTGCCCACTCCCACACCTCCTGACTCAGCCAGGACCACTCCGCCACTGCCGGAACGTTAGAGGGTTCTCCGGACCAGGGAAACAGGGGAGTTTATACCCCAACACACACTGGAAAGGGGTTAGGCCAGTGGAGGAGTGGGTTAAGGAGTTCTGAGCGTACTCAGCCCAAGGTAAGAATTCGCTCCAGCAATGCTGTTCCCTACTGCAATAGGACCGTAGAAACCTGCCGATCTCTTGACGCTCCGCCTGACTGTTTGATTGGGGGTGATAACCAGAGCTCAATCTGAACCTGATGCCCAGCTGCTCACAGAAAGACCTCCAGGAGGTAAACTGTGTCAGATAAGATGTCCTCTGGTAAGCCGAAGTTGCGGAACACATGCTGGAAGAGCACTTCGGCCATCTGCATGGCCGTAGGGAGCCCCTTCATGGGTACAAGTTTACACATTTTAGAGAAGTGGTCAATGACAACCATCATGGACGTGAAGCCGCCAGAGCTGGGCAGGTCGGTCAGGAAGTCTATGGAGAGGTGTGGCCAGGGTCGTTGAGGGACGGGTAATGGTTCAAGCAGGCCCTCCAGCAGTTGATGGCTGACGCAAGTCTGGGCACAAGTAGGGCATGACCTGACATACTCCTCAGTATCCTGTCTAAATGTGGGCCACCAGAATCAGCAGTGAAGCAGTTGCATGGCCTGGTTTATACCAGGATGTCCGGAACTTGGGGATTCATGGACCCATTGTATGATCTGCTGACAAAAGGTGGCCGGGACATAGAGTTTGCCAGGAGGACAATTAGCTGGTGGGGTTCGTTGGTGTGTGCTCGCTGGATCTCCTCCAGTAGATTCCACTGGACTGAAGCTAGGATGGCGGTTGGAGGGAGAATAGGATCTAGGTGTGGCGATGGTTTATCGGCTTTGAAATGTCGCGAGAGGGTGTCCGCCTTGAGTCGGGGTGGTAGGTGACAGAGAATTCAAATCTCGTAACGAACAACGCCCACCTGGCTTGGCGCAAGTTCAGCCGTTTAGTGTCTCTCAGGTACTCCAGGTTACAATGGTCTGTCAAAACTAAGAAGGGGTGGTGGGCCCCCTCGAGCCAATGATGCCACTCCTCTAAGGCAGCTTTGATTAACAACAGTTCTTTATTCCCCACATCATAGTGGGCCTTGGCCACGGCGAGCTTCTTGTAGTACAAAGCACAAGGATGGAGTTTTCCGGGGGTCCCTTGCCGATGGGACAGCACTGCCCTGATGCCACTACTGGAAGCGTCGACCTCCACGACAAACAGCAGATTGGGGTCCGGGTGATGCAGAATGGGGGCCATGGTGAAGCTGGTTCTTAGCCGGACGAAGGTTTCCCAGGCCATTTCATTCCAAACCAGCCTCCTAGGTTTGCCCTTTAGCAATGACATTAGCAGGCCGGCTATGGAGCTGTAGTTCCTGATGAACCACCGATAGAACTTAGCAAAGCCCAGGAAGCACTGCAGCTCCCTCACGGCAGTGGGTTCCGGACACTCTGTGACAGCACAAACCTTGGTTTGATCCATCTCAATCCCCTGCTGTGAGATTACATATCCCAGAAACGTGATCTCAGTACAATGAAACTCGCACTTCTCTCCCTTTACATACAGATGATTCCGTTGCAGGCGGGTGAGCACAGTCCGGACATGGCATACGTGTTCCTCGAAGGACGTGGAATATACCAGAATGTTGTCAATATATGCAATGACAAACTTGTCAAGGATGTCCCGAAAAACCTCGTTGTTGAGGGATTGAAACACTGCTAGTGTGTTGGTGAGAACGAAGGGCATGACTAAATACTCATAGTGGCCACGTGTGGTATGAAATGCAGTCTTCCACTCATCCCCCTCCAGAATTCTGATTAAATTGTAGGCGCTATGTAAATCCAACTTGGTGAAGAATTTGGCCCCCCGTAACTGCTCTAATGCTGCTGGCACCAGCAGAAGTGGGTAAGGGTACCGGACATTGATAGCATTGAGCCCTCTGTAGTCAATGCACGGACGGAGACCACCATCCTTCTTCTCTACAAAGAAAAACCCCGCTGTCTCCGGGGACGTTGAGGGCCGAATGTGAGCCATAGCTAGGGCCTCCTCGATATACTCATCCATAGCTTTCATCTCTGGCAGGGAGAGAGGATAGACTCAGTTTTTCAGTGGTGTGGTGTTAGGGAACAGATCAATGGCACAGTCCCAGGACCGGTGACAGGGGAGACTAGTAGCCCTCTCTCTGATAAACACCTCATGCAGGTCCCTGTTGTACCATGGAATTCAGACTGGACTAGCACCAACCTGGGTAGCAGCGTTTGGGATCTCCACCGTCGTAGTGAGGCAGGGACGAGGAATAGGATTGCGCAAGGACTTGCCCACACCGCCGGAGTAATTCCTTATGCGTCCACGAGAGTTGGGGGTCATGTTGACGTAGCCAAGGGAAGCCCAATATGATGGGGTTAGTAGGTGAGGAAGTGATGTAGAACACCAGAGTTTTGCTATATAGTACTGCCACTCGTAATTTCAGCAGACTGTCTATGGCCGTTATCTTTAGAGGTGGCGTACATGGAAGGATGGCCATGCGAAGCTCCTC
Organism: Hemibagrus guttatus; assembly: GCA_033459395.1. NCBI lineage: Eukaryota > Metazoa > Chordata > Actinopteri > Siluriformes > Bagridae > Hemibagrus > Hemibagrus guttatus. The sequence continues at coordinate 4,578,691 of JAUCMX010000001.1, forward strand.
CACCAGGGTCTTATTGATGAGGTTAACGGCTGCACCTGAATCTATCAGGGCTGGGACAGAGAAACACTAATTAGCATGGCACAACGACACCAGCACAGAAAAGCCAAAGCGAAGTGAACTACCACCCACCTGAGGCGAGGACGGGCGGTCGGGGCATTGGTGAATTAGATGACCAGATCCCCCACAGTAGAAGCACAGTCACGTACGTGCCCGGTGCTGGCGTACTGGATCAGGCACGTGTGATCTCCTGAGCTGCATGGGTTCAGGGTATTCCCCTCTGGGGCTCCGGGTTTCCACTCGTGCACGTGTTGGGAGAGAGGGACAGCTGCCCGCTCAGCATTGATGGTGGAGGTTGTCTAGATGGATGGTGGTAGAGACCTAGTGAGAAAGAGAGGATTGTTCCTCCCTGCATGCCATCTCCGTCTGAAGAACGGGGTTGAGTCCCCCCCGAAACATGGCCCACAGAGCTGTGTCGTTCCAACCGGATTGTGCAGCCAATTGCGGAACTTGATAGTGTAATCAGCAGCAGTATCTTAGCCCTGGCTTAATTCCATCCACTGGAGCGACATGTCCTTTCCTCCCGTGGGATATTCAAACACCAAGCATCATCCCCACAAAGTACGTGAAGGAAGTGCAAATCTGGGGATCCACGTCTCACACCGCGGAAGCCCAGTCCAATGCCCTCCCCGTGAGAAGCAAAAAAAAGGCACATTTAATTCCCTCCTCGCAATACGTGCCAGGTTGGTGAGAAAAGAAAATTTCACACTGACGCAAGAAACCACGGCAGCGATCTGCCGAACCGTCATATTTCTCCGGAAGCGCCATTCTCGGAGACTCACTGAGCGATGGTGGTGGTGTGACGGAGGGAGCTGGCGCAATGACCAGCGGAGGTGGGTGAGCTTGGTTAGCTCCCTGTAGCTGGCTTTGTAGCTCCTCGACCTGATCCTGGAAGGAGCGGATGAGCGCTCCTTGACGGATAATGATGGCTTGTAGCTCCGCTGGGTCCGTAATAGGCAAAGTATTCTGTTGCAGCTCGCCGCCACTGGAGGATGTGGCCGGATCCATAAGCAGGGCTAACGATAGGGGAAGAGGAGAGAAACGTATTTGGGGCAGGCAGAAAGTTCGTAACCAGGATAGCAAACAACAGGCAGACTAATCCAAAGGGCAAAAGACAAAAGGAGAGGTCAGGAAACAGTCCAAGGACAATACACAAAAATCGGGAATATCAGAGACTAGGCAAAAAATGAGAAACGAGGAAGTAATCCAAGTAATCCACAAAAGGCAATCCAAATAGCACGAGGCAAACGCTTGGAAGGTCAGCAGGTGACAAAACTTTGCGTATTATCAGGTGAGTGTTACACTTTTATAGTCCGTGCGGAAACAGGAAGAGGATCAAAACTCGGGTGAGGGCTCCCTCTCGTGACCAGATCTGGAAGATGACACTCCACTGTTTTAACAACATTTAGCTCCAGGCTGTTCACCAGGTTACCAGATCATCTTCCTGTAGGCAGATTCATCCACCTCAGAGATGAACACAATGAGGGTGTTGTCATTAATAAACTACAATAGATTGACACACTGGGAACTGGAGATGCAGCTTTTAACAAACAGAACAAGACAAAACAAAGGGCACAGGCACAGCATGACACAGTGTTGAGTTCCCTCGAAAGAAAAGCCTTTTGGAAGTTTTAATAACTTTATTTCAAATGTAAAATTGATGATAGATGTTGGACACCAGTTAGATAGAAAAGACATTCAAACACAGATGCATTAAGTACAGTCATGGCTGTGGTGAAATTATACCATATTATTAAATATTATTACATTATAAATGATTATTTCAACATTCTTTATTATATATTTTCAGTAATTATCAGCTGCCTAATCTACAATGAGTTACAGAAGTGCATTGCAGAGCTGCAGATAAAGATACAGATACAGAAATTGTCATTGTGTTACACCCCTAGTGTTCACAGACAGACAGCAGGGAAGTTGGTGTGCAGGAAGCTGATCTCAGATCTTCAGATTATGTGATTATGTGGAAGTGTTTTCTCAAAACAGCACCAGAAATTTCTAGAATTTAGAGAAAGGCCTGTTTCCTCGTTATTAATATTTTTATTCCTCTGTGGTGAATACTGTAATGTTCAGATTAAACTGTATCTTATACTCTTACACTCTTTGAGCTCTAGAGAGCAGTAGAGGCCTTCTGGCAGTAGAGCAGTTCACACTGACATGGAGTATTAAATATTATCAGTAAAGTTAATACTGGAACACTGAAAGCAAAAATAACTCATGCAGAAAGATACTCACAATCAGAATACTAATATTAAACACTCAAACAACTTTATATGATTGTTTACATACTGTAACTGACCAGAGACTCATTTCAGTGTCAGATATTTGACAACATTTGTATTGTGCCTATGTAGTTCACACATATTTCACACACACTTTCTGTACATCTTTTTCTCACTGAAATAGCGGGGGAAGTGGGTGCAGCATCACTGTATGGTTAAAACACAGATGAAGACATCACACATTCACAGAGCAGGACAGAGCCAGTAACAGCATGTAACAGAACAGGAGCTTTAATATCTTTCTGAAGTGCAGTTGGTGTGAAGATCTGTGAGTGTGAACTCAGGATGAAGATCCTCCTCTTCTTCACGCTCTGTCTGATCTCAGGTAAAGAAATGCACTTCAAAATAATCCTCACTATCAGCAGCAGTGTTACATGAAGGAAGGTTTTGATCAGATGGATATTTGGTTTTTTGTTAGATGGAGGAGCCTCCAAGAAAGTAACAGGATATTCAGGAGGAGGAGTTCTTATCAAGTGCATGTATGATGCAGAATACAGACAAAATGCTAAATATTTCTGTAAGAGTTCATGGCCAGGCTGTTCTGACCAAATAAAGACAGAAGCTAAAAACGAGTGGGTAAATTCAGGAAGATTCTCACTGTATGATGACACCAAATCAGCAGAGTTCTGGGTGATGATCAGAGAGCTCACTGTATGGGACACTGGGACGTACCAGTGTGGAGTTGATATACCATCATGGGCAAACATTTACACACCGGTGGAACTGAATATAAAGGAAGGTGAGTCTCCCACCACTGTCTTCTGTTTATCTTTACAAAGCTGTAGTGTCATTAAGAGATGCAGAAAATACAAAATAACTGTACTTTGTTTTCTATTTTTAAGTATCATTTAAAAAAGATTTCTCAATCCCATGGATAATGATTTAACCATTTTTTCCCTTTTGCAAGGCTGATAAACCAATCCTATTTCTGTCCATTTTTGTTACGGGTGACAGGCCCTGTGTTGGGCCACTAGGGGGGGTTTTCAGCAGGGGTTGTGTTATGTCATTGTTTATGTTTAGGTTCATGTCATGTGTTTGGTTTAGCCCCGCCTTATCCTAATGTTTCCTAATTGATGTTCACCTGTTCCCAATGATGTGTGTGATTATTTTTTGTATTTATAGCGGCCTTTTGCCAGGGTTTGGGGCTGGTCGTCGTCTTCATATCGTCTTTATGTTCCGTGTTTTTGTGACGTCATGTCTGTTGTTTCTGCGTGCTTTTGAGTTAATGAACCCCTGTCTGCTGTCAATCTCCGCGCTGGGTCTGTTTCTTCATGCCTTGGATACCGGAAACGTTTTGAATTATGCTCCGGCTTGGATTTTGGGATTCTGGGATTTTGTTGATTCTGGCCCGTGCCCCGTTCAGGTTTGATAACGGAGGAGGGTTCCGACTATGAATTTTGGATTTTGGGGGGATTTTTGTTGGTTCGGCCCCGGCTCCGCTCATGTTCCCGTGGGGGACGTCGTCCCACGACGAGGATTTCCGTGGGAGACGTTGCCTTACTTCTCGATAACGGAGGGGGTTTCAGGTAAGGATTTTTGGACTTTGTCTTGGGGTTTTTGTTGGGTTTGGGTTTTTGTTCCGGTTTCTGTGAGGGATGCTGTTTTACTTTGGGTTGGCGGGGGAGATCACTGGACGTAGCGGTCTCCCACCCGCCCGCCCCTTGGGGAGTTTCCAGCTTCAGCAGGACGGGGGTCGTCACTCGGCACTGTCGTTTGTCGGTGGATGTCGCCCGGCACCGTGGCTTGGCGGTGGACGTGGCTCGGCGCTGCAGCTCGGCGGTGGATGTCGCTCGGCCCTACGGCTCGGCGGTGGATGTCGCTCGTCTCTGCTGCTCGGCTGTGGACGCTGCTCGGCTGTGGACGTTGCTCGGTGCCTCCGCTCAGTTGTGGACGTTGCGTGGGACCCTTTGGCCTTGCCGTCGGGCCCCGTGCTTCCCCCACTTGTCTCGCTTCTGCTTCTCGCTCCCCACACTTGCCTCACCTTGATCTTCGCTCCCCCCACTTGCCTTGCCTTTGTTCCTCGCTTTCCCCCATTTGCCTTGCCTTTGCTCCTCGCTCCTCCCCCATTTGCCTCGCCATGCGTCTCGCTCCCCCCTACCTGCCTCTCTATGCTCCTCGCTCCTGGTCGGGACCTACAGACTGCCCAGACTGTCAGGGAGGGTTATGGTTTGGCGCGTCGGGAGCCACGCCTTTGAGAGGGGGGAGATGTTATGGGTGACAGGCCCTGTGTTGGGCCACTAGGGGGGGTTTTCAGCAGGGGTTGTGTTATGTCATTGTTTATGTTTAGGTTCATGTCATGTGTTTGGTTTAGCCCCGCCTTATCCTAATGTTTCCTAATTGATGTTCACCTGTTCCCAATGTTGTGTGTGATTATGTTTTGTATTTATAGCGGCCTTTTGCCAGGGTTCGGGGCTGGTCTTCATATCGTCTTTATGTTCCGGAAGCGTGACAATTTTATGTAGAATTCTCAAATATTTTCACAAAATTCATTTAAATCCAAATCGCTTTGTTTGAATACTAATAACTAATAACCTGTAACTGTTCATCAGGGCACAAGGATTGCCTATATGACTTAATTGATCTTCATATATTTATGTTACTGTAAAGGTGGAAATAAGCTGATCTTGTAGGGGAAAATTCACATAAATTTAAATGAATACCAATGTAATGTGTTCAAATTTCCAATACACCAAAAACAGTCTAATCCAGTCCAGATTAGAATCACTGGCCTGTTGCACTCAACATTTTTCTATCTACAATCATTTACTACCTCGTTTATTTAGTTATTAATTAATTGATCTGATTTCATGAGGGGGGCACGGTGGCTTGGTAGGTAGCACGTTTGCCTCACACCTCCAGGGTTGGGGGTTCGATTCCCAACTCTGCCATGTGTGTGTGGAGTTTGCATGTTCTCCTCATGCCTCAGGGGTTTCCTCCGGGTACTCCGGTTTCCTCCCGTGAGCCAAAGACATGCATTGTAAGTTGATTGTCATCTCTAAATTGTCTGTAGTGTGTGATTGTGTGAGTGAATGAGAGTGTGTGTGTGTGTGCCCTGTGATGGGTTGGCACTCCGTCCAGGGTGTATCCTGCCTTGATGCCCAATGACGCCTGAGATAGGCACAGGCTCCCGTGACCCGAGAATAGATCGGATAAGCAGTAGACAATGAATAAATGAATGATTTCATGATTTCAACTTGCTCCTAACAGGGCCCTTGGGCTCTAGAGAAGTGACTACATATGCAGGGGGAGGAATCAACATCAAGTGCAGATATGAGGATGAATATAAAGACAAACCAAAATCTTTCTGTAAGATCAGAATAAATCAGTTGTGTTTAAATCAAATACAAACAAAACAGATCAGTGAATGGTCACATGATGGCAGATTCTCAATTCATGACAACAGAAGTGCAGGATTCTTCAGTGTCTTTATCAGAGAGCTGATTACGGAGGACACTGGATCATACGGGTGTGGTGTTGTTGTGTCTGATGAACTGGAGATCTACACTGTAGTGAAGCTGAATCTAAGAGAAGGTGAGGATATATAATTATGTCTTAAGCAGAAGAAACATGTTGTGATGGTATTTCTGTGCAAATATACTGTAGAACAGTGTAAGTGTTGTTAATCAGATCTAGAACACAAATACACAAATAAACTGATCTGATTGGTTTGCAGATCTGTCCTATGAGAAGTCCATCAGTGAGACTGTCCATGTAGGAGGAGATTTGTAAATACCCAGAATCCCTCAGGAGTAACCCCAAGTTTCTCTGCAAGAGGATATATTCCATAAGAAATGATACTTCGCACTGAACAGGAAGTGCGTTCCGTATTTAAGCCCGGCCAGCAACCCGGAAGTGCTCTCAGAATATGGGCGAGTGCTCCCTCTCGCGGGCAGCTCTCGGGTGGGTCGTGACAGAGCCCCCCCCTCTATGAACACCTCCTGGGGTTCTACGCTGGGGCCGCCCCCTCGGGCACGAAGCAGGCTTGTTCGGGTGGTGTCGGCGGCGTCCACCCACGAACGCTCCTCAAGGCCGTACCCCTCCCAGTCCATGAGATACTGAAGCCGTGATCGAACCCGCCTGGAGTCCAGAAGGGCACGCACCTAGTATGCTGGGGACCCCTCAATGTCTAGGGGCGGAGGTGGCTCCACGCAGTCTTTGACTCCCACGGCAGATGGATGCGCAAGCTTGAGAAGGGACACATGGAAGGTGGGACAGATGCGGTAAGGCGCCAGGAGCCGAAGCCGATATGCCACTGGATTGACCTGGCGGATGATCTCAAATGGGCCGACGAACTTGGGACTGAGTTTGTGGCAAGGCAGCTTGAGGCGCAGATTCCGGTTGGATAACCAGACCTTCTGCCCCACCTGATAGGAAGGGTGCGGGCGATGATGCCGGTCGGCCTGGATCCTCTGCCTCCGTACTGCCCTCTGCAGTCGCACGTGGGCCCGTTCCCAGACCTCCTGACTTAGCCGGTACCACTCCTCCACCGCCGGGACGTCGGAGGGCTCCCCCGACCAGGGAAACAGAGGTGGCTGATACCCCAGCACGCACTGAAAGGGTGTCAGACCCATGGAGGAATGAATGAGAGAGTTCTGGGTGTACTCGGCCCACAGCAGGAACTCACTCCATCGCTGCTGCTCCCTGCTACAGTATGACCTGAGGAACCGGCCGATCTCCTGGTTAAGTCGCTCCGTCTGCCCATTGGACTGGGGGTGATAGACGGAGCTCAGACTAACTCCTATGCCCAATTGCGCACATAGCGACCCCCACACCCGGGAGGTAAACTGTGACCCCCGGTCCGACACAATGTCCTTGGGCAGGCCGAAGTTCTGAAACATGTGCTGGAACATCGCTTCAGCAGTCTGCATGGCCGTGGGTAACCCCTTGAGGGGAATCAGCTTACATCCCTTGGAGAACTGGTCCACCACCACCATCACCGCAGTAAAGCCTCCCGAGTCCGGTAAGTCCATCAGGAAGTCCACCGACAGGTGGGACCAGGGGCGTCGGGGAATCAGGAGAGGCTCTAGCAGCCCCTCCAGAAGCTGACGACTGGTCCGAGCCTGGGCGCATGTGGGGCATGCCTGAATGTACCCCTCCACATCCGGGCCACCAGAACCAGCGGCGGATGAGCTGGGTGGATCTGCAAATCCCTGGATGGCCAGAGCTGGGAGCCTCATGCAACCACTGCATCACCTGTGGACGGAACTGCAGCGGCACAAAAATCTTAGTTGGCGGACAGCCAGCAGGAGGCGGCTCGTCGGCGTGGTCCCGCCGGATCTCCTCCACAAGGTTCCACTGAACCGGTGCCAGAATGGCGGTTGCACGCAGGATGAGGTCGGCCTGTACAGGCTCGCTGGCAGCCTCAAACTGCCTAGATAGGGCGTCCGCCTTGCCGTTCTTGGACCCGGGGCGATAGGTCACCGTGAACTGAAATCGAGTAAAGAACATGGCCCACCTGGCCTGCCGAGGGTTCAAGCGCTTGGCACCAGGAAGGTACTCCAGGTTGTGATGATCGGTGAGGACCTGGAACAGGTGACACGCTCCCTCCAGCCTGTGACGCCACTCCTCCAGTGCTGCCTTAATCGCGAGCAGCTCCCGGTTGCCCACGTCGTAATTGGACTCCGCGGCCATCAGTCTCCTCGAATAGAATGCACATGGGTGAAGCTTCCCAGGTTTGCCATGATGCTGGGAGAGCACAGCCCTGAGCTCGCTGCTGGAGGCGTATACCTCCACTACGAACGGAAGGTCAGGATCAGGGTGCCACAAAATGGGAGCCGTAGTGAAGCAGTCCTTAAGCTGCTGGAAGGCGGCCTGGGCCTGGTCGGTCCAGGCCAATCTCTTGGGCTTCCCCCTTAGTAATGATGCCAACGGACCTGCTACAGAGCTGTAATTGCGTATGAACCGCCTGTAAAAGTTTGCGAAGCACAAGAAACGCTGCAGCTCCCGCACCGTAGTAGGGGTAGACCATTCAGTAACCACCTGGACCTTGACCGCGTCCATCTCTACCCCCTGTTGTGAGATCACGTAGCCCAGGAACGCCACCGTGGTCCGGTGGAACTCGCACTTCTCCAGTTTTACGTACAGGTGGTGCTGCTGCAGTCTGGAGAGCACCTCCCGGACATGATGCACATGTTCCTCCATGGAGGTAGAGTACACCAGTATATCGTCGATGTACGCGATGACCCATTAACCCAGCAGGTTTTGAAACACCCCATTAATGAGTGCTTGAAATACCGCAGGGGCATTGGTGAGGCCGAAGGGCATCACACGATACTCATAGTGGCCATGAGTCGTATGGAACGCGGTCTTCCACTCGTCCCCCTTGTGGATACGAACCAGGTTGTAGGTGCTCCTGAGATCCAACTTCATAAAAAACCTTGTCCCCCTCAGCTGCTCCAGCACTGCAGGTACCAGGGGCAGGGGATAGGGGTACCAAGCGGTGATGGTGTTCTGTCCCCGATAGTCTATACACAGCCGCAGGCCTCCATCCTTTTTGCCTACAAAGAAGAACCCCGCTGCCACCGGGGACATGGAAGGCCAAATGTGACCCATGGCCAGAGCTGCCTCTATGTAGTCCTCCATCGCCTTGGCCTCCGGTAGGGAAAGGGGGTAGACCCTCCCCCAAGGGGGAGAGGCGTTCGGCAGCAGGTCAGTAGCACAGTCCTAGGCCTGGTGCGACGGCAGGCGGGCCGCCCCCTCCTCACTGAATACCTCCTTGAAGTGCGCATAAGCGTGAGGAATGTGACCGTGTGCTGCAGGAATCGTCTCCCTCATGCAGGAAGTCCTACAGGGTCTAGACACTGGCTCACGAAGACATTTTCCGAGGCAGGTAGGTGACCAGCGTACCAGCTCCCCCGAGCGGCAGGAGATTTCAGGGTCATGGCGCCGTAGCCACGGGAAGCCCAGTATCACGGGGTTAGCCGGTGAGGAGGTCACATAAAACGCCAGTTGCTCATGATGGAATAGGCCCACCTGGAACTCCAGCAGTTTGGTCTTGCGCTTAGCCCTCCCCAATCGGCTGACTGTCGATGCCACTATCTTTAGTGATGGTACGCAGGGAAAGGTGGGGATCCCAAGCTCCTCCACCAAGCCCCCGTTGATCAGATTGACGGCCACTCCGGAGTCGATCAGTGCTGGGACAGAGACACAGCGGTCAGAAAAACACAGTGACACCGGAACCGTCAGGCTAAAGAATAGCAAACTGCCACCCACCTGTGCCGACGAAGACTTCTCCGGGCACCGAGGACTCAGGTGTCCGGAGGTCCCGCAGTTGTAACACAGCCTCATCTGACCACGATGCCGGTGCACCCGTTCCGCCAACCTCGACCTTCCCAGCTGCATAGGTTCAGGATCCTCCTCCCTAAGACTAGGATAATCCGTCCGCATATGGGGCCGGGCTGCGGCTGTAGGCTGTGTCCCAGGCTAATGCTGGCGCAGCAGATTGTCCAAGCGGATGGCTGTGGCCATGAACTGCGTCAGTGAGGTCACCTCCATGCAACATGACAGCTCCGTCTGGAGAGCGGGGTTCAGTCCTGCAGCAACGTGATAGCAATAATCCAAACCGTATAATCCGAAAGGGAGAAACAAACGCAGAAGTCGATAAACAGTCCAGGGTCAATAATCCAACAACAGTTATATCCTAGGCAAGACACAAGAAGCAACGGGCAACAGTCCAGGTCATACACAAAGATCAGTCCAAGAAAAGCACGAGGCAAACGCTTGGTATATTCCATAAGAAATGATACTTCATGCCGAACAGGAAGTGCGCTCCGTATTTAAGCCTGGCCTGCAAACCGGAAGTGCTCTCAGAAAACGGGCGAGAGCTCCCTCTCGCGGGCAGCTCTCGGGCTGGTCGTGACATATACAGTGCTTAAATCAGGATTTTTAAACTTTCTTAAAACCCAAGTCAGAGCTCATAATTTACATCATAATTTAAAGTAGTCTTTATTATTTAGCAACTATTATCTACCTTTATAGCAACTGTATGAAGTTACATGAGTCATGATAAAATCTCAAACTAAAAATAAAGACAGGAACAATAACTACTACTGATTTGACTGATTTATTTTATTTTTTTTCAACAGGGGCAGCTTCTCTTGGCAGGCATTCTGACCAAACCTCAGGAAATGACCAGGGGGTAGTTATCTTCATTAGTGTGTGTGTGTGTGTGTTCAGTTGCATATGAAAAGGTAGAAATGAGAAAATGTGAGTGTGTGTATAAATGTAAATTCTATATAATTTTTTCTTTCAGGTTTCTCTTGCCCTGTGTGACTATAAGGAAATGAAATATACTGAACGTCTGATTTACACAACAGTGATTTTTTACAGCAATGCCAGTAGCTCTAATGATGCAGCTCCAAGCATTAAGGATGAGGTGTTGTGTGACTATACTTCAGTCACTTACACTGCTGTATGTGGATAGATTATAGGATCTTGATTAGTGCTCCAAGCATGTGGCACTGGATCTCTACTAATTTGTTCAAATATCATTTCTTCTTCTTTTCTTCCTTCAACTTTGCCTCCTGCCTGGCAGCTCCATGTCCAACATTCTCCTACCAATATACTCACTCTCCCTCCTCTGAACATGTCCAAACCATCTTAATCTGGCCCTTTATAATTTGCCTGAACCTGGCAAAACTCTTAACTTCTATTAGTTCTAGCTAATAGCAGTGTTGTATCAGTATTATGTTAACCACCAATAAATTAAGGTTTTGGCACTGGAAAACATCATCAATTTCATTTATTTCTTGCCACGACTTCAACTGTGAATCTCATTGCCATACTGCCGCACTGTAGATTTAACATCTTTGAAACTCCAGGGAAAGTAAAGTAGGAGCTAATTTGTATAACTACTCTTGAACTACTCATCGGAGCAGCTTCTTCAGTCTGAGGGAAGTTGGCAGGATTCCACAAAATTGTATCTTCCTTTTTGTTAATGGAACAAAGGGGCCGTTAAGAGTGGGTGGAGGTGTTAGGAGTAAGGGGAGTCATTAGGATGTAATGACCCCAGTGAAGGAGAGTAGGGAGAGAGTATATTGAAGTATTAAGGGGTATTGATTAGAGAATGTGAGAGTGGATGGAGGTTCCTTAGGTGTGGCTTTTTCCTGGTAGACCTGTGAAGAGGTCTTGATCTTGTTGAGGATGGATGAAAGAGCAGCATGAAAAATATGGGGAGGTTGTGCCTAAGACTTCCACCTTTTATTGAGAGAAGGATTTTTCACCTGGACATAGCTGGCCTCCTTCACTCCTCTCTCAAACCATCTGTCTTCTCTGTTCAGGATGTGTATCTTATTGTGTACTTACTGCATCAATTACATTGCTCTTCGAGAGCTATATATGTGTTGTATATGTGCAGGAAAGCGAGGTCTTCCTTTCAGACATCCTCGAGGAGATCACTCGCTCCGGTTGTACGTGAAAAAAATCCAGGCGGAAGCGAAGCTTTTCATTGATAAATGCTTGCAATGCATGCAAATCAGCCTGCTCTAGGACTGACCGAGCGCATTAATAAACTAACAGCACAAAGGTCGTGTAAGTCGTTCCCTGTAAGAAAGCGGGGACATTATATATATTAGCAGTTATGTGCTGCATCCTCGTCATGCTCATGAATGCACTTTTTTTCTGAGGAATAAAAGCGTTGTCAGCGAAAATCCCCCGTACTTCTGCATTTCTGTGTCATACACACTGTGTCCATTAAATAAATATGTGCATGAGCCACTGACGGTACACATCTTCTAAACTGTTTGCTAGCCATTAGAGCGATAAATTGTACAAAATAGACGAGCAAACGATAAATCTAGCCATGGGGGTCACAGTCCAGTGACTTCTGTGCCGGTCCCAAGCCCGGATAAATAGAGAGGGTTGCGTCAGGAAGGGCATCTGGCGTAAAACGTTGCCAAATTTAACCATGCGAATCGTCAGTACGAATTTCATACCGGATCGGTCGAGGCCCGGGTTAACAACGACCGCCATCGGCGCCGTTGACCTACAGGGCGCCGGTGGAAATTGGGCTACTGTTGGTCGAAGAAGTAGAGGAGGGAGGAGAGTGCGCAGACAGAAAGAGAAGAGGAAAGGTAAGAGTGTAGGACTGAGAATAGGAACTCTGAATGTTGGTACTATGACAGGGAAAGGTAGAGAGCTGGCTGATATGATGGAGAGAAGGAAGGTGGATATACTGTGTGTACAGGAGACCAGGTGGAAGGGTAGCAAGGCTCGTAGTATAGGAGCAGGATTCAAGCTGTTTTATTATGGTGTGGATAGTAAGAGAAATGGGGTAGGTGTGGTCCTGAAGGAGGAGTTTGTGAGGAATGTTCTGGGGGTGAAGAGAGTGTCAGACAGGGTGATGAGTCTGAAGTTAGAGATTGAAGGGGTGATGTTGAATGTTGTTAGTAGTTATGCCCCACAGGTAGGTTGTGAGTTAGAGGAGAAAGAGAGATTCTGGAGTGAATTAGATGAGGTGATGGAGAGTATTCCCACGGGTGAGAGAGTGGTGATAGGAGCGGATTTTAATGGACATGTTGGTGAGGGGAACACAGGTGATGAGGAGGTGATGGGCAAGTTTGGAGTTAAGGAAAGGAACCTTGAAGGACAGATGGTAGTGGACTTTGCTAAGAGGATGGACATGGGTGTGGTTAACACTTATTTTCAGAAGAGGGAGGAGCATAGAGTGACTTACAAGAGTGGAGGTAGGAGCACACAGGTAGACTACATCCTATGTAGAAGAGGCAATCTGAAAGAGATTAGTGACTGTAAAGTGGTAGTGGGAGAGAGTGTAGCCAGACAGCATAGGATGGTGGTGTGTAGGATGACTCTGATGGTCTGTAAGAAGAAGAGGTCAGAGATAGAGAAGAAAACCAAGTGGTGGAAGCTGAAAAAGGAGGAATGTTGTGAGGAATTTAGACAGAAGTTGAGGCAGGCTCTGGGTGGTCAGGTAGTGCTGCCAGATGACTGGGAAACTACAGCAGAAGTGATCAGGGAGACAGGAAGAAAGGTGCTGGGTGTGTCAACTGGAAGGAGGAAAGAAGATAAGGAGACTTGGTGGTGGAATGAGGAAGTTCAGGATAGTATCCAGAGGAAGAGGTTAGACAAGAAGAAGTGGGACATGGACAGGACTGAAGAGAATAGACAGGAATACAAGGAGTTACAGCGCAGAGTGAAGAGGGAGGTGTCTAAGGCCAAGCAGAAGGCATATGACGAGTTGTACACTAGGTTAGACACTAGAGAAGGAGAGAAGGACTTGTACAGGTTAGCTAGGCAGAGGGATCGAGATGGGAAGGATGTGCAGCAAGTTAGAGTTATTAAGGATAGAGATGGAAGGGTGCTCACAAGTGAGGAGAGTGTACAGAGGAGATGGAAGGAATACTTTGAGGAGCTGATGAATGAGGAAAATAAGAGGGAAAAAAGAGTAGAAGGGGTGAACTCTGTGGAACAGAAAGTAGATAAGATTAGAAAGGATGAAGTCAGGAAGGCTTTGAAGAGGATGAAAAGTGGGAAGGCAGTTGGTCCTGATGACATCCCGGTGGAAGTCTGGAAGTGTTTGGGAGAGGCAGCAGTGGAATTTTTAGCTAGTTTGTTCAACAGGGTTTTAGAGAGTGAGAGGATGCCTGAGGAATGGAGAAGAAGTGTGTTAGTGCCGATCTTTAAGAATAAGGGTGACGTGCAGAGTTGCAGTAACTATAGGGGGATAAAGTTGATGAGCCATACAATGAAGGTATGGGAAAGAGTAGTGGAAGCTAGGTTAAGGAAGGTAGTGGAAATTTGTGAGCAGCAGTATGGCTTCATGCCCAGAAAGAGCACAACAGATGCAATTTTTGCTCTGAGAATTTTGATGGAGAAGTATAGGGATGGTCAGAGGGAGTTGCACTGTGTGTTTGTAGACTTGGAGAAAGCGTATGACAGGGTGCCAAGAGAAGAGCTGTGGTACTGTATGAGGAAGTCAGGAGTAGCAGAGAAGTATGTCAGAGTGGTGCAGGACATGTATGAGAGGAGCAGGACAGTGGTGAGGTGTGCTGTAGGTCAGACAGAGGAGTTCAATGTGGAGGTGGGACTGCATCAGGGATCGGCTCTGAGCCCCTTCCTGTTTGCTATAGTGATGGACCAGTTGTCAGAGGAGGTCAGACAGGAGTCTCCTTGGACAATGATGTTTGCAGATGACATTGTGATCTGTAGTGAGAGCAGGGAGCAGGTGGAGGAAAACCTGGAGAGGTGGAGGTTTGCGCTGGAGAGAAGAGGAATGAAAGTCATTCGTAGTAAGACTGAGTACATGTGTGTGAATGAAAGGGAGGGAAGTGGAACAGTAAGGTTACAGGGTGAAGAGGTGAAGAAGGTACAGGAGTTTAAGTACTTGGGGTCAACAGTCCAGAGTAATGGAGAGTGTAGGAAAGAGGTAAAGAAGCGAGTGCAGGCAGGTTGGAATGGGTGGAGAAAGGTGTCGGGAGTTCTGTGTGATCAGAAAATATCAGCGAGAATCAAGGGGAAGGTGTACAGGACAGTGGTGAGACTGGCCATGCTGTATGGTTTAGAGACAGTGTCACTGAGGAAGAGACAGGAGTCAGAGCTAGAGGTAGCAGAGCTGAAGATGTTGAGGTTCTCTTTGGGAGTGACAAGATTGGACAGGATTAGGAATGAGTACATCAGAGGGACAGCTCATGTTGGACGTTTGGGGGACAAAGTTAGGGAGGCCAGATTAAGATGGTTTGGACATGTTCAGAGGAGGGAGAGTGAGTATATTGGTAGGAGAATGTTGGACATGAAGCTGCCAGGCAGGAGGCAAAAAGGAGGGCCAAAGAGGAGGTATATGGATGGAATTAATGAGGATATGAAGCTAGTGGGTGCAAGGGTTGAGGATGCAGAATATAGGGATAGGTGGAGAGAGATGATTCGCTGTGGCGACCCCTGAAGGGAGAAGCCGAAAGAAGAAGAAGAAGACGAGCAAACGATAAACAGACAGACAATCAACACTACAGACAAACAGCTTCCGGGAGATAAAGACGCTGGGGATTACGTGACGTAGATGCCCTTTAATGGTCTTGCTGACGCGCACCGCTACATCACGTGACCCCACGTTGACCAGCAGAATTGGCATGTTTCCACATATGTTTCAGACACCGGTCTCACGGAGGAATTCCCACAGCGTCAAGAATCAGAATCGGCTTTATTGTCAAGTACCGTGGGTTTCCATGTGCAAGGAATTTGTCTTGGTGGACTGGTGCATATGTAGTGAAGAAAGAAGCTTAAATATAAAGAAACTATAAGCTATGAAAGATTAACTTCACAGGTGATGAGGTCCTGGGTGATGATGGTTTCCAGGAAGCGGAAGGAGTACACAGTATCGACTGGGGAGTCACACAGGATGATGGGAGCAGGTGGGTATGACTTTCTCCCTAATTTCTAGGGTTAAATTAAATTCTACCACCATCTCCACTGTTGTCACAACATTTAGCTGCAGGCTGTTCACCAGGTTACCAGATGGTCAATCATCCTCCTGTAGGCAGATTCATCCACCTCAGAGATGAACACAATGAGGGTGTTGTCATTAATAAACTATAATAGATTGACACACTGGGGACTGGAGATGTAGCTTTTAACAAACAGAACAAGACAAAACAAAGGGCACAGGCACAGCATGACACAGTGTTGAGTTCCCGCGAAAGAAAAGCCTTTAGGAAGTTTTAATAACTTTATTTCAAATGTAAAATTGATGATAGATTTTGGACACCAGTTAGATAGAAAAGACCGTCAAACACAGAGGCATTAAGTACAGTATCATGACTGTGGTGATAATTACAAAATTATACCTTATTATTACATATTACATTATAAATTATTATTTCAACATTCTTTGTTATATATTTTCAGTAATTATCAGCTGCCTAATCTACAACGAGTTACAGAAGTGCATTGCAGAGCTACAGATAAAGATACAGATACAGAAAGTGTCATTGTGTTACACCCCTAGTGTTCACAGACAGACAGGAGGGAAGTTGGTGTGCAGGAAGCTGATCTCAGATCTTCAGATTATGTGATTATGTGGAAGTGTCTTCTCAAAACAGCAGCAGAAATGTCTAGAATTTAGACAAAGGCCTGTTCTCTCATTATTAATATTTTTATTCCCCTGTGGTGAATACTGTAATGTTCAGATTAAACTGTATCTTATACTCTTACACTCTTTGAGCTCTAGAGAGCAGTAGAGGCCTTCTGGCAGTAGAGCAGTTCACAGTGACATGGAGTAATAAATATCATCAGTAAAGTTAATACTGGAACACTGAGAGCAAAAACACTCACATGCAGAAAGATACTCACAATCACAATACTAATATTAAACATTCAAACACCTTTATATGATTGTTTACATACTGTAACTGACCAGAGACTCATTTCAGTGTCAGATATTGGACAGCATTTGTATTGTGCTTATGTAGTTCACACATATTTCACACACACACTTCCTGAACAGCTCTTTCTCACAGATATTAGGGGAAGTGGGCGCAGCGTCACTTTATGGTTAAAACACAGATGAAGACACGACACATTCACAGAGCAGGACAGAGACAGTAACAGCGTGTAACAGAACAGGAGCTTTAATATCTTTCTGAAGTGGAGTTGGTGTGGAGATCTGTGAGTGTGAACTCAGGATGAAGATCCTCCTCTTCTTCACCCTCTGTCTGATCTCAGGTAAAGAAATGCACTTCAAAATAATCCTCACTATCAGCAGCAGTGTTACATGAAGGAAGGTTTTGATCAGATGGATATTTGGTGTTTGTTAGATGGAGGAGCCTCCAAGAAAGTAACAGGATATTCAGGAGGAGGAGTCCTTATCAAGTGCAAGTATGGTACAGAATACAGACAAAACTCAAAATATTTCTGTAAGAGTTCATGGCCAGGCTGTTCTGACCAAATAAAGACAGAAGCTAAAAACGAGTGGGTAAATTCAGGAAGATTCTCACTGTATGATGACACCAAATCAGCAGAGTTCTGGGTGATGATCAGAGAGCTCACTGTATGGGACACTGGGACGTACCAGTGTGGAGTTGATATAACGTTTGGAACAGACATTTACACACCGGTGGATCTGAATATAAAGGAAGGTGAGTCTCCCACCACTGTCTTCTGTTTATCTTTACAAAGCTGTAGTGTCATTAAGAGATGCAGAAAATACAAAATAACTGTACTTTGTTTTCTATTTTTAAGTATCATTTAAAAAAGACTTCTCAATCCCATGGATAATGATTTAACCATTTTTTCCCTTTTGCAAGGTTGATAAACCAATCCTATTTCTGTCCATTTTATATAGAATTCTCAAATATTTTCACAAAATCCATTTAAATCCAAATTGCTTTGTTTGAATACTAATAACTAATAACCTGTAACTGTTCATCAGGGCACAAGGACTGCCTATATGACTTAATTGATCTTCATATATTTATGTTACTGTAAAGGGGGAAAATAAGCTGATCTTGTAGGGGAAAATTCACATAAATTTAAATGAATCCCAATGTAATGTGTTCAAATTTCCAATACATCACCAATCTAGAAAAAAACACAGTCTAATCCAGTGAAGATTAGAATCACCTGCCTGTTCCACTCAACCTTTTTTTTACTACCTCGTTTATTTAGTTTGAGTCAGTAGTTAGTAATTAATTGATCTGATCATGATTTGAACTTGCTCCTAACAGGGCCCTTGGGCTCTAGAGAAGTGACTGCATATGCAGGGGGAGGAATCAACATCAAGTGCAGATATGAGGATGAATATAAAGACAAACCAAAATCTTTCTGTAAGATCGGAACAAATCAGTTGTGTTTAAATAAAATACAAACAAAACAGATCAGTGAATGGTCACATGATGGCAGATTCTCAATTCATGACAACAGAAGTGCAGGATTCTTCAGTGTCTTTATCAGAGAGCTGATTACGGAGGACACTGGATCATACGGGTGTGGTGTTGTTGTGTCTGATGAACTGGAGATCTACACTGTAGTGAAGCTGAATGTAAGAGAAGGTGAGGATATATAATTATGTTTTAAGCAGAAGAAACATGTTGTGATGGTATTTCTGTGCAAATATACTGTAGAACAGTGTAAGTGTTGTTAATCAGATCTAGAACACAAATACACAAATAAACTGATCTGATTGGTCTGCAGATCTGTCCTATGAGAAGTCCATCAGTGAGACTGTCCATGTAGGAGGAGATTTGACTGTCATCTGTAAATACCCAGAATCCCTCAGGAGTAACCCCAAGTTTCTCTGTAAGAGGCTTCTAACCGCTCCGTGTTCTTATAAAGACTCTGTTAAAGAAAGTAAAAAAAATGTAACTAGGGGAAAATTCTTCCTGTGTGATGAGAGAGCAAATCAAACCTTCAGTGTGAGTGTTAGAGGTGTAACTGAGCAGGACTCTGGTGAATACTGGTGTGGAGCTGAGACAAACTGGACATCTGATCATGGATACAAGGTTTATATCACACGGATCAACCTGACAGTTACTGGTGAGTCTGTAGAGACATGGAGACACACTGCATTAACTTTTCTGATATAACAGAGGCTTTGTGTCAAAGGACACAGAATCAGAACACATCCTAGCTTAGACTAATCTCTAGCAGTTATTAGCAGTTAATGAAAAGAAAAATAATGTAATTAAAAAATACAGCAAAATATAACTATATATAATATTATAAAAAAAAAAATATTATATATTTTTTTAGAAAGAAGCTTTTTATCAAATAGAAATGAAGTGATCTAGCTGATATAATTTTAAGATTCTGACTTTTGTTTTCCTTTTTAGACTAAATGATGTGATAAGAAGATTTTTATTAGGCTCAAAGTCAGTTCCTCCTGTGCACATGTGCATTTCTGCTTCACTACACTTCCTGTGACTTAGAAGTATTAATAGCAACAGAGCAATTTTTCCACACATCAGTCTATAACTGGTGATTTTCTCAGCTAACAGCAGTCAGTATTTCTGAAGTTCTACACATACAAAGTGTATACTGTGTTTGTGTTGCATCTGTACTGCTGTCAGTCCTACACTATATTCACTCACTTAATGTCACTTATTTTCTAAATTTGTCACTGCTTTAGATCCACGTGCCCCAGTTTCAACCTCAAAGCCAACACAACCTTCATCATCTTCATCATCATCATCTTCATCATCATCATCATCATCATCATCTTCTTCTTCTTCTTCTTCATCATCATCATCACCATCATCAGCATCATCATCTTCATCATCATCATCATCATCATCATCCCCACTTCTTCTTCTCACAGATAAACACAAATCCTGGTCTACTCCATCTTCTCCTCCAGCAGGTGATGCTACTCAGATACACATAGTCTAACTCCATGACTCTGATGAATCTGATTCCTTATGAATGATCAGCATGTAGGTTAAAGTGACTGTCTGTTTGTTTTCTTCCAGGATTTCCAGCTTCCTCTGTGATCACTGTGTCTGTAATCCTGCTGCTGCTTCTGATTGGAATCTCATTCCTCTTTGTGGTTTTACAGAAAAGGCAAAAGATGCCAGGTACAGTATACACACACACACACACACTCAGGTTGTTGTGTGTGTGAATTTTTATTTCCATGGATATTGGTGGCTATAATTGACCCCTAGATGTGTGTGTGTGTGTGTGTGTGTGTGTGTGTGTGTGTGTGTGTGTGTGTGTGTGTGTGTGTGTATGTTTTCTGTTTATTTTATTCATTCATTAGTCAACAGTGCTCCTGTTCCTCCTCCAACAGTGTTCAGTTATAGGAGCAGTGACACAGTGACTCTGTCCATTTACTGACTACTTTACTGCTTCTTTCAGCAGGTTCAGCTTCTACTACTGGCAGGAGGTCAGTCAAAGGAAACAGCCAAGGGGTAAGTGATGAATCATTGTGTGTGTTCAGTAGTAAAACATTATCTTTTGAAAAAAGAAAAAAACATTTTTGTTTCTGTTCCTCTTTGCTCTCAGGTCGCTCTTGATGCCTGTGAATATGAGGAGATTAAAGACACCAGACGACTTTCTGCCTCAGATGCTGGAACTTTCACAGTTTACTCTACCGCTGATCTACCCACAATCCCCTCTGATCATCACACAGTTTATGCAAACTCAGATTTACCCACAAACCCCTGCGATTCTGGTGTGTACTCTACTGCTCAACTACCCACAATCCCCTCTGATCAGGACATCTACTCCAAAGCTCAGTTACCCACACGTCTCTCAGCTGAGGAATCTGCTGAAGATCTGAATTACGCAACAGTGAGTTTTCATACCTAATCCACCAGCTCTGACGATGCAGCTCCAAAGGTTATCTTTAAGAAGGCAGACGCCTCGTGTGACTATGATTCAATTAGTCATGTTACTTCATCTGGCTAGTTTCTCATCATTACGCCTCCAAGTATGCAGTGCTGGAAGTCTACTGGTTTGTTTTCTTCCTAATTTGGTCTTGGCCATTTCCCCCAACAAGGAAAGATGAAAGCTTATCCCTTTTCTGTCTTTATATATATATATATATACATACATACATACATATGTCTTCTAGCTGTTTAGCATACAGGCATTTTAATAACTGTTCTTGGACACGCAGTGTCAAAATTCTTTTGATTTTCTCCTTATGGTCACAGCTTAAAATTCACTTTACTCAGCAACTAGTATGCATTATTTTTATTAAAGCATTGTTATAAAATTATTAAGCATTACTAAGTCATATTGTAGCGTTGTGTATTATTAAAGCAGGCATTCATTTGTATAAATGTGGCTGCCTGTTATTGTGGTGCTTGATATTTTATTTTATTAGAAATAAAAGAAGATAAATATATACCCGTCATAAACAGTTGAGAGTTAACAACATACAGTCGCCGAACAATCAGTCATTTTGAATGGTTTTAGATTTATTTTGCTTAATTGTGTTTGATACAGTGGGTGTGTTTCCCATTTGTAAGACGAATGCAGAAAAGGTAAAACCATTCGCCAGGGTTGACAGGTTGTAAAAGGATCTCCATCCCAAAAAAAAAAACACATAAAAGACAAAACTAACAAAAATCCTGGTACTGGAAAATGGAAATCTCTCTCTCTCTCTCTCTCTCTCTCTCTCTCTCTCTCTCTCTCTCTCTCTCTCTCTCTCAATATTTGAGAAACGGTTCTGTATATCACAAAAACATTGTCTACACTTTATTAGAAATCATTTTGATTATTTTGTAATAAAACTGTTATAAACTTTAATAACCACCCAATCTGGCAAGCACTTTTAACTCTTATGTCTTCTTCTCATCCCCACAGCATGGGGTAGAGTTATTCCTGTCCCAGTGAGACTCTATTAATGTTGTTGCAGTTCACACATTTAACCACTAGGGGCAAAAACCTCTATTAGCGTTAAATGGAGCAGTGAGCACACATACCCTGTGATTGCACATCTAGAAAAGCGATCACATCAACGAATTGTCACTTAATATCTGTCAAATAGCAATATTTTCTGAAATCACTGGTTACTTAAACAAGAAATTATTATTTCAACAGAATTTTAAATGTATGCAGTTGTAAATGTGGACTTTATGAAGGAACGCCAACAATCTGTTCGAGAGGAGTTGGTATAATGTTACACATTAATACCCACTGAATTAATCATTTAATGAAGAGTTTGGTCTTCAGTCTTAGAAGACAGACAGTGACTCAGTTGTTCAGACAGTCAGGAGAAGTCCAGTCCACCACCTGAGCATGAGATAAAAGATTCTGATGGCATGTGTCTTCCTGTACCTTGAGAGACAGTGGATCAAGTCCAGCCATGATAGATAGATAGATAGATAGATAGATAGAGTGAGAGTGTGTGTGTGTGGGAGAGAGAGAGAGAGAGAGAGAGAGAGATGCTGGAATGACAGGTATGTTGGGCCCTGTTTTTCTCCTTAAACCTGCTCTGTGAGTGAAGCCCCGCCCCTAAACACCTGAAAGGTGACAGTGACAGTGACTCACTCGAACTCAACACACACATCCTCATAGAGTGTGTGTAAATCTGCTGAATCTTGATTTGCTTAAAGCGTCTCTATTACGTTTATTTTGTGTGTTTATTGCATTTGCCCGGATCTTTTTTTTTTCTTTTAAAAATGAGTAGAGGTCGTCTGTGGACGGAGGAGCAGTTTAACTGCCCCGTTTGTCTCGACTTGCCCAATGAGCCCGTGACGATCCCGTGCGGTCACAGCTACTGCATGGCATGCATCACCAACTACTGGGACTCGGAGCGAAAAAAGAGTGGAACGTGCAGCTGCCCTGAGTGCCGCCAGACCTTTGACCCTCGGCCTACCCTATGCCGTAACACCATGCTGGCGGAGGCCGTGGAGCAGCTCCGCCTGGGCAACCTTAGCTCGACAGCACGCGAGTCCATACGCAACGCACACCGTGCAGCCGACTCTGCGTCTGAGCGTGGGTTGCGTGAGCGAAAAGCCGTCACGAAGCAGCTTCCTGCCTCGAGTGTGCCGTGTGACCGGTGCATGGAGCCCAGAGCGGCCGTGAAAACCTGCCTGACGTGCATGGCGTCATTCTGCGAGAGCCACCTGAAACCACACCAGACGCAGGCCAAGCTAAAGAGCCACGAGCTCATCGTGCCCACCGGAAACCTGACGCAGAAGATCTGCCCCGAGCACAAGTACCTGCAGGAGTTCTACTGTCGCACGTGCCAGGTCTATATCTGCTGGCTGTGCACGAGCAACCAGCACAAGGACCACGAGAGCGCCTCTACGCAGGCGGAGCGCATAGAGAAACAGGTGTGGATTTAAAGCTCTTAAACCCTGCACGTTACTGACCATTCACCAGTGAGTCGACTCTTTTAACCGAATCAGTTAGGTGAACGTTCTTAGTCGAATTGTATTCCCTAAGAGCTTTAACACATCCTTCTTAAAAAATGTATCATTATAATTAATACCTAACCATGAGCAGAGTACATCAAGTGAATCAATACACGAGTTGTTCTGAACTGAATAGGTAGAGAAAGAGTTTTCTAAGAATTTAGATAATAAAAACTCAAATGGAGCCAAAAGAGTCGGCTCTTATCTAAGAACTGAGTCGATTGATGTGAGTCGGAATTTCCATCACTACTTCAGACTGAATTTGTGTGAGTTTCCTGCTCTGACAGATACTGACTTTATGGTTACATTTAATGTGGTGGAACTTTCTGGAAACAAGTTAGCTTTTAGATATTGCAGTTGCTCACCTTTCACTTTTTTTCACTTTCTTGACATTAATAAAGCAACTTATTGCAGCTTGTCCTGTTACTGAAGAAACCAGAAAGTGATTTTTACTTCCTCTGTCCTTTTCTGTGGCAGAAAACATGATGACTATAATGTTTTGTGTTTAATAACACATCACCACCCATTTCCTCTTCTTAGAAAACCCTGTTGGCGGTTCAGGCAGAGAATCTGCAGAAGCTGCAGGACAGAGAGAGAGAACTCAAAGACATGAAGAAAGTCCTGGAGACCCTCAAGGTGACCACCATTAGTTCAATAAAACTCTTTTTCACTTGTTCAAACACAGATTAAAATCTTTAACAGTTTGTGAATGCTCTAAACACACCTCATGCTATTCATACACATACACCCTGCCCTAGTGTTAGAGCCATCACACAAGTTAAACAGGTCTGAATGTGTGTAACAAAGTAGCTGCTTACGACAACGACAAATACTTTATCTAAGCTTACAATCGTCTCAGTGTGTGTGTGTGTGTGTGTGTGTGTGTGTGTGAGAGAGAGAGAGAGAGAGAGAGAGAGAGAGAGAGAGAGAATGAGGTCATTGGTGTCACTGGCAGTGTGGGTGTTCAGAAAACTGAACTTGTTTTGTGTGTGTGTGCATTATATTTTGGTTATATTATATATATATATATATATACACAATTGCCTTGTCCCCATGCAGTAAACTGATTTGTAAAAATAATAGATAGATAGATAGATAGATAGATAGATAGATAGATAGATAGATAGATAGACAGAGGGGGGGCATGGTGGCTTGGTGGCTTGGTGGTTAGCATGTTTGCCTCACACCTCCAGGGTTGGAGTTTGATCCTCGCCTCCTGAGTGTGTGGAGTTTGCGTGTTCCCGCCTCCTGTGTGTGTGGAGTTTGCGTGTTCCCGCCTCCTGTGTGTGTGGAGTTTGCGTGTTCCCGCCTCCTGTGTGTGTGGAGTTTGCGTGTTCCCGCCTCCTGTGTGTGTGGAGTTTGCGTGTTCCCGCCTCCTGTGTGTGTGGAGTTTGCGTGTTCCCGCCTCCTGTGTGTGTGGAGTTTGCGTGTTCCCGCCTCCTGTGTGTGTGGAGTTTGCGTGTTCCCGCCTCCTGTGTGTGTGGAGTTTGCGTGTTCCCGCCTCCTGTGTGTGTGGAGTTTGCGTGTTCTCCACGTGCCTTGGGGGTTCCCTCCGGTTTCCTCCAAAATATGCATTGTAGGTTGATTGGCATCTCTAAATTGTCGGTAGTGTGTGATTGTGTGAGTGAATGAGAGTGTGTGTGTGTGCCCTGTGATGGGTTGGCACTCCATCCAGGGTGTATCCTGCCTTGCTGCCCAATGACGCCTGAGATAGGCACAGGCTCCCCGTGACCTGAGAATAGACTGGATAAGCGGTAGACAATGAATGAAAATAAATAGATAAATAAATAAAAAAGTAGTAAAAGAGCCAACATGTTTTGGTTTGGTTTCTGAAGTTAAGGTTAAGGTTAGGACACTAATAACTATGTCAGTGAAAGTGAATTATAGTTTGTGTGTGTGTGTGTGTGTGTGTGTGTGTTTAGTGCTCATCTGACACGGTGAGCGAGGAGACGGACAAAGTGCTGTGTGAGCTTCAGCACTCGGTGCAGCGTATGGCGGATCTGATCCAGCAGGTGATGAGCTCCAGCGGACAGGAGAAGATCAGTGACGCCCAGCAGCTGGTGGACAAACTGGAGAAGGAGATCAGTCAGCTTAGGACGAAAGATTCTGATTTAAAGGAGCTGGTGACATGTCAGGACAATATCTACTTTCTCAAGGTACACAAACACAAACCTGATTTAATTTTGTAAGTTTTAACAAGAAAAACATGACAAATCCAGGGTTTGTCTCTGGATCTCACTTCACGGCATGTCACTTGTTTTCCTGAGTATTGAACAGTGGTGGAAACAAATAATGGGAAAGTGATGATAATGTGTCATGATGCTTTTTCAATTAAAATACTTATAAATATCGTTCTCTACATTAATTCGATGCACTAAACTGAAATATCAAATAATATCCTGATAAGTCACAGAATCCCATTGAATTGCATATATAGTATCCAGTCATTGTCCGGATTAAGAAGTAAGAAGCCAATGAGCCGATAAAAAGCATGAGGAACCAAGATGATAATAAACTATGTGTATAGAGTACAGGAAGCCATAGGGGTCAGAAAGTTTCAGGTGTACATGCCAGAAATGGCTTAAGGCAACAGAACTAATACAGAGTTCATGGCTCTTTGCGAGTTGTAATGACGTCACCTCGTTACATTCAACGTGTGAAGTGGAAAAAACACAGTTGTTTCCACAAAAGTGTATCTTTTGTTAGCAATGTCAGAGCACCAAGCTACTTTAACCACACTTAACCACTACCACTTACAACCCTGTGTGACTATATTTCTGTATAGTGAACTTTAAGTAGTATTTGGGACTGAAATTGCAGACATCTGAGGGTAGCATTTAGCAAGAAGTTAGCCTTCTGGGGTTAGTTATACACTATATTACCAGATGTTTTGGGACACCCCCCAAATCATTGAATTCAAGTGTTGTTTTTCAGAGGTTGGGCTCGGCCCCTTAGTTCCAGTGAAAGGAACTCTTAATGCTTCAGCATACCAAGACATTTTGGCCATTTCATGCTCCCAACTTTGTGGGAACAGTTTGGGGATGACCCCTTCCTGTTCCAACATGACTGCACACCAGTGCACAAAGCAAGCTCCATAAAGACATGGATGAGTGAGTTTGGTGTGGAGGAACTTCACAGAGTCCTGATTTCAACCCCATAGAACACCTTTGGGATGAATTAGAGCGGAGACTGCGATGTCTACGTTCACATGCACATGAATGTAATATGGAGTCGTCCCGTCCTTTGCAGCTATAACAGCTTCAACTCTTCTCAGAAGGCTTTCCACAAGGTTTAGGAGTGTGTTTATGGGAATTTTTGACCATTCCTCTAGAAGCGCATTTGTGAGGTCAGGCACTGATGTTGGACAAGAAGGCCTGGCTCGCAGTCTCCGCTCTAATTCATCCCAAAGGTGTTCTATGGGGTTGAGGTCAGGACTCTGTGAAGTTCCTCCACACCAAACTCTCTCATGTCTTTATGGATCTTGCTTTGTGCACTGGTGTGCAGTCATGTTGGAACAGGAAGGGGACATCCCCAAACTGTTCCCACAATGTTGGGAGCATGAAATTATCCAAAATGTCTTGGTATGCTGAAGCATTAAGAGTTCCTTTCACTGGAACTAAGGGAGTTAAATTTTGTTCAATTTTAACAAATAATATGAGTGATGAATCATTGTTTGAGAAATTTTAATAATATATGCAATGAAGTTCTTCCAAAGTGATCAATGATTTTTTGTTAATATACTAAAATAGCAATATAGAACATTTGGTTGTAGTTTGCTCGTATTATCCCGTCCTTTAAACTTAACATGTTATATTTCCTGCTTAATTTTTTTTCTCCTGCTTTCCGCAGACGTATCATTGTCTTTGTTCTCCGGAGCTCAGTGAACTCAGCGGTTTTACGGTGAATCTGGACGCCTCGTTCGATCCTGTACGAAACATCATTTTGGATCTCAGGGAGAAAGTGGAGAGCATGTGCAACCAA
>JAUCMX010000001.1:4608338-4663338 GCA_033459395.1 Hemibagrus guttatus
TATTTGTATAACAGTATAATACAGTAAGGATAAATAGTACAGGATGTGAACAGGAAGTGAACATAGTTTAATATTCATATATAAATACTCGGAGTGATGTGAAAGCCTCAGTGCATTACTGGAGGATTAACCACAGGGTTAACGGATGGTGCAAATTATGCATGTACGGAACCACAGATGTGCAGCGAAGTAAAAAATATGATGAATAGCATCAGTGCAGGATGTAAAATGCAGCCGTGTGCACAAATGGTGCATTCTGTTATCTTGCTCTAACACAGCGAACATGTTTCTCTCTGTGTCTCACAGTGTTTTCTGGAATCGGAGGCAAAACCTCGAGCAGTCGCACACAAGGTGTCCTCTACATGTCTATATAATAATATACAGATTTGACTCTTTTTTTTTTTTTTCCAGTCTATGCTCACTAATCTCACATGCCTCTGTGTGTGTGTGTGTGTGTGTGTGTGTGTGTGTGTGTGTGTGTGTGTGTGTGTGTGTGTGTGTGTGTGTGTCGTGTGTGTCGTGTGTGTGTGTGTGTGTAGCAGGTCCCCCTCCACTGCCCTCTGTGAGTGCTCGAGGCCCAGGTAATATTTCACCTCTGCTGATCCACTATTTTAATTTGATGATTGCTGTTAGCCATTCTAAATCTGTTTGTCTCTAAGAATGTTTCTCATATGTCTCTAAATCTCTCCATCTACCCCTGGAAATGTCTGTGTATGATTTAGACTGCCTCTATCTGCCATCTGTCTCTAATTCTGTCTCCAGTGTTTATCCATTTGTATCCAAAATGATCAGAGCTGATTAATCGTCTTTGTAGTCGTGTGAAACTGTCTAACTCTTCAGGACCTGTAGAGCGTCGACAGAATAGTAGGAGGCGAAATTAGCCGGAAGATGAGTCCGTCTGGTTGTGTATGTGAGAGAGAGAGAGAGAGAGAGAGAGAGAGAGAGAGAGAGAGAGAGAGAGAGAGAGAGAGAGACAGAGACAGAGACAGAGACAGAGAGACAGAGACAGACCTGGGGTATACAGGCAATTAATTTTTTTAATTTAAAGGGTGTGTCTGGGTAAATTTGTGTGTGTGTGTGTGGTCTTAAACAATTCCAAAAATATCGACCCGATAGAATGTTTTAGAATGTAGTGAATATGTAGTGGTTCCTCGTTTCCCTCATATGTTTAATTAGTTACATTTTACACCGTCATTTCTAGCATGCCGCCCACCTGACATTTTAAAATTAGATTAGATTAGATTAGATTAGATTAGATTAGATTAGATTAGATTAGATTAGATGCCGAATAATTTATCATCTCCAAATAATTCACATAACAGCAGCTCTTCCAATGCCACCTATATGGATCTAGAATAACAGATAGTAAATATTCACCAAAATTGCTGGCCAAAGTGACAAGAGTATTTTTATTTATCCACAGTATCAGTAACAGCAGTATCACACTGATGTGTTATTAAAAACATTTTATCCTTGTGTTAGTTGATAGAGGCACAAACTCCCCAAGACCAAGAGCGAGCTACAGCAGAGAGGAGAGAGAGCAAGGTGACACACACACACACACACACACACACACACACACACATCCACAGACCCACAAACACACACTTTTTTTTTTTTGCTAATTGTTAAGTAAAACCATTTGTACATGATAAAAAAATTAACACAGAGAAAGATGAATGCACTAAATGTCATGCTGATATAAATTTAGCTTGTTGATGTTCTCTGTTTCCCGCCAGAGATCATGCAAATCTGTACACTCGACTGCACATGACCGCATGACCGTGCAATTTTATCTTTGCAAAAAAATCTGCATGAAATAAAAATACCTTTCTTCCTTTTCTTGAAAAGTATTTAAGAGTAAAATAATGAGAAGACAAAAAGATGAGAAGGAATCGTTTGTTTTTCACTTGAATCATTTTGCAAAGGTTTTAATATACAACTTATATACAACAATATAAGGTTTGTGACTTTTAATTGTGTATGTGTTTTT
Organism: Hemibagrus guttatus; assembly: GCA_033459395.1. Classification (NCBI taxonomy): domain Eukaryota; kingdom Metazoa; phylum Chordata; class Actinopteri; order Siluriformes; family Bagridae; genus Hemibagrus; species Hemibagrus guttatus. Next base: position 4,610,332 of record JAUCMX010000001.1, read on the forward strand.
GTCTCAGCTAATAACCGGAGTGTGAGGTCTCTGAGATCAAGTGAGAGGCAGAGAAGGGAAGAGAGAGAGCAAGGTGATCTACTCATACCTCACTCATCATACAATAACAATACACAACATATTTAGCGGACATGTCTAAATTCATTCATCATTGCATTGTTTGCGTTACTATTTCCATGGTGCTCAAACCGACCTAACCACTGAGGGGATGTGGTAGCTTAGTGGTTAAGGTGTTGAACTACTGATTGAAAGATTGTGAGCTTGAATCCCAGGTCCACCAAGCTGCCACTGCTGGGCCTCTGAGAAAGGCCCTTAAACCTCAATTGCTCAGTTGTATAAAATGAGATATCTGCTAAATGACAGAAATGTAAATGAGGGGTTAAATCTCAGTGCAGGTGCCAAGCCTGGATAAAATGGGAGGGGTGTTTCAGGAAGGGTATCTGGTATAAAACCTGTGAAAATTATAATATGTGGATCAAATGATTCGGTGTCATGAACCTGTTCACCGAAGCAGACCAGGGCACTCGGAAGTAGTGTTGAGCAGGAATGTTTTACTGGAGACCAGAACACACTGCGGTGGTACTGTAGTCAACGAATCCAGTGAAAAGGAACATACGCTGCAGTTATAAAGGCCTTGAGTGGGCAGGACTTGAAGGTAGACCTCACAGATGTCTGTGTATGTGAGTGTCAACTACCTGGTATGACACTGCAAAAGCCTAGAGATGATACTCTTAAACAAAGCATTGAATAGGAGAAAGATCCCCAGAGTTCCCCTGGGATATGTAAATGATTATTCAAAGAGAAATGTATGTTACAGTAGATTCCAGAGTGACCTCAAAATATGTTTTCCTACAAAGCAGAGCAGGGAGCAGCCAAAAGACAGCAACAACATCATTTGCATTACTATACAGAGCTGTTTTTTTTTTTTTTGTTCCTGCTTTTTTTAAATTGCACTCTGGTTTCTCTTTCTGAATATAATATTGAATAAGCTAGAATAAATTCAAGTAGCCTGGAAAATATCGTGCATATTTTATACAATATTGAGTGTAGATTTATTTTTATGTCTTGTGTTTACAGAGAGGGAGCCACAAATCTCCCCAAAATCTCAAAGCAGAAGCACAAATGATCGAGAAGGTAAGATAATGCTGTCTATTTTAGTGTATGGGTTTGTGGTGTGTTCTGTGCAATTCTGTGCAAGACAGGAAAGCAAATCACACTGGTGAAAATACACAACGTGGTGTTTCTGTTCATTTCTGTTATACACAAAATATTATACACTAAAAGCAAAAGCTTCACCATTCATCTGTGTTCTTACATTGTGCTTATTTTTAATCAGTTTGGGTTTTTTTTTAAGACTTAAATGCTGTCGTTTTGTCTGATGTGAATTTGACTTTCATTTCATCAGTGTGTTGCTGTCGTGATGCACTGAAAGGCAACCTGAATAATAGAGAATAAGGACAAATGCTGATATTTTAGTTCTAAAGAAAGTGTGTGTGTGTGTGTGTGTGCATCTGTGTCTTTGTGTGTGGGTGTGTGTCTGTGTTTTTGGTGTGTATGTTTCTGTGTATGTGCATCTGGGTCTTTCTTTGTGTGTGTGTGTGTGTGTGTCAGCGCAAGTGTGTGTGAGTTAAGGTGCTTGTGTGTCTGTGCGTTTGTGTCTGTGTTTGTTTTATGTGTGTGTGTGTGTTGCAAAGTCATATATTCCAAAATATTTACACATTAATTTCTGCCTCATTAGCCGACACTTGGAGTATACGTTCTCTACGGCAGCCGACACAGGCGAGAGAAAACCGGGAGCAAGGTGAGCTTTACACACACACACACACACATACACACATACACAAGTTTCTTGTCATGTGTATAAATAGAGTTTAAGCCTCTATATTTAATAAAAATTTGTCGTACACTCCCCATAGACAAGGTGCTCTTACGTAGTACAAGAAGTAAGTAAAGTAAGCAGGTTAAATAATAAACAATGTGTGCAATCATAAAGTGACACAGTGGGAGATATTTAACATACAGTACTCTTAACAATTATACAATTATTATTGTATTCTAGCATGTAAAATATAATAAACATTACATGCAGACCAAAAGAGTCATAGTGAGAGATTTTGCACATGCAGTAGAAGGACTCGGAGTCTGATATCAGTTCTATTCATTAGTCAGGGTTCAGTGTAAATTTAAGTAATAAATGATGAAGTGCAGTGTATGGAAGGGCACAGATCGGATCAGGACTGGAAATTTTAACATACTGTAGATACACAAACATTTACATCCACTTCACTTTAACCTCACAGCTGACAGCTGGAGCTTAAGTTCAGTCAGGTCACGAGGCAGGCCGGGGAGAGAGGAGAGAGAGACAGGTATGTGGCATCATATCACAGTCTGATTGATACGTGTCTGTGCGTTTCATACACATTTAACATGTCTGTCTGTCTTTGTCTCTCTGTCTTAGCTAACGGAGAAGTGCAGAGTTCCCAGAGACCGCAGGAGACAGTGATGAGCAAGCAGCAACCGGAGAGGCAGTGTAAGATTCAGGAAACATGGCTGTTATTATGATAATGTTGAGCTCTGTACCATTAACACATCAGATTTAGGTTCCCTTTTAAGTCTGGTTCCTCACAAGGTTTCTTCCTCATATCATCTCAGGGAGTTTTTCCTCATCACTATCGCCTCTGGATTTCTCATTAGGGATAAATTTTGTTATTTTTATTCAGATTTTTATATTTCTGTAAATGTGCTTTGAGACGACCGTTCAAAGTCCGTTGTTAAAATCACTATACACATAAAATTGAATTGAAATGAGATGTACAGAAAAAGACATACAGGAACATTCATTCATTGTCTACCACGTATCCGATCTATCCTTGGGTCACAGGGATCTCATCAAGGCAGGATACACCCTGGATGGAGTGCCAACCCATCGCAGGGCACACACACTCTCATTCACTACAGACAATTTAGAGATGCCAATCAACCTACAATGCATGTCTTTGGACCGCGGGAGGAAACCGGAGTACCTGGAGGAAACTCCCGAGGCATGTATAGGGACAGGAAGAGGATGGAGAACATGCAAACTCCACACAGACATGGCGGAGGCGGGAATCGAACCCTCAACCTTGGAGGTGTAAGGCAAACAAGCTAACCACCAAGCCACCGTGCCCCCCCACACAGGAATATGCAGAGTGGAAATGATGTATAGGGACAGGAAGAGGATGGAGCTATAACATGATATATCCATATGTCCAATGGATAGGACAATATAATATGATGGAAATATGTGGGGTAAAACCATGACAATACAAAGACGTGTCTTATGACATCCCTCCCAGCTGCTCAGGGTGGTCACAGTAAAACTCAGCATTCAGGCTGGGGTACAAGATGTGACGTGCTGCAAACCACTACGTGGATTTTGGCTATAGGGAATGGCCTGACAAAGTGATGTGCCAGTTTCTGGCAGGTGCAGGACAGAGTTTAAGATTGGAACAGTGAGCATAGTTTCTGGAAAACTTGAGTAGTGTGGCACAGGCCCTTCTTTAGACATGAATATAACGTTTGACAACGGCGAGAGCAGAGGGTACTGAAGCCTCCAGTTCCTGGGGAGAGAACAGAGGGGGTTGGTAGCCATAAGCAGCTTAGAATGGGGACAGTCCTGTGGCAGCAGATGGAAGAGAATTGTGCGCAGACTCAACCCAAACCAGGATGGAGGACCAGGACGAGGGATCTTCGTGGCAAAGGATCCAGACACCTGTCTTGAGGTCCTGGTTGAGTCGTTCTGTCTGGCCATTGGTCTGCAGATGGAAGCCAGAAGAAAGACTGATGGTTATCTGCATGAGCTGGCAGAATACCCTCCAAAAGTTAGCAGTGAACTGAGAGTCCTGGTCCAAGCCAATATTACAGGGCACACCATGCAAACAAAAGATGTGCTGGAGAAGGTGTTGGGCAGTCTCCTTGGTGGAGGGATGTTTAGGTAACGAGATGAAATGAACCATCTTGGAGAAGTGGTTGACCATATTGAGGATAGTGGTGTTGCTCGATGATAGTGAAATGCCAGTAACAAAATCTATAGAAATATGGGACCATGGCCATTTGGGTATAGGGAGGGGATGGAGGAAGTCAGTAGGTGGAGTCTTGTGGTTCTTCTACTGGGAGCAGACTGAGAAGGCAGCAACAAACTTGCGGAGGTCCCTCCTAACAGAAGGCCACCAGAAGCTTTGAAGCAGCAGGGCTAGAGTGTGGGTGGAGCCAGGGTGACAAAATAGACAGGAGCCATGGCACCACTGAAGAACTTGGGAACATAAGGATTCTGAGATGAAAAGTTTACTCTCTGGACAGCATTCAGGGATAGGTTGATCGGTGACAGCATGTTGAACCCTTCTCTCGATGTCCAGGAGCAGGGCCTGGATGACCATGGAGGAAGGGAGTAGGCGTTCCACAACAGATTTCTCTTTTGTCAGGATAAACTGATGCAAGAAGGGATTTGGTTTGCCATTCTTGGATCTTGGCTGGTAGGAAAGGGTGACCTGGAACTTCCCAAAGACGAGTGCCCAGCAGGCTTGATGAGGGTTTAGTCATTTGGCAGTCCAGAGGTAGTCTAAATTCTTATGGTGAGTCCATACAATAAATGACTCCTCTGTTCATTTCAGCCAATGATGCCTCTCTTTGAGCGCCATTTTGATGGCCAGCAACTCCCTTTCTCCAACCGCATAGTTACACTTGGCTGGGCTCAATCACCATGAGAGGAAAGCACAGGGGTATAAACGGTTGTTCCCAGGGTCACGTTGAGACAGAACTGCCCACACCCTGAGAGCCTTGACATGTTCCAGTCCTTGACAGCCTTGACAGATTCTGGGTCCATCTGTACGCTAATGGCCAAGAGTATGAGGCTCAGAAAGGTAGTGCGGGGAACGTAAACTCACATGTCTTGGCTTTTTCAGGCAGGTGGTTCTGAAGCAGTTGCTGGAGCATGGCATAGACATGGTGTGCTCCTCCAGGGAGCGGGAGTAGATAATAATGTCATCTAGGTAAACAAAGATGAACCAGTTAATCATATCACGGAGGATGTCGTTAACAAGGGCCTGGAAGAACAAGGCCCTTGTTAATACTCATAATGACCTGTGGGTGTGTTGAATAAGCATTGCTGAGTTTGAGCTTGGTGAAGATGAAGGCACCCTGGAGGAGCTCAAAAGTGGATGACATTAATGGTAAGGGGTAACAGTTCTTGATGATCTCATTAAGTCCTCAGTAGTCAATGCACAGCTGCAAGGACTTGTACTTCTTCTCCACAAAAAAAACCCCAGCCCCAGCAGGTAAAGAGAATGGACGTATGATACCAGCAGCGAGGAAGTCCTGAATGTACGTGTCCATAGCCTTCCGCTCATGTCCCAAAAGATGGTAAAGATGCCCCCTGGCAGGCATGGTACCTGGCAGAGTCAGGAACACATGGCACAGTCATAGGGCCGATGAGGAGACAGGGATGAAAACTGCAGAAAACTGCCCTAATATCATGGTAAATGGGTGGTATTGTAATGAGGTCGAGAAGAGTTTGGTTGGATGTGGCCGACCCTGAGTCCAGGAAGACCACCAAATCTTGGTTCTGGGAGTTTGCCCTGATGTGGAGCTTAAGCAGAGGTTTGGAGGAGACTGGAACTGGTGGGCTTGCTGCTGTCTTCCCTTTCAGGAAAGATACAAAGTCCATTCACTCTGCACCTGTCCATGTCCGATCTCCATGGGATGGAATTGAGTCACGTGTGAGGTTGAAGGCTGTGCTGCTGAGGGTCTTGGTGAAAATGCGGTGCTTGGTGGGGCCCACTGGGTCTGGGGCACCAACTGCGTGATGTTCCCTTCTCAACACATCGGTCTCTGATCCGATGATCAATTCGGGTAGCTAGGGATATCAAATCATCCAGTTCCGGCAGGAGTTCACGAGCAGCAAGCTCAATCTTCAACTTGGCAGTGAGCCCCCAGGAGAAGGCATCAGAGAGGGCAGTAGCATTCTATCTGGAGTCTGTGGCCACTGTACGAAAAATTCACAGTGTACTCAATGACAGGACACCCCCCAGATAACTCCTGCTGCTAACGCTCATGGGCAGCGGAGGTCTGAGACAAGGTTTCCAGTTGGGCCTGAACACAAGGTGGAACCCAAATGAAGGACGCCAGGCAGTGCGAGAGTTAATAATATTTTGCATGAATCAAATAGTCCAAAGAGAGTCCCCAAAATAATCCACAGAGAATCACACCACAAGGATCCACAGAATAGCACAGAAATATAATATACAGAGAAAAACTCAGTTCATTTATCCACAAAAGCATAGAAAAGTCGACTGAGAAAAGGAAACACTGTTAAATCAGCTATAGAGAACACTCCAACCTTCACCTCCATACCATGTCTTCATGAAGCTGTGTGCTTTGTGCACAGGTGCATTGTCGTTCTGAAACAGTGTTTGAGCCTCTTAGTTCCATTGAAGGAAAGTTGTAACACTACAGCAGATATTCTACACTTGTGTGCTTCTAACTTTGTTGCAGCAGTTTGGTGAAGAACCACATATTGATGTGAAGGTCAGGGGTGCACATACTGTGAGCAAGAGCAGATGTACAGGCTTCAGCAGAAGATCATATGCAAAAAGCTTGCGCATATAGTAACGCTCCACTTCTCTTCCAGCTGACACTTGGAGCTTAAGTTCCATCAGGTCGATAAGAGGCAGAGAGAAGAGAGAAGAGGGAGAGACAGGTACACAGCATCTTAACACCGAGATAAGCAGCTGATCAATCTGTTTCTTACAAACGTTTAACTTTTCTCTCTGTTAGCTAATGCAGATTCACAGAGCTCCACCAGGACTCAGCAGACGGCAACGGCCAGACAGCAGCCTGAACGACAATGTAAGATAACATACATATGCACACACGCACACACACACACACACACACACAGTTCTCATGCTGTTGAATGCATGTCTGAATTTGTCATTTTTTGTTTCCACACTGCTGTGTAAAATCAGCTGATCGCTGGAGTCTGAGCTCACTGTTACCAAGAAACAGGAAGAAGAGACAAGAGTCAGGTGAGAGAGGGGATAATTCCCCTGAACTGCTCACACTCACTCTCTTACACACACACATGCACACACACACTGCCTATTTTATTATCTTCCTGAGTTTTCCCCACTGAATTACGTCTACACCTAAAACAAACCCCAATTCTAATTTAAATTTCTAATGTTAGAAGTTTTTGGCTCTTCTAGTTCTTCATATAAATCTGAACCTTAAGCTGCTGAAAATGACTCAGGGATTTTCTGTTCTTCCAGTGAAACAGGCCACACCTGTTCAGGAAATAGAGTCTCCTCAGGATCAATGTAAGTCACACCCACTCAATACACACACCTCCTGTATCATACATGCTTTGAATTTTTTTTCTTTATGAAATGTATCACTAACTGGTGTTTTCTTTCTGCAGGGGGAGAGCAGGCTGAAGGTAACACCTGAACTTTCCAACTTTTATTGAACAGTACAGGCACACTGAACAATATACAGCAGCTAGATGTATGGACAGAACAACAGATTGAATTCTAAATATAAATCACTTCTTTTTTTAAAGTAGTGAGAGAAACTATAATAGAAGATGTGGACAGTAATATGCAAAATATATATGAAGAAGTTTTCTACTGACTACAGCTATAAGGATTTTGCACAGTATTGTATATTAAATAATAAATGAAATAAAACAGCACCAAAAATGAAATAGTTAAGAGTTCTCAAACTTTGTAGAGAGAGATCATTTAAAATAAATAAATAAATAAATAAATAAATAAATAAATAAATAAATAAAACAATACATACAATACAGATTAACAAATAATTTACAGATTTTATAAAAACAAAATAGTTAATTCATAAACACACAAAATTGAACCAGGGATGTTTTGATGGAGATTTTTGAGCAATTTTTATTCATCAGAATCATTATATTCCAGCAAACCCCGGACTTTTCCTGGACTCTCCACCGGCAGACCCCTCCTTCATCCCTGCCTTTCCACGTGAGTGTCTTCATCCTCTCATCTCCTTATCTCCTCTGGTTCATTCTGTGCATAAAATCCCCTAGATGCGGTATTTAGACTTATACACATCCACTTCATTTCATCTTACAGCTTCAGCAGCCTACTCTCTTTCGCCTGCAGTGAGAGAGATCGACATCGACAGCATTCAGGCTCCCGAGCCGAGGAGCAGAGATGAGTTTCTACAGTGTAAGGACACACACACACACACACACACACACCATACACACACACACACACACACACACAAATCTAGCTATACATCAGTCTTATATATCTATAAATTATACACACATATACACACCGAACAGCTATAACATTAAAACTACTGACAGGTGACGTGAATAACATTGATGATCTCGTTAAAATGGCATGTGTCAAGGGGGTGAGATTTATTAGGCAGCAGGTAAACAGTCAGTTTTCAAAGTTGATGTTGGAAGCTGGAAAAACGGGCAAGCGTAAGGAAATGATTGACTTTGACAATGGTCAAATTGTGATGGTTGGACAACTATGTCAGAGCTTCCCCAAAACAGAGGGACTTGTGGTTTGTTCCTATTATGTAGTGGACATTGCTCAAAACCACCTCACAGCTTACAGGTCTTAAAGGATCTTGTGCCAGATACCATAGCACACCTTCAGAGGCCTTGTGGAGCCCAGGTCTCAATGGTTCAGAGCTGCTTTTGCGGTACACAATATCAGGAAGGTGGTTTTAATGTTATGGCTAATCGGTGTACTGGAGACATTTGACATCTGTTATAGCTACTGGAGTCTGTTTAGTTTCCAACTGAATGTTTATGGAACATAAACATTAATGTTTAGATTTATATTTTTACCTCCTTCAAATCAGAGAGTAGACTGGAAATCAGTGTGATGTCTTAACACCTCATGTCAACTCACTCAGCACACTAATTAGTGAAGGGATGTAGTCAAGACTGCTATTGTCAAGTCCAAGACCAGGACTAGTCACAATTTAGTCAAGACTGAGTCTTAAGGAGGTCAGGGCCAAGTCAAGTTACTTCTTGATTTTTATATATATATATATATATATATATATATATATATATATATATATATATATATATATATATATATATATATATATATATATATATATAAACAAGTCAGAAGTTAATACAGAAAATGTCTATAGTTGAGTCTATTAAAGAAAGTACACCCTAAATAAATAAATCTCTGTTTCTCAATCAGATGCCTGTGACTTGACCTTTGACCCCAACACGGCTCACCGGCGATTAGTTCTCAGTGAAGATGACACCAAAGCAACACTGAACGCCGCCACCCAATCGTACCCTGATGTCCCTGAGAGATTCGACAGCTGGACTCAGATTCTCAGCCTCCAGCCACTCAGCTCTGGCCGCTGCTACTGGGAGGTGGAATGGCGTGGGCGGGGCTCTTCGGTGGGTGTAGCCAGTGCCTCCATGCCACGAAAAGGTGTGGACGCAAGGGCGGGGCTTGGCTACAACAATCAGTCCTGGAGTTTGGAGTTGTCAGACATGTGCTGTGCTGCTATGCACGCCAATCAGAAGCAGGAGATCTCAGTAACATACTGCCCCCGAGTGGGCGTGTTTCTGAACCAGGAGGAGGAGTCTTTAGCCTTCTATGGTGTTGACGATGTGCTTGTGCATCTGCATACGTTCCACGGCGTCTTATCTAGTCGGCCACTTTTCGCCGCTTTCGGCGTCGGGAGTGGAGTCGGAGTCGGCCTTGACTTCGCCATGGGGAACTTCAGCGCTTCCACAGACAGCATAAAAATCTGCTCAATCTAACTGGGATCATTTTACCTTTCGTCCAGGTACATATCAACACAATTTCATTTAAAATAAAAAAAACAAACAAGTAAGGTAGTTGCCAACTAAACTACCTTTAAAATGTTTGAGATTTGGAACGATGTCAATAGCAGAGAGATTTGTGGTCAGTGCAGTCGCTCTGATATCATAACTAAGTATCACGCATTCCTCATACTCGTGTACCAGAATTGAATTTTAAAAATGAAATAATATAACTTTAGATTAGCATTAGTGGGCTATTAAATACAATACTAGCCTTTAGGTCTCACCTACCAATCAGAGGAATTCTAGCCAAGTCATAGCTCCTGGTTAAATAGTAAGGAAATCACCTCTCATGACACATAAACATTTGAAAAGAATGAATTTGCAAGCTTCAGATAGATCTGCTAGAAAACACTGCTCGGGTGAAGGATAAGGGCCTTGCTCAAGGGCCCAAAAGTAGCAGGATTTGAACACACAACCTTCTAGTTTATATGCATACGTCTTCACGACCAAGCAATTGGATCACTACTCATTTTAAACTGCTTTAAACTGGAAATGTTAGACTTCAACTTTATTCAGGAGGTTTGTTTACACACAAGGATTTTTGGTTTAGAGTTAGCTGTTGGGTTTATTAGCAATACAGACAGCTAACATTTTCAATCAGCCAGCGAACAAAACTTTTATTTTGTCTTACTTAGACTTTTAGCTAGATCATTTTGTGTAGTATGTTTCAGCAGGTGTTCCTGACATTTTTTAACCGTATATGGTTTGCTTTTTCCCGTTTTAAGCTTTTGGTTCTAATTTTGCTTTATTTCTGAGCTTCATTCATGTCTGAATATTACTATTTAAATAAATTATAATTGGTTCTAAAAATTATAATAGAAAATTGTCATTATGTTCTGAAGTGTTCTTACTCTTGTTCTTTGTAAAATGCTTAATTGATGTGTCCAGCATTTATAACACTATGGTCCTAGGATCATAAAAGAGAACCGTAGCTCTGTCTGTGGACATCAGGATAATCTGTAGACAGGCTGACAAACTGACACCTGCTCTGAGTTGTTGATTAGAGGATCAGGATCAAGCCCCAGCACCACCAAGCTGCCACTGTTGGGCCCCTGAGCAAGGCCCTTAACCCTTATCATGGCTGACCCTGCACTCTGACCCCAAGCTCCAAAGTTGGGAAATACAATTTAGCCATTTACTGTTTACTTGGTTTTTTTTAAGAATACAAAATAAAATGTATTCTATATAATGAGAGGAACAACTTAACATTTAATATCTTGTTACTGATTTTTTTCCCCTTGTCAAGGGCTAATCTAATGACAACTCCCAGTGACAATTCCTTCTGTGTAATCAATTCCTTCAATAATTCAATCAATTCCTTCAGTGTAATCAAAGCAAAGAAGGAATTAGTTTTCAATAACAGCAGAAAAGAACTAGAAATGTGTGCATTTAAGCAGATCTTTCTCTCTGTTTCTATTTAAACTATTTTCAATATCACAGCTATTCATCATTCGATGAAATTCATTCATTCATTGTCTGCCGCTTATCCGATCTATTCTCGGGTCACGGGGAGCCTGTGCCTATCTCAGGCGTCATCGGGCATCAAGGCAGGATACACCCTTGACGGAGTGCCAACCCATCGCAGGGCGCACACACACACACACTCATTCACTCACGCAATCACACACTACGGACAATTTAGAGATGCCAATCAACCTACAATGCATGTCTTTGGACCGGGGGAGGAAACTGGAGTACCCAGAGGAAACCCCCAAGGCACGGGGAGAACATGCAAGCTCCACACACACATGGCGGAAGCGGGAATCGAACCCCCAACCCTGGAGGTGTGAGGCAGACATGCTAACCACCAAGCCACCGTGCCCCCTTCTGATGAAATCAGTAAAAAATAAAAAATTAAATTTACCAACCTTCAAAAGAATCTCTGAAATAAAAATAAATACAGAAAAAAAAATCAAGCCTAACGAATACAATGTAAAAGGAGGCTATGACATCAACGGGTTATGTTTCATTCACTGCTTTTGTTTTCATTTTTGTGTTGTAATGAAATGTGCACATCTTGCTGTTTTTTTTTTTTTAATTTTCTCTTTCACTGTTGAGTCCCATCTTTGTGACTCTCCACTGAGACACATTCACAGTAATATTAAACCTTTTTTCTGGTTTGGGTTGAGCTCCCTTCTGCTTCTTGTTATCTAAGCAGGAAGCCTATATTTTACAAGTGAAATGCAGTGGTCTTTTTTTTTTCTTCTAAGGTGCTGCATTAACAGTGTTGGGGTGAAAATAGACATTCAGACCAAAGGCAGAAGATCTGGACTTCAAAGTGGCTTTTATTGTATTTACATTTCTGGCATTTGGCAGAAACCCTTATCCAGAGAGACTTACATTTTATCTCATTTTATACAACTGAGCAATTGAGGGTTAAGGGCCTTGCTCAAGGGCCCAGTAGTGGCAGCTTCTGATCAGTAGTCCAACACCTTAACCACTAAGCTACCACATCTCATTCATTGGCCAAGGAACTGCCCAAAAGGGGGTCTGAGTGAATGTAAAGCAACTAATCAACATTTGTTTGTGTTTAAAGGCGTGAAAATGTAGTCCACAAAAAAAAAACAGACTGGTGTGCGACCATAGATGGTTTATTAGAGAAAGTCGTGCAAATGAATGAGTCCGTGAACTTCACATCGTTTGGAAAATCCAGCGTTTCGCTGATCCTCATAAATGCTCCTTGTCAAAGTTTCTAAACATTTCTTCCATGAGGGGATTCAAGGGAAGTCAGAACAGCTTTGTTTCCAGGTCAACCGTCTCCCAGAAATCCTGTAAAATCCAATTAGAGGACAAACTCCTGAAGTGTTTCCAGTTTTGTGCGCCGTATACATCTGACATTCAGTTCAGCCGAAGATTTGCGGGCGTGAAGTCTGAGACTAGGGTGAAAACAGCTGTTCACACGATGCTGTGTGCTGCACTAGTATCTGTGCTGCTTCTGCCCCATTGACTTCACTATGGAATTACATTCCACCTTGATAAAAGAGGCTTGTGCGATCATATTCCTGTTAATACTTAAATAAACAAGCTTTCATAATGAATATTGTTGATGCAGACTAACCATTACAGCTCTATTTGTAATGCTTTAGAGCAAAGCAAAAACAGTGTGGAAAAGGATTTCAAGAATATAAACAACTACAATAAACCACCTGCTGTATAATAAAGCATCTTCGGAATGTTCACAGCTCCCTTTTCATTCAAAATGTACCAACAATTGTATGAAACATCTTTGTTTGCATTGTAAGTATTACAAATTCTCTTCACTGCAACTAAACCCTGTTCCAGCATGACAACGCAGCTGTGCACAAAGCACACAGCTCCATGAAGACATGGTGTGAAGGTGAAGGTTGGAGAAAGTCGAAGAACTCCAGTGTCCTGCGCAGAGCCCTGACTCGGAGTCAATCCCACTCAACACCTGTGGGATGAACTGGAACTGGAGTCTCATCGACATCCCAACATCAGTGTCTGAGCTCACTGATGCTCTTGTAGCTGAATGATCACAAATCCCAACAGCCGCAATCCAACATCTAGTGGAGAACACTGGAGATTATTATAGGAGTAAAAAGGGGAATTAATGTGGAATTGGGGTATATTTAACAAACCACATGAGTCTGAAAGGGAAGGTTGCACATACTTGTGGACATGAAGTGTACATGTTTACATTGTATCCCCCTCCCTGACCTTTTTTTTCATATTAGATGCCATTTTTTCACCATTAAACTGGTCCTAGCTGTGTACCAGAGAGCAAGTTCATGATGGATTACGTGTGGTGATATATTTTATCATCAGAAATGTTTCGAGCCTCAACACAAGAGCTATCGTGAAACACAATAACAGTTACATTTCTTGACTCGACAGCTTCATGTGTGACCCGTCCGCTGTAACACACTTGTGCGTCTTAAACACGCTTGAATAAGTGAAGCTCAGTCCACAGTGTGAACAGTGATACGGTTTCTCTCCCGTGTGAACGTGTTGGTGCGTTTTCAGATTGCGACTATCACTAAAGCTCTTTGGACAATATAAACACTGGTAAGGTTTTTCTCCCGTGTGAATGCGCTGGTGCAGCTGGAGGTGACTCTGCTGTCTGAAACTCTTCCCGCACTCAGAACAGTGGTAAGGCTTCTCGCCGGTGTGAATGCGCTGGTGCTGCTGGAGCGTGTCCTGCCTCCGGAAACTCTTCCCACACTGCAGGCACTCGTAGGGCTTCACTCCCGTGTGAACGCGCTGGTGGAGCTGGAAAGTACTCTGCTGTGTAAAACTCATCCCACACTCGGAACAGCGATACGGCTTCTCTCCCGTGTGAAGGCGCTGGTGTTGTTGCAGCGTGTCCTCTCGGGTGAAACTCTTCCCACAGTGCGTGCAGCGATACGGCTTCTCTCCCGTGTGGATGCGCTGGTGTCGCTCCAGGTGTCTGCGCTCGAGAAATCTCTTGCCGCACTCCGAGCAGTAATACGGCTTCTCTCCTGCGTGAACACAGCAGTGCGTCTCATGAATTCCCAGATCGTTAAAGCTCTTCCCGCACTGGGGGCACTGGTACGCTTCCAGCTGTGTTTCTCTCCATGTCACATCGATGTGCTGAATTCCTAACGAAATCTCCGGATCGCCGGAGATCCTCACGGGTACGTTCTCGTGTTTAATCTCTTCTGACATCATCGTCGTGGCAGCTCTTGAAGTGTAGAGGGTAAATTTGTGATTTGTTTGAGATGTGTTCTCATTTCTGGAACAAAGAAAGAAAAAAAATAGCTTCAAGAAATTAAACAAAAAAAAAAAAAAAAAAAACCTCTGTGTATAAAGCAAGCAAACATAATCCATAAGAATACATCTAAGAACCATAACAAAACATTCATTCATTTTGCTGTATAGTCAAAGGAATTTTAATTAATTACTTTAATAGCATTTTATAAGAATTGAATCATTTAGTCTTAATTAATAACAAAATAATATCTGGAATAAAATACACACTAAACTCACAAACTTCATCTTCTAATGTTTTGTCTAAAAAAAACTCAGCAGGCGATAAAACTCCTTAAACTAATTTATTTCTAATAATGACGCTAATAATTCACAGATCAGTCTTAATCATCAGTTTTACAGTGAACTGTAACTCGATGCACCACACGATCGACGAGGCTGAATACGAAATAAAGCCCTACTGCCTAACTAGTACACTATATAGGGCGCATACACTTGCAAATCATACCCTAAGTAGTGCACTTAGACAGAAAATTGAAGCGTATTTGGAATTCGGCCCAACTAGCTAGCAAGCATTAATATAACTTTAAACCTTACAGCAGGATTTAACGTCTAACGGAGTTAACAATCTCAGATACAGATACAATAATGGGGTTTTTTTTAATCAAAAGACATCTTATGATTTTATAAAATTTAAATAAATATAGATATTTTTTATGGCCAAGTCAATAGGCTCGCCTGTCTGTGCTGCAAAATCGCAGCGCGTCTTCTTCGTCTTCGTCTTCTTCGTCTTCTTCTTCTTCTTCTTGGAGTTAGTAGCAGTTTAGTTTTGCGAGTATTACTGCCCCCTAGCGTGAATGGCTGTGTATTTCACCTACAAAACAAAATTATATATAAACACATTGATCACCAAAATCCTACATACAGACCTGAAGTCATCATAGATGTTAAAACTGACATATTAAAGGCATATTTTCTAAATAACATTTGCAACGCTCTATTATAATGATGGTTAAAATGATGCCTCAGGTGCTGCTATAGAGCTCATTATGTTTAAAGTCGATCATTTTCCTTGTTTAGCGACTTTATTTATTTATTTACACAATTTATTCATATATATAAAATCTTAATTATTAAAAAATAAAAAATGTGTAAGTAATAATTCATGTACGCAGCTATTTTTAAGCTCTAGTGAACCTGCACTTCATACTGTAATCATTGCCATTTCTGACTATTTAGTCGGAAAGAAATATTTGTAAAAATTCTTTTGAACTCTATAAACTTTGTGTGCTTTGAAAATCCAAATCTTTTTAGAAATACAGTATGTTTTTATGTACATATGAGAATCAGGACGGTTTATTGGCAAATAACTTTTTGCCTACATTACTGCCCTCTACTGTCCGCCATTTTGTTACACTTTTCTTATCGCATTTTTCCTTTTATTTATTTATTTTTTACAGTTTAACGCAATTCTAATAAATGATTCTGGTGGAAAATAATATTTTTTAAGCATAGCTGCCAAAACAGCCCGAGTTAGACAAGCTGGAAGAGAGAAAAAAAAAAAGAAAAAAAACCAAACGTTTTCTGTTTATCCTTTACTAATGCTAATCATGCTAATCACAAACAAACCAGTTAAAAGTGTAAGGATTGAACACAGGTATGAATAAATTTACACAGAGTATTTAACCTGAACTATCTGCTATTAATATCAATATTAAATTAAATCTCAAATGAAATATAAACATTAAATAAAATGTTGGTGAGGGGGGAAAAAAGAGGCAAAGACACAAACTTATTTTTTCCTTGCTTTATTAAAAAAAAAAAAAAAAGGAGGCAGCACTGATTAGGTTTTAGACAGGACAACGGTCATCTCTCTGTGCTTGTCGAATGAATAAAAACACATCTTCATCACAAACACATCTTCATCGCTCACTCTGAGGTGAGAAAAAGACATGAGGATGAGGAGATTAGCTGCGCGGCTAAGACATGTTTGGTGGCAGGTAAGACAAGTTCGGAGTCCAATACGGTTTAGTTTTGGACTGGAGATACAAAGCGAATCTTTCTGAAGCAAAATCTTGTCCAGAAATATGTCATTAGAAGAAAGTTGGACTTCAACAAATCTATAAACATAAAGAAAGAATCTTACAACTTGGCGGCCATTTTATCCAAAATGGCCGCCAAGTCGTAAGATTCTTTAGGTTTATAGTCTGAAATCTGGAAGTTATAATAGACAATGCCGTAGTTTAAGATTTAAGCCTAACTGCAAGTGATACTCTCTATACTAGCTATTAAAAATAGTGTTTTAAATACAATTATGTTGTTTATTTAGATGATTTGCGTGAAATAGATACAAATTTGTGTTTGTATACGCAGAGAATTCCTTGTACTTGTTAGCAACGTTCACCTTGTAGCTCCAGTGCCAGACTAAATCCGGTATAAATGAACAATATACGTTTAATTGTCCATCAATTCATTTAAATACTGTTACACACACACACTGATGACGGAGCCAAATCGAATCCAAATCACGTGCTCTGTTTCCTATCAACATTCCAACATCGTTTTAAATCCTGTACAGTCCACGTATCATATGGCAATAAATTCATTCAGCAAACCATATTTGATAAATATCTAAAGCCTTGGCGAGGTTACAAGCCCAGCACACTTTTATTATCCAATGGCGAAAAAAATTGGCACAAAAAAAGCAAGATTTGGCAACAACAATCAAACATACAAGTTTAGTTTACAAAAAAAGGATAACAACAGTACTAAGAGTAATAAAGCCCAGCCAGCAAAAACGCTGGTCAAATCATTCGTTTTGGTTCGGACCAGGACAAAGAAAATATCAAAAACAGGTTTTAAAAGCGAATCCCTTCATAAACTTATCAACATAACAAAATATGTTATGATATACCTCTACTAAATAAAAGTGCCTAATAAAATTCCTTCATGCCACTAGCTTATGGTTAGGATACTTGCTTGCGGTCATTTGGTAATAAATATCATGTTAGTGGGTTAAAATAAATAAGTGCATTGAATGGAGAAAAAGAGGACACATCAATGGCAAAGTGGAGACGGTGGACGGTCACGGGGGAACCGACTGAGCGTCACGAGAAAATACCATTCGGATTGGCTGGTACTGATATTGATTTTATATATATATATATATGTATGTGTGTGTGTGTGTGTTGTGTGTTACTGCTCTCAGCCAATCAGAGCACACGGTACTGAAGCAGTACTAATAGATGAAGTGTGTTAATGATCTGGTCAAGGTTGTGGTGTATATCACACAGAGCTTATTCAAACATAGATGGGACTCCAGTCCATTAAAGGCCACCACGTGCACACACTTTCACACACACTCTCCTGTACACCTAGGGGCAATTTAGAGAAGCCAATCCACCTACTGGCATGTTTTTTGGAGGAAATCAAAGAACCCAGACTGACAAGGAGAGAAGATGAGAACCTCCAGGCAGACAGTATCCCAAGCTCAGGATTGAACTACTGTTCCACTGTGTGTGTGTGTGTGTGTAAATGTACATGAGGCAAATGTGAGACAAATTCATGCACATTCCCTTAATAAGAATAAGCACAATACAAATTAAATAAGACGAGCATGTTCCCATCTCTCCTCTTGCTCCCTGAACATAAAGTCCCTAAAAATAGATTCTTAAAGCTTTAAAAAGGTGAGGCAGTCTATTTTTGTCCCCTTCACTTGAACATGTAACCTGGGTGATATTTAGAGCTTGAAAAATATTAAGATGTGTTTTTCAGCAATAATGCATTAAATCACCGGAACTGACCAGAATGCTAGTTTGCGGCTTCCTTCGAGTTATTTTATAGACACTAGACTATGATAGGCCACCAGAGATACTAGGGGGTGGAGCTTCGAGAACATGGGTGGGCATCATTCAAATGTTGATCTTAAATAATCGTCAAAAGGAAAAACAAGACTCTCACCTAATGCAGCTTTGAATCCCTGATAGAATACTGATTGTGAAATTGTGCTCTAGGCGTTAAAACTGATTAGGCTATCAGGCAGAGATGCATGCTGGGTAAAGAGTACTGTGTAGACATCAGCGGTGTGGAAACTAGCCGGCACTGGATTAAAAAACTACTCGGTGTCGCCACGCCATCTTTCCTGAGGCTCTGCAAACTAGTCCTTTTACTTCCTCCTGTTTCTCTTAATCTACTTTTTCATTTTTATCACCATCATCTTTATCTAACTTCCTGTTCGACTTACCACAAACCCTCGATACTTGAATTAATCTGCATTCAAGTGCTACTTTTCATTCCGTAACACACTTTCATCTCTCCACCCTACATGCGATATATCCCTGATCCACTTGCTCTCACCTTTCTCGCCCTGCAGAGCCTGGAGGATGAACAGACGGCGTGACAACGCCTGAGGATAAAGTGTGAGACGCTTCGGTGTGGAAAGAGTGTATGGTGAAAGCAGGACGGTCATATCTGAGGGGAAAATAAAAGCTTAATGTAACATTTTGATCAGTGTTTCCTGCAAGTCCTCATTCCTGGGTCAACAAGGGCGGTGCTTAGCGTATAGCACTGATTTTATTTACACAATACAGGCTAATTTGCTAATCTAGGTGGTTGCTAAGCACAGAACTGTCCTATTTTAACAAGCTATCCCTTTAACTAGCGCGCCGACAGCAGCTATATAATCATACACAGCTAATCATGTTTTCTAGCAAGCTAGCTATGGTTAGGTCAGCTATTTACCAAGATACCGTTGAGCTAAATACTTAGAACCTGGAAGTATGCTAGCTACAGTGAGGCTAACACATTGTCAAGTTTGCTAGCAATAATAAATATTCTACTATGTGACGAAGCTAGAATTTTCAATTGTTGAGCTCTACCCCCTAAAAGCCTGACCCTTGTTGCCCCAGGTCAAATCAGGACATGCAAGATTTCCTGTTGCTACAAAAACCTAGGCCTAAAACTACACAAAAAATCTATTTACACAATTGTGCTTTTTGAAATAAGCCACAACAGAAGAGCGTGCATCTCTTCTTCATGCCTTTTAGTCTGTCAGTTAATAGGAAGGCAAAGAAAAGGTTAAGAAAGGTCAGTAATTATTCCATCTCCCCTAGCCACGCCCACAAAATACATTTTCATTCAACTGCCCTTCAGTGCTCATGTGGAAAGGGAGCTTGTGAAAGAGAGGCGTGTCTACGGGTAGGGCGTGGCTTCAAGTTACCCCAGGGTGGTGTAGGCAGAGCGAGAGAGGTGGGGTGAGGGGGCGGAGCAGGGTAGGACGGACTTCGCTGACCAACCATAGCAGGCAGACTTTGGTTCCGTCTCAAACCCACCAATAAGCTTCCTCCTCCTGTCGGTAACAGAGTGGACGATTGATTTGCCGCATCCGAGTCCGTCCGAATGACGTTTTTGTCCAATCCGAGCTTGCGCAGGCGCTCGATGAGGTCGGGTTTCACTCCGTAGACGTCCTGCAGGAAGAGCTCGGCCGGCCGCGATGCCAGAAAGTTGTCAGATAGTGTGGAGGTTGACTCAAAGGGTACAGGGGAGGGGCAGGGGGAGTTGGGAGGGGTATTGGGGGGCAGGTGTAGGGGCTGGGGAAGTTTGGAGGGAGGAGCTACTTTATGAGCAGAGATGCCTTTCTCCAACAGAAGCTTAGCCAGACCTGCAGGGGGCGCTGCGGTGCGGCGAGGAAGAAACGAGTCACCCAGACTCAACCTGCATGGGGTGACCGGGGTGGAGGGAACGGAGCGGAGAGAACTCGGGGTGGAGGCACAGCTGAGGGAGGGAATGAGGGGAGGAGAGGAAAAGAAAGAAAAGAAACAGTGATGGAAAAAAGGAAAAAACAAACAGTTATAAAAGTGGGAAAGAAAAAATACGAGAAAAAAATAATAAGAAAGAAAGAAAGAAAGAGAAATTTAATTAAAAATAACAGCAATTAAGAATACAAAAAGAATGACAAAAAAGAATTAAAGAAAAGATTAAATGAAGGAAGGATTAAACAAAGATGAAAGAAAAAAAGATACAAAACAGAAGCAGAAAAATTTGAAAAAAGAGAAAGAGAGTGATTTAAAAAAAGTGTAAGATGGGAGTTATTAAAAAAAGAGAAGTAAAGTTTTATGACAGAAAAGGGGCAAAGAGACAGAAAGTAAAGCGACAGATAGATAGATAGATAGATAGATAGATAGATAGATAGATAGATAGATAGATAGATAGATAGATAGATAAGCATAAGACAGATATAGAATGAAAGCACAAGAAGAAAAGAAGAGGACAGAAAGAGAATAAGAGAGTTAATGATGTATGAATCACTCACATTAATCCAACTACACCAACATATTCAACAGCCAATCAGAGAGCAGTACCTGGGTGTGACCTGTGTGACATCACTGGGGTGCAGGATGCGACAGGTGGTGAAGGTGTAGGTGGAGAAGGTGGAGCTCTGACACTTCCCAGGATTCACTGCTTTACAGACAAAAAAAACATCACACACATACAATAGTGTCTTTAATAAGATCACTGTGTAAGAGTGAGGTGCAATAACACAACAACAAACTCTCACCTATAGAGGGCGCTGTTGTAGTAACGCTGGTGTCTGGCAGGGACACAGGAAGTGGTGTTGACCCTGTCACTGATTTTACTAAAGTGTCAAAGGTCACAGCTGCAGCCAGTGAGACAGGAGATGCTCTTATAGGTGGGGAAAGAGGCGGGGCTTTAAGTGGCGTGAAAACACTCCTGTCTTTCCTTCCATCCGGAGTGGAGGACGAGTGCACGTTGAACGTGATCCCTTCGTCTTCACCCTCCTCTCCAGTCTTCCTCCCATCTTGTCCCTTCATGTTGTCCGCCCATGGCACACTGTCATTCTCCTCGTCCTCCTCAAGATCGTTCAGGTGATACACAGAATCCTGGGGGAGGGGCCTAAAGCCCTTAGTGACCACACCTGGGTGCCAGTCAAGGATGGAGGCCAAGTGAGGCTTCGCCAGCTGCTGCCAGTGGTGTAGGGTCAGAGAGCCTTCAGGAGAAAAAGGACAAATGTTAGAGGGGGTGTGGTTTGGGACATAATGCACTGATGATGGCAAGGCACTTGTTATGGTGTTCAAGTGCCCTAAGTATCAAACAGGGGACATGTCCACAATGGACTGATGATGGAAAGGCATTTATGTGTCCTATATACTAAACAGTTTGGTTTGGGACATGTCCATGGTGGAATGATGATGGCGCATTTCTGATGGTGTTTAAGTGCACTACAGTGATTAGGATGTGTGGTTTGGGACATTTGTGATTTTATGACTTAAACAGGGAGTAAAGGGAGTGGTTTAGGACACGTCCACAATGAACTGATGATGGAAAGGCATTTATGATGGTGGTCATGTGCCCTATATTGTGAATAGAGTGTAGTTTGGGACATGTCCACAGTGGACTGATAATGAGGATGCAAATTTACTATTTGAGTACACTTTGAAGCGCTCCACTGAAGGATGTAGTGGGCAGGGCACTATTTAGGACTTTTTGTAAGGACTCACCTTCCATGGGTTTTACGATTTGCAGCTTCTCGGGCAAAAATGTCTTAAAGCAAATGGAAGACGCACAGAAATCTGATAGGTTGGTGAAGGACGAGCGGATGCTTCCCATTGGAGAGCTGCAGCCACTCCCACCACCCTCCGACTCCGCCCCATCAGAGAGCTCATGCAGCTTCCTGTTCCTCTCGGCCTGAAAGTACTGACGCTCAGATAGGAAATTCTGCCTCCTCAGAGTGAGGCGACGCAGCGCAGAGACGAGGTCGCTTCCTCCAGGAGAACCGGGACAGCCCACACACGCGCTGCTGAAGGAAACACACCACACACACCACACACACACACAGGTCACTACAGAGCTGTCACACAGACAAACACGTGATGCACAGAGACCACACACTCACTTGTCCGTGCCGTGCGGCGTATCCTCAGGTGTCGGGTGCGTGTTCGAGTGAAACGGCTGTGATGTCATCACCACGCTGCAGTGCCCTGATCCAGGAATAGGAGGCGTCCCTGCTGCTGCTGCTCGCATTATTGACTCATTCGCTGACCTCACTGTCTGAAACACACGCTTATTGTTCGACCTGCAACACAAGATCGTGGGTCATGGGTTAATCCTACGTGCATATAGAGGACTAAAGGCCATTTTACACCAGATGCTGTTTACCTACAGCTACAATATTATAATAATATAATCATATAATATAATAAACGTTTATAAAGTGCTGTTAAGCCAAACACTTGTGGCATTAGACATGTTTAACTTTAAATTCCAAGGACATGGAAGATCCAATCAGCAGTTCCAATACTCCTTCAGTATTTACTCATCAGACATATGTCTGGAATCTTATCTCACCTCTGAACTGTAACTCACTGTGTGTATGTATTACCTCTGATCCTGAAATGTCATCTCTTCCTCAACACTCAACTCCCTCCTCATAGTACCTTCGATCTCAGCCGCCAGACTCTCCTGAGAGAGAGAGAGAGAGAGAGAGAGAGAGAGAGAGAGAGAGAGAGAGAGAGAGAGAGAAAGAGAAAGGTCTTCATTTAGGAGAGGTGTGTTTTAAATGTAAGTGGAAGATATAGTGTGATGGAGAAACATTTCTCCTTCCATCTGTAAAGTGAAAGTTTTGTATGTGCTGTAGAAGAGTGAGAGTGTAAGTGAGTGAGTGAGTGTGTATGTGTGTGTGTGAGAGAGAGAGAGAGAGAGAGAGAGAGAGAGAGAGAGAGAGAGAGAGAGAGAGATGGTGTGTGTCTCACCATGGGGTAGAGGTTATGTGAGAGATGCCTGCGCAGGCCTGCAGATGGCGTGTTCTTACTCCGAAGCTCCTTGAGCTCTTCCTGAGACTCGTGCAACATCCCTACACACTCCGCATTCCTGTCGGCCAGCTCATTTAGCTAAAACACACACACACACACACACACACACACACACTTTACATGCAGCACCATGCTTTGTTCAGCAACAAATAAAAAGCAAAACAAAAAAAAACAACTCAGGTTTAGGTACAGGAACATAACCAAATTATGGTAATGTTGTAATATTTACTCTACAGTGCTAAATAATACATTTGTAAATCACCTTTATATGTGTGTGTGTGTGTGTGTGTGTGTGTGTGTGTGTGTGTTTGTGTGTACCTCAACGGTTAGCTGTCGCTGAGCTTCCTTTGAGGCTTGTAGATGAATCCTCAGCTCTTCTTTCTCCAGCGCTAACTGTAGACATCAACACACAATCACTTTTTCCTCTTCATCTCCGTCTGCTTTCTTGTTTCCTCTCCCCATCTCTCTCTCTTTTCACTTCTCGAGTTCTCCCTCCTAATCATCTCTCATTTTCTACACATCCCTCACCTGTCCCCTATTCTCTTGTTTCTTTTTTTTTCACTTCTCTCTCTCTTCCTTTCTCTATGTGTCTCTGTCTCTCTGCCTTCTCCATCTTGCTCACCTGTTTGAGGCGCTGCTGGAGCTCCACTATCTGTGACAGGAGCTGGGAGATTTCCTCCTGCTGCTTCATAAGATCCTCATTCTTCAGAGAAAGTTCTTCAGTCAGACTCACCATCTGAGTGTTTGACTCGCCTGAGAAACACACACACTCAGCCTCAATTTATTTTTATCATTCGTCTATCAAGAGTTACCAAAACAAAGGCAGCACATTATACAGGCTGAACTTACGGAGCTCTTTCACACAATCGCTGACCAGCTGCTGCTCTTTCTCCTCGTATGTGATGGTCTCCTTCTTCAACTGACTCGCCTGCAGCCGTACAATTGAAATTGTATGTTGTGATCAAACGAGACTGATATCAAATTTTTAATGCATTTTGTACAGCATAATGTTTGGAAAATATCTAGAAAATATGAATGTGGATCCTTCATGCTTTGCAGCTAGTGGTCCAATGCCAGGATATTTTAACCCAAAACCTTAGCTACATAATGACAAGACTTCCTGGATGGGCTACATGCTGAGAGGGCCTCTGGGATGAGTTACAAATTTAGAGGGCCTCCTGGATGAGATGCACATTGAGAGGGCCCCCTGGATGAGCTACATATTTAGAGGGCCTCCTGGATGAGCTACTTATTAAGAAGACCTTCTGGATCAGTTCCATATTGAAAAAGTCTCTTGGAACATGTTGAGAGAGCATCATAAACGAGTTACATATTGACCGAGCCTCCTAGATGAGCTACATATTGAGAGGACCTCCTGGATACGATCCATATTGAAAAAGCCTCTTGGATGAGCTACATATTTAGAGGGCCTCCTGGATGAGCTACATATTGAGAGGGCCTCCTGGACGAGCTATATATTGAGAGGGCCTCCTGGATGAGCTACTTATTAAGAAGACCTTCTGGATCAGTTCCATATTGAAAAAGTCTCTTGGAACATGTTGAGAGAGCATCATAAACGAGTTACATATTGACCGAGCCTCCTAGATGAGCTACATATTGAGAGGACCTCCTGGATACGATCCATATTGAAAAAGCCTCTTGGATGAGCTACATATTTAGAGGGCCTCCTGGATGAGCTACATATTGAGAGGGCCTCCTGGACGAGCTATATATTGAGAGGGCCTCCTGGATGAGCTACTTATTAAGAAGACCTCCTGGATACGATCCATATTGAAAAAGCCTCTTGGATGAGCTACATATTTAGAGGGCCTCCTGGATGAGCTACATATTGAGAGGGCCTCCTGGACAAGCTATATATTGAGAGGGCCTCCTGGATGAGCTACTTATTAAGAAGACCTTCTGGATCAGTTCCATATTGAAAAAGTCTCTTGGAACATGTTGATTAGAGCATCATAAACGAGTTACATATTGACAGAGCCTCCTGGATGAGCTATATATTGAGAGGGCCTCCTGGATGAGCTACATATTGAGAGGGCCTCCTGGATACGATCCATATTGACAGAACCTCCTGGATGAGCTACATATTGACAGAGCTTCCTGGATGAACTAGATATTGAGAGGGCCTTCTGGATGAACTACATATTGAGAGGGCCTTCTGGATGAACTACATATTGACAGTCTCCTGGATGATCTACGTATGGAGAGGGCCTCCTGGATGAGATAAAAAATGAGTGTCTTCTGGATGAGGTACATATTGAGAGAGCCTCCTGGATGAGCTACATATTGAGGGGGCCTCCTGAATGAGTTACATATTGAGAGGGCCTCTTAGATGAGCTACATTTTGAGACGGCCTCCTGGATGAGCTACATATTGAGAGGGCCTTCTGGATGAGCTACAATTGAGAGGGCCTCCTGGATGAGATACATATTAAGAGGACCTCCTGCATCAGTTCCATATAGAGAAGCCTCTTGGATGAGCTACATGTTGAGAGGGCCTTCTGGATGAGTTACATATTGAGAGAGCATCATACTGACAGAGCCTCCTTAATGAGCTATATATTAAGAGGGCCTCCTGGATAAGTTCCATATCAAAAAGAGCCTACTGGATGAGCTACACATTGAGAGGGCCTCCTGAATGAGCTACATATTGAGAGGGCCTCCTGAATGAGCTACATATTGACATAGCCTCCTGAATGAGCTACATATTGTAAGGGCTTCCTGGATGAGTTCCATATTGACAGAGCCTCCTAGCTAAGCTACATACTGAGAGGGCCTCCTGAATGAGTTCCATATTGAGAGGGACTCCTGAATGAGCTACATATGGTGAGGGCCTCCTGGATGAGTTCCATATTGACAGGGCCTCCTAAATGAGCTACATGGGGCATTGGTGGCTCAGTGGTAGGTTTCTCGCCTATCATGCGGAAGGCCCGGGTTCGATTCCCAGCTCGATTCCCAGCTCAACCCCAGCCACTGGATGCAGTGCCGGTCCCAAGCCCGGAAAAATGGAAGGGATGCGTCAGGAAGGGCATCCGGTGTAAAACATTTGCCAAGTTGTGCGGACCAGTTGGTCCGCTGTGGCGACCCCGAACAGGGAGCAGCCGAAAGCAACTTCCTCCTAAATTAGATACATATTGAGAGAGCCTCATGGATGAGCTACATATTGTGAGGATGAGTTCCATATTTATAGGGCCTCCTAGATGAGTTACATACATGTCTATGCATGTGGGTGTGTGTGTGTGTGTGTGTCCCTCACCTCTACCTGTAGTTTGTGATTCTCCTCCTCAAGCTCCTGCAGTTTGCACTGCAGCGCCTCCAGCTGGCTGAGTGTCAGCATGTGGGCGAGGGTGTGATTAGAAGGAGCCTGGGTGAGCGACGGAGACAAGCTGGAGTCCGTCTCACTCTCTTCACTTGCACTCGACACCATTCGCAGAAGCTCGTCCTTCTTCATCAGCTCATGTTGCAGCTGGTGGACCTGGAGATGACCACAACCTCTATTCTATAAAACTGTCTATGTGGTTATAGCCCTGCTTTGTGTGCGTGCGTGTATGTGTGTGTGTTTGTTTGTGTTTACCTGATCCAGCATCTGTGTGAGCTGCTCCTCCAGTGATTCGTTGCGCTCCTGAAGGACATGGTTCCTCTGCAGCAGAGACTGACCGATCCGAGCAGCCAGCTCCAGATCCCGATCCCGCTGTCCAATTGAATTAAAAATGGAACACAGTCAGAGTGCGAATCAGAGATCAGGTAAAAGCTACGTCTGTTGAAACAGTTCCACCAGGTTACCTCGGCCAGTAGGTGTGTGACCACTTCGATGTCATTGTAGGTCTTGGTCATCTGCTCCACACGGTCCGAGGTGAGAACTACAGAGAAACAGCGAGCCTGAGTGAGCATGGGGTCTCACAGAAACATATACACACACACACACACACCGCAAGTAGGCATGTGCCAATAAAGGGCATGCAATGATCACAGATAAATTATTATTTATTATTATGAAATTATAGTTATTTATTATTATGACAAAAAAATTGTGACAGTGCTGTAAAAACTTGGCACATGCCTACACACAACCACACACTGTATATACACAAGGCTTTCACTACACAAAAACACAAAAACATGGACACACACATCGACACTACCCACAATTCCTTGCATGCAAGAAACATGATCTAGTCTCTAAAGGTTTCCCACAGCATCTTACTAAAAAGCTGTAATGATCAGTTACTTAATCTGCCACTGCAAAACTACACACACACACACACACACCTACAGCAAAACACACTAAACTGAGCACGTGGGCGGAGCTACGACACATGCACCACTAGAATACAGTGGAGGGAGAGAGGGAGGGAGAACAAGCAAAGATGAAGCGAAAGAAAGAAAAGAAAGAACACAAAGCGAGCAAATAAGTTATAGAGCAAGATACCTTTGGAGAAAGTGTGAGAGCGGGAGATAGAGGAGGAGGAGGAGGAAGAGGAGGGCTCCAGGGCGAGAAAAGCTGGGGGGAGAGGGAGAGAGAGAGAGAGAGAGAGAGAGAGAAAGAGAGAGAAAGAGAGAGAGAGAGAGAGAAACCAGGACAAAGGAGAAATATGTTAAATGCTGGACTTTCAGGGTCTAATCAACTGAGGCAGGTGTGTGTGTATGTGAGAGAGAGAGAGAGAGAGAGAGAGTGGGAGTGAGAGAGATAGAGAGAGAGAGAGAGAGAGAGAGAGAGAGAGAGGAGAGAGAGAGAGAGAGAGAGAGATGGCCATATGGAAATAGCAAAGGATTGTTAAGAGAAAGAAGAAAGGAGACAGAAAGAAAAAGAGAGAAAGTGATGGATGGATGAGTGGAGAGCTGGAAAGAGCCTCAGCACCTGACCACAGGCTCCGCCCCTCACCCAGAGAGAGAGCACACCTGGGCAAAGAGAAGATTCATAATGTGACATTATTGATTATATTAAACACAAAACACACACACACACATCAAAATATACACAGTTCAAGACACACACAACCCTTAACACACACACACACACCTCAAGACACACACACAAATGAAACGTGCTTTTATTTCCTTGCACACTCTCACACACAAGTGATTTTAAGGAGAACTCCCAGCTCTCGAGAAGCTCAGCTTTTCCCAGTAGCTTTTAGAAGTGGATTTCTCAGTTCCTGCTTAGTCATGAAGACAACATGACTGCAACGTCTGCACTGAAATGACACAAGATCCTACACACAGCCCCGGTGGAATTAAAGGAGAAGTTCACTTCCAGAACAAAAATCTACAAATAACTGACTCGTCATCCGAGATGTTCATGTCTTTCCTTCTTCAATTGTAAAGAAATGATGTTTTTTGAGGAAAACATTTCAGATTTTTCTCCATATAGTGGACTTCAATGGTGCCCGCGAGTGTGACCTTCCAAAACGCGGTTTAAAAGCAGCTTCAAAGAGCTCTAAACGATCCCAGCCGAGGACGAAGGCTCTTATCTAGCCAAACCATCGGTCATTTTCTTATAAAAATAAAAACTTGTATACTACGTAATCATGTCGGAAGGTCACGCGTGACGTAGGCGGAGCTACAGACCCAGTGTTTAGTTGTGAGAAGGAGGAACGCTCCGAAGTTGCTGCGTGTGGAATGAAGTTATATATGTACCTCTTTGTTAGTAAAGAGCGTTTGACTTATTTGCACTTCCTTGGTCTTTGCACGTTCGCTTTGTAAACACCGGGTCTGTAGCTCCGCCTACGTCACGCGTGACCTTCCGACACGATCATGTAGCATGTAGCGTCGCGGGCACACATCCCAGAGCTAGCACTAGACAAGCTTTTGTGGTTAAAAAGTATACAATTTTTTATTTTTCTAAGAAGATGAGCCTTCTTCCTCGGCTGGGAAGAATGTCTTCATGTCTTTCAGGAAGAGTGTTTTCAGCTTTTTTTATTTTTTATTTTTATATAAAATATGGCATGCTTCAAACAACGGTATAAAGCTTAGATTAAAACATCAGTGTTAATTGTGATAATCGAAATTAATAATCGCAATTACGATTTCAAGGGAATCCCTAATATATATGTTCTATAATTGTTTCTTTACTCCTAGGGGTGTGTGTGTGTGTGTGTGTGTGTGTGCGCGTGTGTGTGTGTGTGTGTGTGTGTGTGTGTGCATCTCTAACACCCGGCTTGTTATTATGTAAGATCCCTGGTATAACCTTTAATCTTTTGGCTCTGCTCGTATTTATTCTACGAGAGCTCAGAGTTCAGAAACGCTCTGCACCAAATTTAGCAGGCTTCAGAACAGAGAAATAAGATTTTACCCTTCAATCATCTCTGAGACAGATAAACAAAATGATGACATAACAACAACAACAACAACAACAACAACAATAATAATAATAATAATAATAGTAATACACAATACTGAGATTTCTATAAATGTCACATCAGAATAGTGGAGAGTTCACGGTGATGAGGCAGATTTAGAGTACACAGGTCTCTCTCTCTCTCTCTCTCTCTCACACTCACACACACACACACACAGTGTTACTGCAGGTTCAGAAACCCCACATTGTCACCTGCTTGTAAAACAATCCTTCCTTCAGATCTGTTTTCATTCTGATAATAAACACTACACAGGTTCAGCTTGACATGATGATCATGTAGAGGAGTGTGTTTATTACATATTATATAAGACACACACACTCTCTCTCTCTCTCTCTCTCTCTCTCTCTCACACACACACAGATTCCTGTTAATATTACACAATATGACATCTACAACCTAATGTTTTGTGTTTCTACCTGCCCCTCCCCCACCCCCAATATACCCCAAATACAACATCTCCAAAATAATCACAAGTAATAAATAAACAACAACAAACTCGTCTTCCTGTAACTTTACTGACTCACTCCTCCATCCTTCAGTCCTCTACACACACAATGTCACACACACAGTCTCTCTCTCTCTCTCTCACACACACACACACACACAATCTCATACACAGTGTCTCTCTCTCTCTCTCTCACACACACACACACACACTCATACATACACTCTCACTGTCTCTCTCACTCAGTCACTCTTACACAATCACCATCTCACTCACTGTCTCACTTACAGTCCCACTCACTGTCACCATCTCACTCACTGTCTCACATACTGTCTCACTGACTTTCACTGTCTCACTCACTCACTGTCATACAGTGTCTCACTCAACACACTCACCCACCCACACACTCAACACACTCACCCACACACTCAACACACTCATCCACATCACACTCACTGACCCACACACTCACTGACCCACACACTCACTGACCCACACACTCACTCCTCACTCACACAGAGACACACACACAAACACTCTCTCTCAAACACACACACACACGCACACACAACACCATGTCTGATTACTTTAGGAGTTTCGGCATCAAACTCCTTTGCGTTATGTAATATATCACAAAGTGGATAATACGCTGTAGCTTGCTCGTCTGGAAGCCTTGATCACATGAATGATATCATTATTTATTTCCAACATTGTTTCCATCCTCTAATATCATCAACCCCTGTTAGCTTTTTATAGTCTCCCAATAAAAGCAGTGTCTTCTGTGTTGTCTCAGCCCTAGCACTCCCCTGTCCCTCTACAGCTGGTCTCAGATTCACCCCTTGGTGCAGACTCAGTGATGGTTCACTCCTCCTCTCTGACCCTGAACTGGGAACAGAACACACGGGCGATTGAGGACACAACCCCAGATCTGCCTCCGTGCCAAAACCCTGAAGCATGGCATGAAGTCAGGTGAAAATCAGCTTGGAAAAATATGATATTAAATGTTAATGAATTGAGGAGAAAACCATGCTTTCTTTTCTATACACATTTCAGATATTCAGAGCTGTCTGGTTTAATCTGGCAGGAGATTTCACACATTGTATGCTAGCTCAGAGACAAAGCCATCGGGGAAAATTAACACAGAGCCACACAGAAGCCTTTTTCCTCGTTCTGATCTTCTTTATTATCTTCTATACTATTTACTATCTTCTGATAGTCGATATAATTATACTCTGCTCAAAGAGGCTCAAACCCTGTTCCAGCATGACAAAGCACACCAGCTCCATAAAGACATGCTGTGGAGGTGAAGGTTGGAGTGGAAGAACTCCAGTGTCCTGCACAGAACCCTGACTCTGAACACCGTTGGGATGAACTGGAACACAACTGGGGGCAATTAAATAAGACATCAGCAATAAGCACATAAATATGACATCAGACGTGGGGCACATAAATATGACATCAGACTCACACAAACTCTGTAAGGGTACCATAATACTTATTTCTCACCACTCGTACAGTTCAAAATATATACACACACACACACACACACACACACACACACACACACTAGGTGACCTTGTGCTGGTAGGTCATGCATGCAGACAGACAGACAGAGAGACACACACACCACACACTCCTCAAAGCCTTTTAGTCTCTGACCTTCAGCAACAAAACAGTCATACAGGTCCTCATTCTGAAGGTTTAAAACTGCCATGACTGCTGTTCCTGTCTTTCCGTCTCTTTCTCTCTCTCTCTCTCTCTCTCTCTCTCTCTTTCTTTCTCTCCCCCATCTGTCCCTCTTTCCCTCCCTCCTACCCCTCTCTCTCCAGTCCTCGATCCCGTGACTTTAGCCCTGGATCTGCTGTCAGATACACTTAAGGGGCCAGCAATAAATTCCTCTGGCTACACACACACACACACACACACACACACACACACACACACACAGACAGACACACACAGACACACACAGACACACACACACAGACACACAGACACAGACACACAGACACAGACACACACACACAGACACACACACACAGACACACAGACACAGACACACAGACACAGACACACACACACAGACACACACACACAGACACACACACACAGTACACTGAATAATGTGTATATAAATAGCAGACCTGGATACAGAACAGGGTACACAAACAGCATACACACTCACAGTGACACACTGACACACACACAAACTCAGTGACACTCACAGCAATGACGTGTCTCACTTTTACCAGTCTCGCAATCGGACAGAGAGACAATATAAGAGCTAAGGAGCTGAAATAACAGACACACCACACAGACATGGTCAAAATCCACTGAAGAATAATGGAGACTGGGGCTGATTTCTTTCCAGCCCTGACTGTAGATTCAGTCTCGAAATAGAGATGATGTAACGATCTTCAGCAAGGCAGATTATCTACTCACCAGATAATCACAAGTCTGGGAGAACAAAAAGTAAATAGCTTAAGCATTAAAACATAGTTAGCTTTGTACTGGGATGTTAGCAAACTAGCCTGGTATGAAAATAACCCCTAACAGATGCTATTTGTTCCTAAAGCTAGCTATCTGTCTGTCTGTCTGTCTGTCTGTCTGTCTGTCTATCTATCTAGTAGTTAGTTATGTGGTTAAACCTCTCATATATGCCAACCATGTTTGGGCATTTTCTATAATATTAGCCTTTGTTTTGGTTTGAGGAGTTTCTACACTGGTAGCTAGCTAGTATTGTTTATGAAGTTTCTCTAATATTAGACAGTACTTTGGTTGAATTTTACTTTTCTGGCATTTGCTAGGAATCTAGAACATTTGTGCTACAACAATTTGGAACTGTTTAATATTTTCTTTGGTTAGCTAGCTAGTTTTGCTTCAACTACAACCAGTGCTCATGTTATGAATTATTTCTATGTCAGCTTGCTAACTTTGTCTCAAACAAAAAGGATTATCCTTATGGGTTACCTAGCTAGCTTTTGGGGAGGATGAACAGTTTCTATTATGCTAGTATGTTTTGCTTTGTTTTCTCCCGGCGATGCAGTTTATGTTCGGAAATCTTCTTTGGTTAGCTAGCCAGTTTTGTTTCATGCGGTTTCTGTAACATTAGCTAGAGTAAGCACATCATTTGTTGAATTAGTTGTAGTTTTTAGTTAGACAAAGTTACAATTAAGTTACAAAAACATGATTCATTCATTCATTCATTGTCTACCGCTTATCCGATCTACACTCGGGTCACGGGGAGCCTGTGCCTATCTCAGGCGTCATAGGGCATCAAAGCAGGATACACCCTGGACGGAGTGCCAACCCATCGCAGGGCACACACACACTCTCATTCACTCACACAATCACACACTACGGACAATTTAGAGATGCCAATCAACCTACAATGCATGTCTTTGGACTGGGGGAGGAAACTGGAGTACCCGGAGGAAGCCCCCGAGGCACGGGGAGAACATGCAAACTCCACACACACATGGCGGAGGCGGGAATCGAACCCCCAACCCTGGAGGTGTGAGGCAAACGTGCTAACCACTAAGCCACCGTGCCCCCCCCAAAAACATGATTTTGCTTTAAATTAAAGGGATACAAATGTATTGTTTAGCATGTTTACTACTCTGAAGAAACTCAACAGGAAGCCAGTAGAACATTACAGACTGGAAACGCTTAAAAAGCTGTCTATCCGTCACTGTACACCTACTCGATATAAACTCTTCCAATAAACCAGCAACTCCTTCAGATTCTACATTTCCTGTCCATGTTTCTTTCCTGTTTTTCCATCCATCCTGTAACTAGACAGTCTCTCCTCTCTCTCTCACACACACACACACACACACACACACACACACACACAGAGGTGACTCACTCATGTAGCGAAACGTCTCCTCAGCCAGCAGTGGAGAGATGGAGCTGTGTTCATTCGGAGAGCAGGCGGGAGAAACCATCCAGTCCTGAGTCTCGTATACATACACAGGGTCTGCATGGCTCACACACACGCTACGGCCCTCGTCTAAAACACACACACACACACACACACACACACACACACACACACACATACACACACACATACACACACATACACACACATACACACACATACACACACATACACACACATACACACACATACACACACATTCCTGTTAGGACTGAAAATTACACAGTATGAAATCTACATCCTATTGTTTTGTGTTTCTACCTCCCCCTCCCCCTCCCGAACCCACAATATACCACATCTCCAAAATAATCACAAAAAAATAAATAAACAAAACAACAAACAATAAACTCGTCTTCCTGGAACTTTTCTGACTCACTCCTCCATCCTTCAGTCCATCACGAGTCCTAGCTGTCTGGATGAATCATCAACCGTTATTTAGTTTCTGAAGTTAGCCTACTAGCTAGATACTGCCTGAAAATCTCCTCAGAAAAAAGTTTTTTCCCCCTCAGAAGATAAGCTAGCTAGATATTAGTTAGATTTTACTTTTCTCACAACTGCTAGCTTGCTTTGTTTGGACATTTTCTAGGACATTAGAAAGGTTTTTGTTTTTAAATTTATTTCTGTGGGGACAGTTTTGTTTGGAAATCTTAGGAAATTTTAAGCTAGGAATTTCAGCTAGCTAGTTTTGTATACAGATTTTTTTATATATAATTATTGCCAGGTTTTGTTTGAAAAACCATTTAGATTAGGGATTTTCTATGATGCTAGCTAGCTTTATTCTAAAAAAAAATTACCTCTCTTGGGTGGTTTTGTTAATATTAGCTAGATAGTTTTGTTTTGAGATTTTTTTTATGTTAGCCAGTTTTTGTGGAGAAATTAACTTTGAGCTTAGCTAGGTAGTTTTTTGGAGGGGAATTGTCCTCAGTGTTAGCTAGCTAGTTTTGTGAAGTGCTTTTAAAATCAGTTTTTGTTTTCAGGAAATACTGTTAGCTGGCTAGTTTTCTTTAGGGATTGGCCATAATGTTAGCAAGATTCAGGAAGTTTAGCTAGCTAACTTTGTCTTAAATATTCTCAAATAGAGTGGATTTTTCTCTAAAGGTTAGTTAGCTAGCTGATAGTTGGACTTTTACGTCTCTGGCAGTTGCTACCTAGATTTTGGGGAGTTTGGGGAGTTTCTAGAACGCTAGCAAGATTTTTGAAAAGTTTTCTTTGAGCCACTTTGGTCTGGTAATATTTGGGTTAACAAGTTAGTTCTGCTTTTGAATCTTTTGTAATGTCAGGTAGGGTTTCTGTGATAGCCAGTTTTGTCCAAAATATCTCTAACAAAAAGGCTTTCTAAATCTACAGATTAGGATTATTCTCATAAAGTTAGCTAGTAATCTGTTGGTTGGATTTGAATTTTTCTGGCAGTTTCTAGCTAAGCTGTTTGAAAATCTTCTTTGAGGTTAGCTAGTTAGCTTTGTTTAGGAATGTTCTATTATCTTATTCTGTGTTTGTAATTTTCTGTGACGTAAGCTAGCTAGATTTATTTGGATGCAAACATTTACAGGTATCTGGCTGGCTAATATTGTTGTGCGACGTTTCACTTCAATGAATGATGTCTTATCGAGTGAAAATAGCTTGAATAATCAAATTTATTAAGTATTTCCTATTATAAAGATTACAATGAACAAAATCTATCCTTATTAAACTTAGTTTTAGTCAATGTTTTTATTAATCTCAAGTTCCATCAGAAGATCGTTCTTTTTCTTCGATTTTAAGCATTTATTAATAGAATGAGCGACATACTCACTATATAATGACTCTTAATTTTATTGCATTTATTGTTTAATATTGTATACATCACAGCACTGTAAAATTCTCAATTCTGATTGGTCAGAAGCCATTTATTCATTTTACTACAGCAGCACTCATTCTAATATCATTACTGTTGCTATAGTAACAACATCATGGTAACTTATTATTCCTTATTTTAAGAAAATTGGCTAAGAAATAAATAAAACATCAGTAGTGTATTATGTAGCTTAGTGTATAGTCTAAATTATTACAGTAACCAAAACCACATAGATAAACATCACATTCCCTAATCAACATCTGTCCTTCAGAAGAGGGGATGAAGACGTTTTGAGACACAGCCCCGTCTCTGAGGTCAGCAAATTTTAACTGTAGCTGGGTGAATATGTAGTTCAGTGGAGCAAGAGATAAATATAGCCACTTGTGCATGCTTTATATATACACACACACACACACACACCTGTTCCCACAGCCGTCTCCTTCTTCTCCGCACTCATATGCTTCACCTCGAGCATCCTAATTGGCTGCTGGGTGGAGAGGGGCGGAGCTCCTCAATCACACCCAAAGCGCAGGATGGCGATTCGAAAAAAGGTTGATCATGACCTCACATCCTGCCCCGCCTCCACCTCATACACACCCTCCTGAACCTGAAAGAGACCAACACCACCATTCTCCTTAGTGATAATCAAATAATAACAGAACGCTTTATGGACGCTCCAAAACATTCTGTGCAACTATAAACAGATAAAAAGTATGACGTGTCACTCAGTAATAAATCAGAAACTGTAAATGTCTGCAAAAAGAGGAATAAAACTGAACTGAACTGTCATTGTGTGTGGTACAAAACAACAAAATCAGAAGAGGTTAGCGGCTCTTAAGACGCCTAATAACAATTAAAAACAATGAGCAATTAAATAGTTAATAATAGATAAGATACTGCTATGCTAATCGATTATTAATTATTTCTAGATCTATATAGATAAGCAAATTAAGTGCAAAACACTTCATGACTAGCTGCTATGGAAAAATAATCAGCGTCAAGGTGGGAAGAATAAATCGGCTTCATCCAACATGTTGTCGTTTAACAGAACTGCTGTGTTTTATTTCTCGCTTAATAAAATTAGAAAGTTTATAATCTGGATTAATCGTGTAGTCTGAATTCGACCTGTCTAAAAAAACAACAACAAAACAAAGTGAAGATATTAGGGGAGAATCTTTGACTCAACAATGCTTTTGTTATCACTCTTTTCTCTCCGTTTGTTCATTGTTTCACTTTCTCTCTCTTGTTTTCGTTCTTTCATGTTTGCGCTCTCTCTCTTGTTCTCGTTCTCTCTCTCTATTTGTTTATTCTCTGTGGCTCTCTCCCTTCATCGCCCACTTGGTGCCATTTATTCATCCACAGCTGTGAATCAGTGTGTCCAACTCAATATGTGTGTGTGTGTGTGTGTGTGTGTGTGTGTGTGTGTGTGTGTGTGTGTAAGCTTCTCTGAGCAAGCTATTTCCTGTTTTTCAAGCCTTAAGTCACTGCCACGAGTTTGAGAAGCCACAAGCAGGAACTGAGGTCAGGAGCAGCAATACAAGAAGCAGAATTTAGGGGAGGGGAGATATAGTAGGGGGGAGAGGGGGAGAGACAGACAGAGAGAGTGTGTGTGTGAGAGAGAGACAGACAGACAGAGAGAGAGAGAGAGAGAGAGAGAGAGAGAGAGAGAGAGAGAGACAGTGTGTGTGTGTGTGTGTGTGTGTGAGTGAGAGAGAGAGAGAGAGAGAGAGAGACAGTGTGTGTGTGTGTGTGTGTGTGTGTGTGTGTGTGTGTGTGTGTGTGTGTGAGTGAGAGAGAGAGAGAGAGAGAGAGAGAGAGAGAGTAATAGAGACAGAGACAGAGAGGGAGAGTGATTGAAATATAGATATAAACAGAGAGAGAGAGACTGAGAGATAGGAAGCTAAATAGATAGATACACCGAGTGACCCACCCCACTCACTCACCCACCCACCAAACCAAACACACACATACACACACACACACACACCCCCCCGCACGCACACACGCACGCACACACGCACACACAACGAGTGAGAGGAACAACTGCTATTTTTGTCTAATTTTCTTATTCGTATAGGAAGTTGCCAGTGTAGCTGCCTAATGCCACTCCCAGCCCTGTAACACACAAACACACACATACACACACATACGGTTCACTCCACTAGTGACACCATCACATTACTGTCCTCCAAACTGTATTGATTTACACACACACACACACAAAAATAACTGCACAGCTCCTAATATCATATGCAGACCCCGACAACTCTGTCTGTCTGTCCGTCTGTGCTCTCTCTCTGCCTCTCTCTCTCTGCCTCTCTCTCTCTGCCCTCTCTCTCTCTGCCCTCTCTCTCTCTGCCCGCTCTCTCTTTTGCCCGCTCTCTCTTTTGCACGCTCTCTCTCTCTGCGCGCTCTCTCTCTCTGCGCGCTCTCTCTCTCTGCCCTCTCTCTCTCTCCCGCTCTCTCTCTCTGCCCCTCTCTCTCTCTGCCCTCTCTCTCCCCCTCTCTCCCCTCCCCCTCTCTCTCTCTGCACGCTCTCTCTCTCTCTCTCTCTCTTTTTTTCCCGCTCTCTCTCTCTCTCTCTCTGCACGCTCTCTCTCTCTGCGCTCTCTCTCTCTGCCTCTCTCTCTCTCTGCCCTCTCTCTCTCTCTGCACGCTCTCTCTCTCTGCCCTCTCTCTCACAAACAAACACACACACAATTTAGTATAGCTCCTGGTGAGCTTGGTACAAGAGATTCTATGTTGTGCATGTCATCCAATGTTACTTCAGGTCCTCAATAATCAACTTTAGTTCCTACATGCCATTAGTTCCCATTTACGCTCTCGCTACACACCCACGAGTGAAAACGACAATCTGAGGTTTCCCTTCCTTTATAAAGGTCTCTCTCGCTCAAAATTCAACTTAACACAACACACTCAGCACTTAATCATGATCTTCACTGGATAGAAAAGGTTTACACACCCCTGTGCTCAGTGTAATTAATCTAATTAGCCCACAAATCAATGTCTCGGATTCATCCCACCACTAAAGTCCTGGATCTCACTTTCAACAAGCAACAAGCAATCAGAAGAGAAGAAGAAAAGTATTTCCAGAACATTAAATGAACCATGCAAAACCATGAAGGTCATCAAGAAGTGAACAGAATGAAGAAGAGCCAAGAAGAGGACGCCCCTGTCGCAGAAATACCTGGAAACAGTACCGCTCTCTCCATGCATGTGACAACAATCTCATATTCTTCAACACGTCGGAGTTATAGGGGATGGTGGCTAGATATCCGAGCCCATATGACCACATCAAATTATGGTTTGATGAGACCGAGAAACTCTTAGCTGTAAAATAAATGTTTCGGCACAAAAAACAAGAGATCTTATCACCCAAAGAAGATCTTAGCGATGGTGAAGCATGATGGTGGCAGCATCATGGTAGAGAGCTGCTTTTCTTCAGTTGAGACTGAGGATTTAGTCAGCATACAGGGAATCAAGGACGGCTCCAAATTCCAACCAGGATAAAGATACCGATCTGACATGATTTACCTCACAGGTTTTACCAAAAGGGGGTGTAGACATTTTATATCTCGTATACATAAAGAAGTTGTTTCAGAGCAAACAATCTCCTGTTCTGATAAACATTTCACACCAGTTAGCATATAAAAACCTGCTAGCTATTTATTCAACTATGTCAACATGTGCCAATGCTAAATACGTCACTGTGTGCGGTGGGAAAAAACAGCGCCAATGCTGAACGTTGCAACAAAACGCTTCAAGGTCAAAATATATCAATATTAAATGCATCACTGTATCAGAATACATCACCGTATTAAAAATGCAGCAGTGCTAAATATAAATATATTGAAATGCTGCATTTATCTTTATACATTGCTGCTAAATAATAAATATAGTGTCTTTGTATACAAAAATGTAGCCCATGAGCATTAAATATACATTTATAATGATATCATTGATTATATATATATACACAAAGTGCTTTAAATGAGAAAGAACCAACTGACTAGTCATGCTGTAATGTTTTGTGTATATATATATATATATATATATATAAATAAACACACACCAATCAGGCATAACATTCTGAGCACTGAGAGGTGAAGTGAATAAAGCTCCTCATCATGGCACCTGTTGATGTGTGAGAAGCAGGAAAAATGGGCAAGCGTAAGGATTTGAACGCGTTTGACGAGGGCCAAATTGTGATGGCTAGACCACTGGATCAGAACATCTCCAAAACTGCAGCTCTTGTGGGGTGTTCCCGGTCTGCAGTGGTCAGTATCTATCAAAAGTGGTCCAAGGAAGGAACAGTGGTGAACCGGCGACAGGGTCATGGGCGGTCAAGGTTCATTGATGCACGTGGGGAGCGAAGGCTGGCCTGTGTGATCCGATCCAACAGACGAGCTACTGTTGCTCAAATTGCTGAAGAAGTTAATGCTGGTTCTGATAGAAATGTGTCAGAATACACAGTGCAAAAGGGGGACCAACACAATATTAGGCAGGTGGTCATATTGTTATGCCTGGTTGGTGTGTAATTATATATATATATATATATATATATATATATATATATATATATATATATATATATATATATATATATATATATTATATATATAAAAAAAGTACAAGCTGACAAACTGCCATGTATATATATATATGTACACACACACACACATACACAATTTGTACATTATATCGGTACACAGTACATGCAGTTTAATCCGTCATTTTTCCTTTTTTTTTTTTAAAGCGACATTGTAAACAAAGCGCCTCATTTCATTAGAAATAGAAAAAATACCATAATGTTTCAATACAGTCGTTTGGTCTTTAACCGGCTCAGTAAACCCTAACCCAAATTCAGCACAAATAAAGCAATGCATTAATACCAAACAGAGATCATATTTCCTGAGCATTGCTTTAAAAAAAGGAGGAAAAATAACAAAACTGCATGCGCCGTGTACTGATTTAAGGCAATGCAATTCCTGATATATAATAACATATACATACAAAATATATAAGCTGAAAATATACGCTGGGGTGGCATTTATTTATGTATCTATTGCGTTTAAATGTTTACGTATATAATATGATCCATTAAAGTGTGCTTAATTATACATGGGAGGTTTCTAACCTTGTGTTAGAATTGTGAGAAGAAGAAAAAAAAAACACATTGTTAATTGAATAACTGACTGCAATTGATTCAGTTCACTTTCTAGTGTGAACACAAAACTCTGAACCTAATTAGCATGAATGGATCCATGCTACATATAAATATAATTATGGAAGGTTTCTAACCTTGTGTTAGAATTGTGAGAAGAAGAAAAAAATCACATTTTAATTTGAATAACTGACTGCAATTGATTCGGTTCGCTTTCTAGTGTGAACACAAAACTCTGAACCTAATTTAGCATGAATGGATCCATGCTACATATAAATATAATTATGGAAGGTTTCTAACCTTGTGTTAGAATTGTGAGAAGCAGAAAAAAATCACACTGTTAATTTGAATAACTGACTGCAATTGATTCGGTTCGCTTTCTAGTGTGAACACAAAACTCTGAACCTAATTTAGCATGAATGGATCCATGCTACATATAAATATAATTATGGGAAGTTTCTAACCTTGTGTTAGAATTGTGAGAAGAAGAAAAAAACACATTGTTAATTTGAATAACTGACTGCAATTGATTCAGTTCACTTTCTAGTGTGAACACAAAACTCTGAACCTAATTTAGCATGAATGGATCCATTAATACTAAATATAATCATGGGAAGGTTTCTAACCTTGTGTTAGAATTGTGAGAAGAAGAAAAAAAAATCACATTGTTAATTTGAATAACTGACTGCAATTGATTCGTTCACTTTCTAGTGTGAACACAAAACTCTGAACCTAATTTAGCATGAATGGATCCATGCTACATATAAATATATTTATGGGAAGGTTTCTAACCTTGTGTTAGAATTGTGAGAAGAAGAAAAAAATCACATTGTTAATTTGAATAACTGACTGCAATTGATTCGGTTCGCTTTCTAGTGTGAACACAAAACTCTGAACCTAATTTAGCATGAATGGATCCATGCTACATATAAATATAATTATGGGAAGGTTTCTAACCTTGTGTTAGAATTGTGAGAAGAAGAAAAAAAAATCACATTGTTAATTTGAATAACTGACTGCAATTGATTCGGTTCGACTTTCTAGTGTGAACACAAAACTCTGAACCTAATTTAGCATGAATGGATCCATGCTACATATAAATATAATTATGGGAAGGTTTCTAACCTTGTGTTAGAATTGTGAGAAGAAGAAAAAAATCACATTGTTAATTTGAATAACTGACTGCAATTGATTCGGTTCGCTTTCTAGTGTGAACACAAAACTCTGAACCTAATTTAGCATGAATGGATCCATGCTACATATAAATATAATTATGGGAAGGTTTCTAACCTTGTGTTAGAATTGTGAGAAGAAGAAAAAAAAATCACATTGTTAATTTGAATAACTGACTGCAAT
The DNA here is from genome assembly GCA_033459395.1 of Hemibagrus guttatus. Classification (NCBI taxonomy): domain Eukaryota; kingdom Metazoa; phylum Chordata; class Actinopteri; order Siluriformes; family Bagridae; genus Hemibagrus; species Hemibagrus guttatus. The sequence goes on from JAUCMX010000001.1 coordinate 4,652,868, forward strand.
TGATTCGGTTCGCTTTCTAGTGTGAACACAAAACTCTGAACCTAATTTAGCATGAATGGATCCATGCTACATATAAATATAATTATGGGAAGGTTTCTAACCTTGTGTTAGAATTGTGAGAAGAAGAAAAAAAAATCACATTGTTAATTTGAATAACTGACTGCAATTGATTCGGTTCGCTTTCTAGTGTGAACACAAAACTCTGAACCTAATTTAGCATGAATGGATCCATGCTACATATAAATATAATTATGGGAAGGTTTCTAACCTTGTGTTAGAATTGTGAGAAGAAGAAAAAAAAATCACATTGTTAATTTGAATAACTGACTGCAATTGATTCGGTTCGCTTTCTAGTGTGAACACAAAACTCTGAACCTAATTTAGCATGAATGGATCCATGCTACATATAAATATAATTATGGGAAGGTTTCTAACCTTGTGTTAGAATTGTGAGAAGAAAAAAAAAAATCACATTGTTAATTTGAATAACTGACTGCAATTGATTCGGTTCGCTTTCTAGTGTGAACACAAAACTCTGAACCTAATTTAGCATGAATGGATCCATGCTACATATAAATATAATTATGGGAAGGTTTCTAACCTTGTGTTAGAATTGTGAGAAGAAGAAAAAAAAATCACATTGTTAATTTGAATAACTGACTGCAATTGATTCGGTTCGCTTTCTAGTGTGAACACAAAACTCTGAACCTAATTTAGCATGAATGGATCCATGCTACATATAAATATAATTATGGGAAGGTTTCTAACCTTGTGTTAGAATTGTGAGAAGAGAAAAAAAATCACATTGTTAATTTGAATAACTGACTGCAATTGATTCGGTTCGCTTTCTAGTGTGAACACAAAACTCTGAACCTAATTTAGCATGAATGGATCCATGCTACATATAAATATAATTATGGGAAGGTTTCTAACCTTGTGTTAGAATTGTGAGAAGAAAAAAAAATCACATTGTTAATTTGAATAACTGACTGCAATTGATTCGGTTCGCTTTCTAGTGTGAACACAAAACTCTGAACCTAATTTAGCATGAATGGATCCATGCTACATATAAATATAATTATGGGAAGGTTTCTAACCTTGTTTAGAATTGTGAGAAGAAGAAAAAATCACATTGTTAATTTGAATAACTGACTGCAATTGATTCGGTTCGCTTTCTAGTGTGAACACAAAACTCTGAACCTAAGTGCATACAAAATGTAACACATTGCACAAAATGTACACAAAATAACAATTCGAGCTGCCTTCCTGTGCAGGAGAGGTGATGGAGCACACTGTCCACCATGCAGGAGTGCATTCATCTGAACTAGACCTATACTTAATAGAATCTAAAATATAACAGGATTTTTATCAGTATGAATAAATTAAGGTAGAATATATAAGCAGAGAATGTACTGCATCACTCATTCACACGAACGCAACAGATCAACATCCGGATCTTCCCTACTGTTATAGTTTCATATTTCTACACTCTGTGTTTATATATATATGTAAACTCAATTCGGTTTTAAATTCAAAGTAAGAGTACTCAAACGCAATAAACACACACAAACCTTCAGCAAGTCCTTTTTATAATCCCGATTGCTCTGTTACTTCCACACACTGTCACCCTCGACACATCACCTGACAAAAGCGCTACTAGCAGGGCGGAAGTCTGCAAGGAGGAGCGCAGGGCGTGTTTCTGGTTACGTAATTAAAAATGGACGCCGTGACGTTTCCAAAGGGTTCGAAGGGATCTTAGAATAAAAGTCCTCGTGTTTCTAAATAAAAGAAAAGAAAACTCAAATAAAATAACTACGAAAATTTCGTGATTTCGTGAACAAAGTCAAAATATTACATGAAATATATTTGTAAAAAGACAAAATGGAAAATACAGTGTTTACTTTCAGTTTAGTCTGAAATACCAGATTATTATTAATATTAAACATTTAAAGACTGTGTAAGAAATATTCTGACTTATTTTATCCCTGTAATGTCTAATTTTCTTTTCTGCTGTACTTTTTTTACTCTAGAAAAAGCACAAATTTAATACCGAATTCTTGTATTTTCTTTAGTAAGTGAGTAAACCTAAATTGTCCAACAAATTGTGTCTCTAGAAAACTATAAAATATACAAAATAAATACTCTGACATCTTATGTATTGCACTATAACAAACAAAATGATGTATTATGTTATTATTTATCTTCTAAATAAGTAATGCATAGCATTATTACTGTATTAGGGTTATATCCCATATATATGTAAACAAAGAACAACAGTTTTTTATTAATTTATAAATTACACAGCCTTTTGTGAGTTATAATAACTGGGAATAATTGTAAGATAACATTGTACAATAATTACTTTTATTTTGCTTCTTCTTCTTCTTCTTCTTTTTCTTCTTCTTCTTCTTCTTCTTCTTCTTCTTCTTCTTATTATTATTATTATTATTATTATTTATTTATTTGTTTATTTATTTATTTTTACTGTCTCGCTCTCTGAGTTCATATTTAACAAACAATAGTAATAGCATGCAATTTCCTGGCCGTGTATGTCTGTATTATTATTATTATTATTATTATTATTATTATTACAGGTCTAGCCTCGGGACTTTTATTCTGTCCTGCTGTGTGACGGCGCTGTGTGAGATCAGCTGGGAAGAGGAGGACCTTGTTTTGTGTGTGTGTGTGTGGGTGGGTGGGTGTGTGTGTGTTAAGGACACACACACACACAGAGAGTAGCTGCCTTTATGCTCTAACAGTAGAGTCCGGATTTTAACACCATAATCTAGATAATCCTTCAAGCCAGACCACGCACGGTGAGTGTGTATGAGTGTGTGTGTGTGTGTGTGTGTGTGTGAGTGAGAGAGAGAGAGAGAGACGTGTTCAGCAGTTAAAGGTTAATTAAAGGAAGGCAGGATGAGCTGTTGGTCAGTGTTGGTGTGATTTCAGTGATGTCATTATCTCCGGATGTGATGTAAGCTTAATTGTTTTTCTGCTCGTTATCTCTAAAGCTAATGATGAGCCTTGTAGTCCAAAAATCCATTTGTTTGTGAATTGTTCTGGTCACCATTATTTTTGGAGGTGGGATTGTCTCAGATCTCAGTGTAAGGGTTAGGAATGAGTGTAAAAGTGACCAAAGGGCTTTCTTACATCACACAGAGGGGCAAAGTGGACAAACTACCCCCCACTTAGACCGAAGGTCACTTCAAAAATATCAGCTCAGCTTGATAAAGGAGCTCTCCTACCAGAGCAGAACAACATTAACAGCTTTATGGAGAGATCTGATTTCGTTTACTCTTCTTCAATAGACACTTCAGTCAGGATTTTGCCATATATTTGTTTTTATTTAGATTTTCTTTTCTACTTAATGCTCCATTTAGGGCAAATAATTGTATCAGGTCATGATGAAAAGTTTAGGTCCCCTTGCTGCACATGGAGAATTTTCTCTGACTCTAATTATCTCTCGTTCTGCTGAGTCTCTTCACGTTCTCGAGAAAATCCAGGATTTAGAGAGACAAAATTGTGAGAATAACGACAAAAATATCACATGCACACTTTACTTAAATGTTTCTTGTTTGAATGAGACTCGTAGCACACGGTAACTTTCATAGCTAGAACATTATTTGTAATAATAGTTTGTAAAAAATAAAATAAAAAAGCATAGACTGTTCTAGGAACTCCTAATTTGGTGTATTGTGTGTGTCTTAAATTGTTATAAATTGGTTATAAATTGTGTGTGTCTTAAATTGTTATAAATTGGTTATAAATTGTGTGTGTCTTAAATTGTTATAAATTGGTTATAAATTGTGTTATAACCTTGTTATAACTCTCGTAATAGTGTGTACATGGACTTTATAGCCAACAAGTGACATATTTACGAGTGAATATTAAACTTCCAGTTGTTCATATTTAGTTATTTGTTATAAAAACATCATTTAATGACTTTACTAATACTTATAGATAATGTGTGCAGTGTAGGAATGAAAGTTTTTAAGGGGTTAAAGTTTAAGGTGTCCTCGCCACCGTCGCCTCAGGCTTGCTCATTAGGGATAAATGTTAGGGATTAATAGTAATTTAATATTGGACTTCATAATTTTTTGGTTTTGTTTCCATACTTCTGTAAAGCTGCTTTGAGACAATGTCCATTGTTAAAAGCGCTATACAGAAAAATTGAACTGAATTTGTTCAGCTTTTAAAAACCTTGTGGTTTAAGTGTTCAAAAACCACGTTGCATGGAAATTCCAGAAATGTTCAAAATGTTTACACTGATCAGGCATAACATTATGACCACCTGCCTAATATTGTGTTGTCCCCCTTTTGCTGACCCGTCATGCACTGTGTATTCTGACACCTTTCTATCAGAACCAGCATTAACTTCTTCAGCAATTTGAGCAACAGTAGCTCGTCTGTTGGATCGGACCACACGGGCCAGCCTTCGCTCCCCACGTGCATCAATGAGCCTCGGCCGTCCATGACCCTGTCACCGGTTCACCACTGTTCCTTCCTTGTACCACTTTTGATAGATACTGACCACTGCAGACCGGGAACACCCCACAAGAGCTGCAGTTTTGGAGATGCTCTGATCCAGTGGTCTAGCCATCACAATTTGGCCCTTGTCAAACGCGTTCAAATCCTTACGCTTGCCCATTTTCCCTGCTTCTAACACATCAACTTTGAGGACAAAATGTTCACTCGCTGCCTAATATATCCCACCCACTAACAGGTGCCATGATGAGGAGATCATCAGTCTTATTCACTTCACCTGTCACTGCTCATAATGTTATATACTCCTGATCGGTGTATAACACTATTGAGGAGTTTTTAATTTCCTTCATGATTACAGTTTCAGTATTGTGTTGTATTGTTGTTTTTATTCGCTTTAATTCCCTTCTTCTCTGTTTTCCAGCATATGAAGTGTGTTGATGTTTGGAGCATATCATAGAGGCACAGTGAGAAACTGATGAACGCTCTGCAGCACAGCGGGACTGCCGGCAAAAGCACCTCATGTCGTTCTTGGTAAAAACAATCTCATATTCTTTTGCTTTTGCATTCTTTTTTTTTTTGCTTTTTTTTCTTTGCCGTAATGCGTATCTGTCCTGATTCCTCAGGTTTCAAGGGACCCGAGCGTTTAAGAATAAATGTCCTCATTAATCTCAGTCCCTCTGAGCCTGCTTCCTGTCCCTGCATGCTCAAAAATGTCATCTGCAGCGCTTAACCTCTCTACTTCTCTACTTTCTTTTCCCGCAGCTCATGTGTTTTCACTCCAAGTTCCGAACCTTGCACGGCGTTTATTTATCGTCCTGAAAGCTGAGACTGCCTTCTGCTTTTCATTTTCACACAGTCGGACGCAAAAGTCCGTTCGGAATTACGGGAAACTCTAGATCGAGTCGATTGTCAGATAACAGAAACAATTCAGATGATGATTCTTGATGATGTTTAGGCGAACAAATGAGTGTGAATCTTGAGATCATTTGACTCACCGATATGAGTCGACTCTTTTTGTCGGCTCTACTGTTGCTGTTTTGTCTTAAACTGAGCAAGTTAGGAAGGTTTTACAAAGAGTAAGGAACATGTTTCAGCTCTGTATCTAAACATAAACAGCCTCAGAGGACAGTGTCTTCAACAAAAAACATCTTGTATATTTTATTCAGGCTTTTTTTCTGTCATGATTAACACGTGATGTTAATACTAAGAGTAAATCTTTTGTTCTTGTGCATTCCGACATTTGAACTCATTGTTCATGTTCATCTTCCTCCCAGGACTGTTCCTGTATCTCCACCCACTCTCAGGTCCAGCCAATCAGTTGCGAGGATCAGTATGAGGACATCAGTGGGTCATACCTGGTCAGTAAGAAGCAATATACTTATGGATAGATGTATAGATATATGGATTTATTATATGAATTATATGAACCCCCCTATCTTATTTTATTACTGTAGCTATTTGTTCAAAATATCAAATATATATATATATATATATATATATATATATATATATATATATATAGAGAGAGAGAGAGAGAGAGAGAGACAAGATAGATAATATATATATATATATATATATATATATATATATATATATATATATATATATATATATATATATATAAATATATAGAGACAAGCTTCTTGCAGGGGAGCTGCAGGTGGATGTCTCGAGTGGAGAGCGGCGTATCATGGCGGCAGACATCTGCCTGAATCTTCTGACGCCAGACTGCCCGCTGCAGACGGACATGAGCTGATTCCCATACCCTCTTTCTCTTTCGGAACCAGTGGTCTACGGTGGGCACCTCGGATGGTTCCCCTGTCCACGGAAATAAAGGTGGCTGGTACCCGAGTATGCACTGAAAGGGCGTCAGTTTGGTTGATTCCTGGCGTAGAGAGTTCTGCGCATACTCGGCCCAGGGGAGGTATTGGCTCCAGTCGTGCTGATGGTTGTAGCAGTAGGCCCTGAGGTAGCACCCGATCTCTTGGATCTTATGTTCAGTCTGGCCATTCATCTGTGGGTGGTACCCATAGGATAGACTCACTGACACCCCCAGCAGCTTGAAGAACCCTCGCCACACTCTGGAAATGAATTGAGGCCCTCTATCAGACACAATGTCCTCTGGAATGCCAAAATGTCTGAAGACGTTGTTGAAGAGAGTTCGCTGCCCGTCTGGGTGGGCAGATCCCGGAGATGCATGTACCTAGTCCAGAAGGGAAAGACGTAGGGATGTTGGCACATATGCTTTACCTTCTGGACCTCCCGGCAGAGCGGGCTCCTCTTCAGTGGCGGCATGAATATCCTCATCGAGCAACCAGGGGATAGGACACACAAACAGGTCTGGAGGGAGTATGGGTTCCGGTTCTTCTGGCATTGGGTCTGGGGAATGCATTCTAGAAAGAGCATCGGCTTTGGTGTTTTTATTTCCGAGGCGGTAGGTGACACTGAAGTTGGTAAAAAACAGCGCCCACCGAGCTTGCCTTGGGTTTAAGCGTTTAGCTTCTCTGAGATACTGCAGATTTTTATGATCTGTGATGACTTCGAACGGGTGATTCACTCCCTCCAGCCAGTGCCACCACTCTTCTAGGGCCAATTTTATGGCTAACAGTTCACGGTTCCCGATATCATAATTCTGCTCCGCCGGGGATAACTTCTTGGAGAAGAAGGCACATGGGTGGAGTACTGGGGGTTCACCTCTCCGCTGGGATAAGACTGCTCCCACTCCTAGAGCAGAAGCGTTCACTTCTACTATGAAAGGCCGGGTTGGGATTGGATGGACGAGAGTAGGGGCCGTACAGAAGGTGTCTTTCAGCTTCCGGAAGGCTTCGATTGCGTCTCAAGTCAAGAGTCAAGTCAAGAAGCTTTTATTGTCATTCCAACCACATATAGCTGACGCAGTACATAGTGAAATGAGACAACGTTTCTTCAGGACCCTGGTGCTACATTAAAACAACACACAACATGTAATTACAAAACTGAAACAACAACACAGAGCTAGGACAGAAGTTTGTTCTAGCTACATAAAGTGCAAAGAGTGCAAACAGTGCAAAGACAAGACAAACACAAGACAGGACAATGTGCAATATTGGCAGAATGTGATGTGCATTACATATATGTATATAATGCATAGCAGCATGACCATTGTACAAGATGTGGTAGCAGTAGTTTTAAAAATAGTGCAAATAATTGATCGTTCACAGCGGTTGAGGTAGTGCAAATAGGAGATACATTATATTAAGAGTCCACTCATATAGGTGTGTGTGTGTGTGTGTGTGTGTGTGTGTGTGTGTGTGTGAGAGAGAGAGCTGGTAGTTCAGTTCTGGGTGTCAAGAAGCCTGATGGTGTGCAATTCCCAAACCAGGCAGTGATGCAGCTGCTGAGAACAGCGGAGAATGGTCACTCTGTGCTCTCCTAAAGTCAACAACCATCCCTTTTGTCTTGTCACCATTCAAAGACAGGCTGTTGGCTGATGTTCAGCTGAGAGTTTTAGGTTTCCTACACAGGAGGGAGGTGAGAGGAGCTGTGAGTTCACTGTACCCGGTGATGAATCGACTGTAAAAGTTTGTGAACCCCAGGAAACATTGAAGATCCTTCAGATATTCATAGTGCCCGGATGGAGTTATGAAGGCCGTTTTCCACTCATCTCCCCGTTGGATGCGGATGAGGTTGTACGCGCTACGAAGGTCCAACTTGGAGAAAATGTCAGCTCCGCGTAGTTCCTCCGGGGCCACAGGTACTAGAGGTAGGGGATGCACAAATTTTACCGTCTGGGAGTTGAGGAAGCGGTAGTCGATGTAATGTCGAAGCCCCCCATCCTTCTTGGTCACAAAGAAGAAGCTGGAAGCCACCGGAGAGGTGGATGGTCTAATGAGTCGATGGCACAGTCCCATGGTCGGTGTGGCGGCAGTTTCGTAGCGGCAGTTTTGCTGAATACATCCTCATATCCTCGATACTCCTCTGGGAGGTTGACTTGGGTGGAGGACACCAGACTCTCAATTGTGGTAGACCCTAGGATGGCCTCTTCTGGGGGATGAACCAGGAGCGATCACAGGCAGTGTTGTACGCAGTAGTCGCTCCACTGTTCAACGCATCCCGAAATAAACCTGATGTTCGGTTGGTGTTTGGCCAGCCAGACATCTATCGCAGACTCCTCCAGCACCAGCAGAGATAACGTCTCCTCGTAAAGGCAGCCAATCCGGAGAGTCAATTCCAGAGTACTCCACTGCACCAGCCCATTGCCCAACGGTTTTCCTTGAATTGTGGTGATCTGGTAACGAGTGGGATTTCTTTGGCATGGTATATTGCAGGTGGACAGTAGATGTGAGGAGATGAAGTTCCCGGATGACCCAGAGTCAAAGAGGACTTTCACTGGGAAAGATCGAGAGGCATGGATTAACACAGCATCATGGTAACGGGGAGTAGTCACAGCAGAGTTAATCTGGACAGTGGAGGACAGGCTGGGCAGGTTTGGAGGAGATGGTCATTTTCTCCACAGTACAGGCATAACCTTTGGTGGAAACGATGTTGGCGTTTGTCGGTTGAATCATGGTATTGATCCATCTGCATTGGTTCTGGTGCTGGGGAGCTGCGGGAGGATGAGGTGTCATCATATATCACCATCTGCTGTCGGGTCCTGGGATTTAAACTTCGTCGGTAAGCAGATAGTAATGCTACCTCGTTCCAGCCGCTATAGGCCGCTAACGTGTGGAAATGAAGGGTGTAGTCGTGAATGGCCCGATTGGCTTGCCGTACATTGAACAGTTCATCATGCACGGATAAGGCAGAAGTGCTCATACCAAATACATCCTTAAAGTGCACAAAAAAAGCCTCAAGGGATTGCATTACTGGGCTTTGCGAGGTCCACAGTGATTCTACCCAGCGACGAGCCTTTCCTGACAGCAGTGAGATGATGAATGTGATTTTCGCACGGTCTCCAGAGAATTGATGGGGAAACATCTCAAAGTAAAGCTGACAATGCATCAGGAACCCCTGACACTCTGCCACCTAGTAAAAATAACTTAAACAGTCTTATCTGATCCACTGCAGTCTGAACGCCACCAATGTCCCCAGGGAGATAAGTACGGCAGGAGTATAGACAATAAATCCATAGAGCACAGGCAGGAAGAGAAGTCTCTGAGTAGGCAACCATAAATAGTGCTAAATAATGTTCTGGCGATTGGGTGCAGGTGTCAGTCCTAGAATTTTGGTGATTGGGGGCGTGGTTGAGTGGCTGTGGTCGGTATAATGTGTGTGTGTGTGTGTGTGTGTGTGTGTGTGTGTGTGTGTGTAACAGAGCAGCGATGGCTCTTTCTTTGGAGCTGACGACGACCTCTCCAGCCTGTCTGCTGAACCTGCAGACTATCAGCTGCTCTCAGTACTCGGTATGTGGTGTGTGTGTGTGTGTGAGAGAGAGAGAGAGAGAGAAAGAAAGAGAAACATTATCCAACAAGAATGATGGACCAAGCTGATTCGCACAAAAGACATTTATCTCACTGAACAGATCATTACGTCTATTTTAACCAGCATTTAAATCCATGTCGGCTTGGTAATGTGCGTTCATTAGCTTAAAAGAAATGAGTCTTTCTCCGTCATTAACGCTAAAAGAGGAAATGAGTTGTGGAATTTTTGTCTATTTTATTACATTTGTAGGCATCATAACACAAAAGAGAAGCAGTTATTAGATCAAAAAACTAAAAAAGACCAAGAACAGTATATACACACATAAAGAGTTCAACTGAATGATTGTGCAGTCTTATAAAGTATGTGTGTGTGTGTGTGTGTGTGTGTGTGTGTGTGTGTGTGTGTGTGTTAGGGTGGGGTTTTAACAACCTGAGCCAGGTGAGCATGGCCCGTCACAGACCCTCTGGTCGACTGGTGGCGGTGAAAAACACCAATCTGGACGAGTGTACGGAGGAGGAACTGCTGCAGCTTATGGTAAATGCACTCCTCCTCCAGAAATATTGGCACCCTTAATGAGATCGCCCAC
>JAUCMX010000001.1:4668338-4687946 GCA_033459395.1 Hemibagrus guttatus
TTTTTTATGCTGTTATGTAAACTGTATGAATCATTATTGGATTATAAATATATTCTTACCCACTTTATTAGCAATCGCTCTTCTGTTTTTCTCGTTGGAATTCACCTGATTCTGATAATGATTCTGATTCTAATAGTGATTCTGATTCTGATACTAATTTTGATTCTGATACTGATTCTGATTCTAAAACTGATTCTGATACTGATACTGATTCTCATACTGATATTGATTCTGATTCTAAAACTGATTCTGATTCTAAAACTGATTCTGATACTGATACTGATTCTCATACTGATTCTCATACTGATTCTTATACTGATTCTAAAACCGATTCTGATACTGATTCTGATACTGATTCTGATACTGATTCTGATTCTAAAACTGATTCTGATACTGATTCTGATACTGATTCTGATTCTAAATCTGATTCTGATACAGATACTGATTCTCATACTGATTCTCATACTGATTCTTATACTGATTCTAAAACCGATTCTGATACTGATTCTGATACTGATTCTGATACTGATTCTGATTCTAAAACTGATTCTGATACTGATTCTGATACTGATTCTGATTCTAAATCTGATTCTGATACAGATACTGATACTAATACTGATACTGATTCTGATTCTAAAACTGATTCTGTTTCTGATACTGATTCTGATACTGATTCTGATACTGATTCTAAATCTGATTCTGATACAGATACTGATACTAATACTGATACTGATTCTGATTCTAAAACTGATTCTGTTTCTGATTCTAAAACTGATTCTGATACTGATTCTGATTCTAAAACTGATTCTGATACTGATACTGATTCTCATACTGATTCTCATACTGATTCTTATACTGATTCTAAAACCGATTCTGATACTGATTCTGATACTGATTCTGATTCTAAAACTGATTCTGATACTGATTCTGATACTGATTCTGATTCTAAATCTGATTCTGATACAGATACTGATACTAATACTGATACTGATTCTGATTCTAAAACTGATTCTGTTTCTGATTCTGATACTGATTCTGATACTGATTCTGATACAGATACTGATACTAATACTGATACTGATTCTGATTCTAAAACTGATTCTGTTTCTGATTCTAAAACTGATTCTGATACTGATTCTGATTCTAAAACTGATTCTGATACTGATACTGATTCTCATACTGATTCTCATACTGATTCTTATACTGATTCTAAAACCGATTCTGATACTGATTCTGATACTGATTCTGATTCTAAAACTGATTCTGATACTGATTCTGATACTGATTCTGATTCTAAATCTGATTCTGATACAGATACTGATACTAATACTGATACTGATTCTGATTCTAAAACTGATTCTGTTTCTGATTCTGATACTGATTCTGATACTGATTCTGATACAGATACTGATACTAATACTGATACTGATTCTGATTCTAAAACTGATTCTGTTTCTGATTCTTAGCAGGGCCTCCCTTTGCTCTCAAATAAGGCTCAATTCTTTGTGGGAGGCAGTGATTCCACAACATGTTGGAAACATTTATTTAAGATTCTGCTCCATGTTAAGTTCATGATCAGATTTTTCAGGTCCACTTTCATGCTGTGAATCTCACATTCTACTACATCCCAAAAGGAGATCTACTGGATTCAGATCCGGAGACTGGGAAAGCCACTGAAGAACTCATCGCCATGTTCATGAAGCCAGTTTGAGCTGTATGCATTATCTTGCTGGAAGCAGCCATTAGGAGATGGTAAATTGTGGTCACATGGTCAGCAGCAATACTCTAATAGTCTTTGGCATTCAAGCGATGATTGAATAATTGATTAGTATTAATGAGTCTATCGAGTGGCAAAAACACTTCCCGCTTCATTACACCAACTCCTCCATCCTGGACTGTTGACACTGGCAGGTTGGATTCATGGATTCATGCTGATGGAACCAAATTCTGACTCAACCATTTGTATTCCTCATCAGAAATCCAGATTCATCAGACCAGCCTATGTTTTTCAGCTGTCCAGGTTTGGTGAGTGTGTGTCCAATGCAGCACCAGTGTTCTGTTGGGAAACCCTGCCTGAAGCTCATATGCCATGTTATGTATTCTGAAATGCTTTTCTTCTCACCACAATTATACAGAGTGGTTATCTGGGTTACTGTAGCCTTTCTGTCAGCTTCAACCAGCCTTGTCAGTCTCCATTAGCCTCTCTCATCATGGAGGTGTTTCTGATAGCTGGATGAATTTTCTTTTATTGCACCGTTTGGAGTAAACCCAAGAACTGTTGTTTAAGAAAACATTTATAGAAATACTGAAAATAAACCCATTTGGCACCAACGGTCAAAATCACTGAGACCAATTCCTCCCCATTTTGTTGTTTAATGTGAACATTACCAGTAGATGCTGGTCTATACGTGCATCTCAATAAATTAGAATGTTGTGGAAAAAGTTCATTTATTTCAGTAATTCAACTCAAATTGTGAAACTCGTATTAAATAAATTCAGTGCACACACACTGAAGTAGTTTAAGTCTTTGGTTCTTTTAATTGTGATGATTTTGGCTCACATTTAACAAAAACCCACCAATTCACTCTCTCAACAAATTAGAATATTTCATAAGACCAATAAAAAAAACCATTTTTAGTGAATTGTTGGCCTTCTGGAAAGTATGTTCATTTACTGTACATGTACTAAATACTTGGTAGGGGCTCCTTTTGCTTTAATTACTACCTCAATTCAGCGTGGCATGGAGGTGATCAGTTTGTGGCACTGCTGAGGTGGTATGGAAGCCCAGGTTTCTTTGACAGTGGCCTTCAGCTCATCTGCATTTTTTGGTCTCTTGTTTCTCATTTTCCTCTTGACAATACCCCAGAGATTCTCTATAGGGTTCAGGTCTGGTGAGTTTGCTGGCCAGTCAAGCACACCAACACCATGGTCATTTAACCAACTTTTGGTGCTTTTGGCAGTGTGGGCAGTGCCAAATCCTGCTGAAAAATGAAATCAGCATCTTCAAAAAGCTGGTCAGCAGAAGGAAGCATGAAGTGCTCCAAAATTTCTTGGTAAACAGTGGATGCAGTGACTTGGATGCAGTGACTTTGGTTTTTCAAAAAACACAATGGACCAACACCAGCAGATGACATTGCACCCCAAATCATCACAGACTATGGAAACTTAACATTGGACTTCAAGCAACTTGGGCTATGAGCTTCTCCACCCTTCCTCCAAACTCTAGGACCTTGGTTTCCAAATGAAATACAAAACTTGCTCTCATCTGAAAAGAGGACTTTGGACCATTGGGCAACAGTCCAGTTCTTCTTCTCCTTAGCCCAGGTAAGACGCCTCTGACGTTGTCTGTGGTTCAGGAGTGGCTTAACAAGAGGAATACGACAACTGTAGCCAAATTCCTTGGCACGTCTGTGTGTGGTGGCTCTTGATGCCTTGACCCCAGCCTCAGTCCATTCCTTGTGAAGTTCACTCAAATTCTTGAATGGAGTTTGCTTGACAATCCTCATAAGGCTGCGGTTCTCTCGGTTGGTTGTGAATCTTTTTCTTTCACACTTTTTCCTTCCACTCAACTTCCTGTTAACATGCTTGGATACAGCACTCTGTGAACAGCCAGCTTCTTTGGCAATGAATGTTTGTGGCTTACCCTCCTTGTGAAGGGTGTCAATGATTGTCTTCTGGACAACTGTCAGGTCAGCAGTCTTCCCCATGATTGTGTAGCCTAGTGAACCAAACTGAGAGACCATTTTGAAGGCTCAGGAAACCTTTGCAGGTGTTTTGAGTTGATTAGCTGATTGGCATGTCACCATATTCTAATTTGTTGAGAGAGGGAATTGGTGGGTTTTTGTTAAATGTGAGCCAAAATCATCACAATTAAAAGAACCAAAGACTTAAACTACTTCAGTCTGTGTGCACTGAATTTATTTAATACACGAGTTTCACAATTTGAGTTGAATTACTGAAATAAATGAATTTTTCCACGACATTCTAATTTATTGAGACGCACCTGTATATCTGATCATGATTTTATACATTGCATTACATAAATAATTAGGTGTACAGGTGTTCCTAATAAAGTGGACAGTGAGTGTCCTATCTATCTATCTATCTATCTATCTATCTATCTATCTATCTGTCTGTCTGTCTGTCTCTAAAAATGTGTTTGTTTGTCTACATATGTATTTACATTTATTTCTCTTTTCTTTCTTTCTTTCTTCTTTCTTTCTTTCTTTCTTTCTTTCTTTCTTTCTTTCTTTCTTTCTTTCTTTCTTTCTTTCTTTCTTTCTTTTCTCTCACTCTCTTTCTTTCTCTCTCTCTCCCTCTTTCCTCTTTCTTTTTCTTTCTTTTCTCTCTCTCTCGCTCTCTCTCTCTCTCTCTTTATTTCTCTCTTTCTTTCTTTCTTTCTTTTCTCTCTCTCTCTTTCTTCTTTCTTTTCTTTCTATCTTTTCTCTCTCTTTCTCTCTCTCTCTCTTTATTTCTCTCTCTTTCTTTCTTTTCTCTCTCTTTCTTTCTTTTCTCTCTCTCTCTCTCTCTCTTCCTTCCTTCCTTCCTTCCTTCCTTTCTTTCTTTCTTTCTTCTTTCTTTCTTTCTTTCTTTCTTTCTTTCTTTCTTTCTTTCTTTCTTTCTTTCTTTCTTTCTTTCTTCTTTCTTTTCTCTCTCTTTCTTTCTTTTCTCTCTCTCTCTTTCTTTCTTTTCTCTCTCTCTTTCTTTCTTTTCTCTCTCTCTCTTTCTCTCTCTCTCTCTCTTCTTCCTTCCTTCCTTCCTTTCTTTCTTTCTTTCTTTCTTTCTTTCTTCTTTCTTTCTTTCTTTCTTTCTTTCTTTCTATCTATTGTAATTATTATTCTGCAGTGACACATCTGATGAAAATGATTTTATTAAAATAAACACATGAAACTTTGGACAGAGATTTCAGATGGATCTGCCAGAATAACTGGAAGACATTGCGCTGAAACATTTTATTCAGAAGTGAACTAAGGCTCAGAAATCCTCTTACTTACTGCCGTCACTTTTCTTTGACCCAGAGGTGGCGCCATATCTCTTAAAATATCCTCCATCTATTACTCCCGTCTTTATGACTGTTACAGCAGTGGATTACAAATACGAGCACAAAACAGTGAAGTGCGGCACACCACATAATAAACACTGCAATGAGAAGAAACAGAAAACACACTGGGCGAATATTCAGATTAAATTATTAATGGAGAAATATACTAACAATAATAAAAAATAACAACAACAATAAAAATACCACCACCATCACCACCACCACCACCACCACCACCAACAACAACAATAATAATAATGTCAAAAAAATAACAAAAAAATAAATTAAAATAAGAACAATAATAATAACAACACTGATAACATCAACAATAAATATACCACCACCACCACCACCAATAATAATAATAATAATAATAATAATAATAATAATAATAATAATAATAATAATAATAATAATGTCAAAAAAATAACAAAAAATAAATTAAAAAAGAACAATAATAATAACACTGATAACATCAACAATAAATATACCGCCACCACCACCACCAATAATAATAATAGTAATAATAATAATAATAATAATAATAATAATAATAATAATAATAATGTCAAAAAAATAACAAAAAATAAATTAAAAAAAGAACAATAATAATAACACTGATAACATCAACAATAAATATACCACCACCACCACCACCAATAATAATAATAGTAATAATAATAATAATAATAATAATAATAATAATAATAATAATAATGTCAAAAAAATAACAAAAAATAAATTAAAAAAAGAACAATAATAATAACACTGATAACATCAACAATAAATATACCACCACCACCACCACCAATAATAATAATAATAATAATAATAATAATAATAATAATAATAATAATAATAATAATAATAATCATCATTACAGAATAAGTCTTATAAATAAATAATTTACATGAACTAAATAGGTGTTTTTAAGTAAGTCCAACTTTTAAAGCCCGTTATCAAGTGCCCTGTAACCCCAGTATGCCGATTGGAACACAGCCCACGCCACTCCCCTTGCTACGCGACTAGGGCGCTCAAGCTCCACATCGGCACCGTAAAGAAGTCCGAAAGTGTCGTAAAGCCGTGAGGCGCTGTCGCAAAACGAACGTGAGAAATAAATAAATAAGTAGGCGGAAAAAAAACAAAACAAGAGCAAACCATGCACTGCTGCTTTCGTAAGACTCCTGGTGGCTCGTGTAGGGTCGCTGTATTGAGCATGAGGATAACTTTTCCGTCGCTGATTTAAACAGACGCCTGTCAAGTCGAGTTGGCTCGTTCAGTGTTTTCAGGGAGCTTTACGGCATTTCGGACGTTACCGAAGGAGGAAGGCAGTGCGAAGTGAGCGAAGTGTAAAAGCTCGCTGAAGGATTATCATCCGGGAGCTATTTCTGTTAATCTTGGTAAGTTAACTGGATAACTAAATAACTAACTAACTAACCTGCCGTGAATAAGAAGCTGTCATGTAGATATGAAGCTGAATATTTGCGCGCCTCTGTGTGTGTGTGTGTGTGTGTGTGTGTGTGTGTGTGTTAATAACACTGGTGCTTGACGTTGCTGTGGCACGCAGAGCTTATTATAGGCTTTCTTAATCCGAGGATCTGACGCTCAAGCTTTAACAGCAAAGTAAATATAGGGGCTACTGATAAGAAAATGCCCATAATGACCATCGGAATTCAGACTTGACACTCCAGAGAGCCAGTTTATTCTCTAACACACGTCTCCTGATGGGTTTAAGGGCAAAATTAATGAGGGGTTAATGATATGATGGGGAAAGAAGCTGGCACTGAAAAAACTCACAGCCTCCAGGTCCTGGCTCAGTTCCAGCTCTTTGGGCTTAAAACATTTTTATTATATGAGGACCTAGTCCCTGAAAAAAAAATACAGCAATGTTGGGACAGTTTTGGGACACCCCTACAAATCATTGAATTCAGGTGTTGCTTTTCAGGGGTTGGGCTCGGCCCCTTAATTCCAGTGAAAGGAACCGTTAATGCTTAAAGCATACCAAGACATTTTGGACAATTTCTCACAACTTTGTGGGAACAGTTTGGGGATGACCCCTTCCTGTTCCAACATGACTGCACACCAGTGTGCAAAGCAAGGTCCATAAAGACATGGATGAGAGAGTTTGGTGTGGAGGAACTTCACAGAGTCCTGACCTCAACCCCATAGAACACCTTTGGGATGTCCAACAGACCTTCTCGTCCAACATCAGTGCCTGACCTCACAAATGTGCTTCTAGAGGAATGGTCAAAAATTCCCATAAACACACTCCTAAACCTTGTGGAAAGCCTTCCCAGAAGAGTTGAAGCTGTTATAGCTGCAAAGGGCGGGACGACTCCATATTACATTCATGTGCATGTAAAGGCAGATGTCCCAGTTTTGGCCTGGCTCGCAGTCTCCACTCTAATTCATCACCAAGGTGTTCTATCAGGTTGAGGTCAGGACTCTGTGCAGGCCAGTTAAGTTCCTCCACACCAAACTCACTCATCCATGACTTTATGGACCTTGCTTTGTGCACCGGTGCGCAGTCATGTTGGAACAGGAAGGGATCATCAACAAACTGTTCCCACAAAGTTGAGAGCATGAAATAGAAGTCATGACAAAGTCTTTGTACAAAGTATTCTTGTTCTTTCTGTGAGATAAGATTTCTAGTCATATGTTATTTAAGTAATGTTCCCAAACAGGGTTTCCACGTCTCAACAAAATTCCCAGCATAACTAAGGACAATCATACATCTTAGAAATCTAAACCCAAGAAAAGATCGGCAGTTCGTCAAGAGAGCTGTACATCTGTTTTTCTGTGTTCAAGCGGGGTTGTCTGTCATTCTGACGATGTATTTAAACTTTATTCCCTTTGTTTCGTCACCATCTAGGTTTAATAAGAGTCTTTCTTTATATCTGATGAGTTGCTATAAAAGAAGGTTTTGATGGACAGGTTGGTTTTTAAACCAACTCAGAAAACCCAATTTCTAGTCTCAAGACTGCTGTTTTAGAAAGACTGCAGTAGTAATGAAGAAACTATCACAGAGGTGGGAGTGTGTTCATGACATCATGACTGTGACATCACAACACATTAACAATTAAAAAAAAAAGACAGACAGAGAGGAAGAGAGATAGTGGATTGATTTTCAGACAGACAGAGAAAGACAGATAGGTAAATAGACATCAACAGACAGACAGAGCAATAGATAGACAAATGGATAGATGTATAGGCAGAGAGGCAGAGAGATAGTGGTTTGATAGATAGATAGATAGATAGATAGATAGACAGACAGACAGACAGACAGTGATGGGCAGAAAGAACGAAAGACAGACAGACAGACAGACAGACAGTGATGGGCAGAAAGAACGAAAGACAGACAGACAGACAGACAGACAGTGATGGGCAGAAAGAACGAAAGACAGACAGACAGACAGACAGTGATGGGCAGAAAGAACGAAAGACAGACAGACAGACAGACAGACAGTGATGGGCAGAAAGAACGAAAGACAGACAGACAGAGCGATCTGTCTATCAACAGATAGCAGATAGACAGATCAACATATAGAGGTAGATAGCCAGACAGAACGATAGAATGATAGATGGATGGATGGATGGATAGATAGACAGACAGACAGTCAGTGATGGGCAGAAAGAACGAAAGACAGACAGAGCGATCTGTCTATCAACAGATAGCAGATAGACAGATCAACATATAGAGGTAGATAGCCAGACAGAGCGATAGAATGATGGATGGATGGATGGATGGATGGATGGATGGATGGATAGATAGACAGACAGACAGACAGACAGTGATGGGCAGAAAGAACGAAAGACAGACAGAGCGATCTGTCTATCAACAGATAGCAGATAGACAGATCAACATATAGAGGTAGATAGACAGACAGAACGATAGAATGATAGATAGATGGATGGATAGACAGTCAGATAGATAGACAGACAGTTAAACAGACAGACAGGACTGGCTGGATAGACTTTATTGATCCTGAGGGAAATGACATTACAGCACATCACTTTAAACATTAAAATCGATCAGCAGTAACAGACAGGATATTAAAGACGTGTAGAGAAGAGCTTCAGGGTTGTGCTTTTTCATTAGTAGGTCACGTGACCCTGACACGTCTTTATGCTGGATCTGTGCTGTCTACTTCCTCCATCCAGAAACATCGCCTCTCTGACACGACGTCTTAAAAACCGTCTGTCTTTTTTATTCTTCTCTGTGTGAAACTCAGCTGAGGTTTGGCTTGCGCTCCGAGATGGTGGAGTTAATGAAGAGAGAATTGTCTTTATACTGAAGAAAAGTGAAACCTCTTTTCCCCACAGAGTTGAAGGAGACCTTTAGCACCGTGTCCGTTCAGGGTGTGCGATTGTTTTCAGGAGTCCAGCAAATTTTTCAGAAAATCTGTGACACTATTTATCTCTTTGCTTTTAAATGATAAAACATGGAGCATCTGCCACAGGAAAAGCGGCGCTGAGTCAGGAAACGGACACGGAAATGTAGTTTTGCAATTATTTCTGAAAACGTCAGCAGCGACCTGCCCTGTCGAACCCTGACCATTTCCATCAACAACTGAATTTATTTATTTATTTATTTATTTAAAAATAGTAATGGCTGCATGTGCACAACCCGTGGAGCATGCTGTAATGCCCTGGTTGCCCTTTCCGACTATTTTCACCATAACATTTCCAGCGGTTATGGCAGCGTCATTGAAGTCCCATCAGCTTTAGATTTTCATGCAGTGTGCAAAAATACAAAATCTCATAATTATAGCTTGTCTTTTATAAACTGAATTAAAAGCGGGGATTTTTTATAGACTGACATCCTAATAACTCCCAGATCAGTTTTATGTACGGTATTTTATTTATTTTTGGCCATTGAGATACAGTCCGTCCCATTCGGATACCAGATGTCTCTTGAGGATCTTTTATTCAGGGCTGATTTTCGGATGAATGTGCTGTTCAGCTGCCAAGCTTCCTTTGCAGTTAAAAGGATTCGTAGCATGGGATGCCTGTTCATGTAAAAGTCCTCCTTGTTGTGTTCAGGGATTTCTGGTGTGAATTGTTGTTGTTATTATTATTATTATTATTATTATTATTATTATTAAGAAGAAGAACTCCATTGTAGATGTAGTGAACTTGCTGGACTCTACATCCCAGAATGCACTACAGCTATATGACACAGATGATGACGTCAGTATTTGCATGCATGCTTCGGAAGCTGATTTGCTATTTGCCCGAGCGTACACACGAAGAGAGCTGAGAGAGCTGAGAGCTGGACGCGCTAGAGGACTAAAGCACCGCTGCATCACTTTCTGTCTCTCTCACTCTGTGTGTCTCTGTGTCTCTCTGTGTTTCTCTTTCTCTCTCTCTCTCTCTCTGCCTGTCTCTCTCTCTCTCTCTCTGTCTCTGCCTGTCTCTCTCTCTCTCTCTCTCTCTCTCTCTCTTCTCTCTCTCTCTGTCTCTCTCTGTCTCTGTCTCTGCCTGTCTCTATCTCTCTCTCTGTCTCTGCCTGTCTCTCTCTCTCTGTCTCTGTCTCTCTCTGTGTCTCTCTCTCTCTCTCTCTCTTCTCTCTCTCTCTCTGTGTCTTTTTCCCCTCTCTTTTGTCTTTTGTGTCTCCATCTCTCACTCTCTCTCTTTTTTTGTCTCTTTGTCTCCTCTCTCTTCTCTCTTTGTCTCCTGTCTCTCTCTCTCTCTGTCTCTCTTTCTCTCTCTCTCTCTCTCTCTCTCTCTTCCTTCTGTCTGTCTCTCTCCTTTTTGTCTCATCTGTCTCTCTGTCTCTCTGTCCCCTTTTTTTTTCCTCTGTTTTTCTCCTTTTCTCTCTCTCTCTCTGTCTCTCTTTTTGTCTTTTCTCTCTCTGTCTCTCTCTGTCTCTTTTCTCTCTTTTCTGTCTCTCTCTGTCTCTCTTTTCTCTCTCTTCTCTGCTCTCTCTCTCTCTCTCTCCCCTCTTTTTTTTTTCCCCCCAAGTAGAGATGCAATTGGGATGTCTTACCGCACTACTGTCAGGAGTTAGACAGATGGCATTGTGGGTAATGTCACTACTGTAGGTGACGTGACACTGTTGAAGAGCTACATTTGTAGTATGCAGCTTTTATCGTATCAAAATATTATTATATTATAAATTTAGCTTTTTGTTTGTTTTTTAAATAGCTGCAGGAAATATTCAGCATGAGGGCACAATATAAACTCGTCATTCAATCGCATCTTTACTATGAACCCTATTGTTTGGATGGTTATTATAAGAGCCGCTGTTAGGCAGGTTGGGCTTCATCATTAGGAAACTATGTGATTCGAAGATGGATGCAAAATAGTCCCGTCGAAAGTCATCGTTCAGGCTTGTAAACTCGACTCGCGCGTTTTCTGGATGGCAGACGACATAAAAGCAC
The DNA here is from genome assembly GCA_033459395.1 of Hemibagrus guttatus. Classification (NCBI taxonomy): domain Eukaryota; kingdom Metazoa; phylum Chordata; class Actinopteri; order Siluriformes; family Bagridae; genus Hemibagrus; species Hemibagrus guttatus. The sequence goes on from JAUCMX010000001.1 coordinate 4,679,763, forward strand.
CTCCTACATATTTGCTGAGGGTTTGTTTCATTTGTAAAATGGGTTGTACTGCACTCTATCCAGGATTATTTATGAAAATTATACATGTTGCCATGGTAACAACGTTTCTCAGGGGGTGGGGCCAGCCTGCATTCCACTTCAGCTTTCTTGACGTTAAAATGAAATGAAGGGAGATTTGGTTCCTGTATAAAATCTGTGTCAAAATCTGATCACATGACCTCTACCGTCTTCACTCTCATTGGTAGAGAGTCGCCAAGTCGCTCCGTATTTGCGTTAACTTTGAACTTGTCTCAGCTGATTTGGACACGCCCACTTCCAGTCGCTGTCTACGATGTCACCGGAAGACGTTCTCGGCTCTGAGTATCCACGTGATGTCCGTTGTTGCTTTAACGGACAGACTGCAAGCTGTAACGTCAATCAGCGTGTGTTCGATTGACGCTCTGTGAAAATATTAAGAGGAGGAAAGTTATATTACTGGTTGCCATGGTTACAAGGTTTCTCAGAGGGTGGGGCCAGCCGGCATTCATCTTCAGTTTTCTTCACGCTAGAATGAAACATTCTGTAAGGAGATTTGGTTCGTGTATAAAATCTGCGTCGTGATACGAAACGAAGAAGCAGTGTGCGCCCTCTGCCACGGTTTGATCACATGACCTCTACTGGCTTCACTCTCATTGGTCGAAAGTCGACAAGTCACTCCGTATTTACAGTTTCTGGAGTACCTCGAGAAACCTGATGAATATCTTTAGAGCTTTGGAGCTGTATCGTCACTAGAGTGCGCACACACACACACACACACACACACACACACACACACACACACACACACACAACCTGTTGCACATGTGAGAGCAGTTAAGTTCAGCGAGCACTGAGCACCTTTAGCTTCCTTTCCTCGCTGTTTAGCCAGCACATCTTAAGGAGAAATTAACGGCAAAAAAAAACAAACTCCGTGAGATTCGGAGGAGTTTAAATTAAAGTTTTCCGCAGATTTGAAATGAAACGTGTCGTGCGATGTCATCACAACACCTATTCAGCCGAAGCCGCCTTCCTTTCACGTGTGTGGAACGTGAGTGGAGCTGGATGTCACACTGGGAGGGGTTTAAAAGAAGAATCCTGTGCTCGTGATTTCACCAATTTAAGTACTTTTTCACAAAAAAGCACAAGTTGCACCACAAAATGAAGCAATTATTGCATCAACAAACACAAAAACACTTCACCATAAACAAAGCTGAATAAAATGATCCAGAACACGTCCCCTGGTTGCTCAGTAAGTTTCTAATTTCAGTATCAGTATTCACGAGTGACAAAAATAATTCTGTATTTTTTTAGCTCAATTATGAAAACTTGTAGTTTTATTTTTGAGAGGTTTTTTTTCTGCTTTTTTTTCTACAAAATTCTGCTTTCGAAATGATCGGCACAGCGTCCCTGAGATCACTTCCTGTATAATCTGAGAGACACCGCTAGAGAGATGTTGCTCCACACCTTCATGCAGAAACTCCTTTATATTCACGGTTTGGTGCGGGTTGTTCGATCCTCTCAGGAAGTGCGGCTTTCTCGCAGTGCGTTCAGGCGTGTAAACACCGCCGATGCTCACAGCGATCGCTAAACTTTCTGAAAAGAACGTCGCGGCAAGTGTTCGTGACATTCGACGCACGTGGGAAAGGAAAACTTTTCACAGGGGTTTAGTGGCTAACATGTTTAAGTCACAACTCTGGGGTTGGGGGTTAGAGCTGAAGTGTCAGCTGTGTGTGTGTTTGTGTGTAGTTTGCATTTGAGTTTCCATCTGGTTTCGAAAAACATGCTCTTATAGGCTGATTGGTGATGGTGTGTGTGATTGTTGCCCTGTGATGGATTAGCACCCCGTCCTGTATGTTCCCCGCCTTGTGCATCTAGTCCCCTGTCATAGCCTCCATGTTCCTCATGACCATGTGTAGGAGAAGTAGGAAGTGGGAAGCGGAAAATAGCTCAGTGGTTAAGGTGATGGACTACTGATCGGAAATTTGTAAGCTCGGACTACCAAGCAATCAATGCTGGGCCCCTGAGCAAGGCCCTTAACCCTCAACTGCTCAGTTGTATAAATGTAAATAAACTCTACAGATGATGGAAGGATGCATGCTTATGACCTCATTTCCAGGTCCGGTTTGAGAAACCGTGTGCTCTCTTTCAAAATTCATCAATTTGTACTTGTTCTATATAAAACATAACTGGAATCTAAGTTTAAACAGATTTATAATATGACCTTTAACCTCATGTCTTTTGTCATCTCAGGTAAAGGGGAAGATAGACGTGGTCCGGGACTCGTGACATCCCTCGTCATTCCTCATGGAGCGGTGCACTCCAACCTTGCACGCCCCAGCTCTGACACTCTGAGAGGGTTTCTCATTGATACGCTGAGTAGTTCACTGACCAACCAGAGAGAGAGAGAGAGAGAGAGAGAGAGAGAGAGAGAGAGATGGGCTTTTAATGCACAGAAGCACCGTCTCGTGATTGAGCTTCTCAGGCGGCTCGGACCATGTGGATGCCACGCTGCTGACTCCTGGGTAATCGTTTGAACATTCGCGCCTGCATGCTGGCATCGCCCTCACACCCCGGCGTGCAGAATGGCATCGAACGAGAGACTGTACGAGGTCTGGATGTTGTACTGCAACAAGGTAAAGCCCAACATGTTGTTTCTCGTCTATAGAACCAGACATACTGTGTATACAGCATGGGGGTGTACATACTTTTGGAAAAAGTCAGAATCTTGAATATATGCACATTTTCCACCATTTAGACAACTCTGCATAGTGACCGTGTTCATTATTTTTACACTTTATCTAGCAAACTCGTATGAATCATTCATTCATTCATTGTCTGCCGCTTATCCGATCTACACTCGGGTCACGGGGAGCCTGTGCCTATCTCAGGCGTCATTGGGCATCAAGGCAGGATACACCCTGGACGGAGTGCCAACCCATCGCAGGGCACACGCACACTCTCATTCACTCACGCAATCACACAATACGGACAATTTAGAGATGCCAATCAACCTACAATGCATGTCTTTGGACCGGGGGAGGAAACCGGAGTACCCGGAGGAAACCCCCGAGGCACGGGGAGAACATGCAAACTCCACACACACATGGCGGAAGCGGGAATTGAACCCCCAACCCTGGAGGTGTGAGCCAAACGTGCTAGCCACCGTGCCCCCTCGTATGAATCAGTTTCACAGTAATTATGATGTCATATCCTGTAATAAATAACAGTGATGCTGATCAAGATGTGAACGTGGAGATAAATCCGAACAAATATTTATTATTAACGGTATATTCCAGGTCAAAATAAGCAGTAAATAGCTAGCTAGGGGTTTTTTTTTCGCCACACATGGCTAGCTAGCTAGTTTCAGTGGATCGTCTGGGAAAGGCGTAAATGAACACAACGCCCATAAAGTGGCTAGAGCTAACTATCGTGAGCAACTGCAGTGAAAATCTGTGCGTGCTTTTATGCTTCATAAACATGAAAAAGGTCTCTAGGGAAAACAGAGCTGAATCCCAAATGTCACTCTGGTCATATAGCGTTCATATAGTCTTCATATAGTCCTAATGATCACATATTGTAGGTTTAGGAAGTATTAGGAGTCACTAGTTCTGCCCAATCTAGTGCACTTCCTGTATGTAAGAGCAGGAACTGGAACAATGTTTTAAAAACATACCCCACTCATTTACTAGCACCCTTGTCCCCTTGTTTATAATCCACTTTGGAGAGCGTAGCGAGCTGCTAAGAAAACTCCGGCTCAGTTCATTGACCCTGCGAATGCCATGTACACGCAAGAGTAGCAAAGTATTGACCCCTGTGCGTAAGTTTACACCCCCCTGTGGTTTTTGAATGGAAAATCAGAACTTTCGATCTTTCTTGTAGTTCTCCCTTTGCATTCCGAAAAGATTTTTTTCTGCGCTCCTCATATGTTCACATTTTGATAGTAAAAGAGCGAGTGTGAAACGTAACACGGTGAAAGTCTTGCCGTGTCTTTTTATACTGTCTTCTTCATTTTGGGGTCATATTCAGAATCTGAGGCTTAAGTGGTTCAACTGATGAACTTGAGTAGAGTCGGAGATTAGGATTTTAACTAGAGTCTTCAAACAGCTAAAATTTGGGATAGAAAATGTGGACTAAAGAACAAAATAGTTTTTTTTTTTTTTTCCTTTCTTGTCAAAATGCAATTCCTGGATGAGTCTTAGGTTTGGGACTAACACAAAAAATAAATAAATAAACATGCAAACTCCACACACACACGGCGGAGGCGGGAATCGAACCCCCAACCCTGGAGGTGTGAGGAAAACGTGCTAACCACCAAGCCACCGTGCCCCCCAATAAATCATATATAAAAAGAAAATGAATGACCTCAATTTAATTCCATAACATATAGAAAATATTTTTTTAAAAAGCCTGAATATTTATGTTTCCAGAACCTTTATTTCATTTATTTATGTATTTGTTTTTGTTTATTTGTTTATGTATCTGAGGATTTATTTTACTATATTTATAGTTTTATACAATCCTGCCTATATAGATGAAGTTCTAACTGAATGATTAATAATTAATGGTTTTGTGTAATTAATATTTTAGCTCTGCATTTTCCTGCAATTTTTGTTTTTTTAATTGAAAACCTTCCAAAAAACCTAATTTAGGAAGATACTTGAGTTTTTCAATGAAAAGAAAAAAAATGGGATGTTTGTGGATATCAGCTGATGCTCATGGTTTCAGTTTTTTAGTTTTGCTGTCAAAAAAAAAGGGAACAGTGGTGTTTCTGCCCTCTCTAATTACAACATAATCAATACTAAATAATATTTTTTCCCCTTTTTATTCATTTATCACATGAATTGAATTGAATTGCAAAATATGACCTCACTTTCATTATGACTGCCTAACATGAATACAGTCCTGTGTTTTTGGGGGTACAAACTTTTGCACCTGATGGAAGGCTAGTGCCGTATCCGGGTTATTAATTTATGCTGGATTCTTTAGATAAGGAGCAATCATCAGGGGTTTGGCTCTCTGTGTTTAGTTTTGAGGAACTAGAGAAACTAGAGATTGTTCTCTCTCTCTCTCTTTCTCTCTCTCTCTCTCTCTCTCTCTCTCTCTCTCTCTCTCTGTGTATGTGTGTGTGTGGGGGGGGGAAATAGAGAGACAGACCAAGAGTATGTTCTTTATGCAGTTAGAGAAATTTGCTCTCTGTATTCAAGTTCACGCGTTCGGTATGATGTGTCACACACACACACACACAAAAACAAAAAAAAACAAAAACAAAGTGTTCAGAAAAACCAGCAGGGTGATGGCTGTATGCACCGAGTAAGGGAACACTTACTTTTTGTTTTGTTTTTTTTGCCCTGGACCATGGAACAGGGGGCAGAGCTTGAAGCAGATAACAGACAGAGCTGTAGCTTAAAATGGAAAACACTCTGCTAGCATCAGGTAGCATTCATATCTAGTGTGCTTATTGTATACTGTATAAGGGAACTGTATCCCAAATGGATATAAAGTGCACTATATCACACCCTAAGTCGTTTGCTCAGATAGGAAGTAGGCGAGGTATCACATGGTGGTTTGATGCATGATGCATACACACACACACACACACACACACACACTTTATCAGCTTTATTGCAACTTCTTTCAAAGGTAGCTGTTTATTTTTATTCATTTTTTTGTAGTACTTTTAACTGATTTGTAATGTTTCATATATGCAGTTCAAATGATTCATGCGCCATTTTGTAAATGACTCCTCGATTCAATTGATGGTTTGGTCTGCCATCTTTTGTTTCTTTTTTTTGAACACAAATGTACTCTTACTCACAGAAGATGCCGGCTAACTAGCAAGTTAACCTCTAAACAACCTCTAAGTTAACTTTAACTACAGAACAACTCCTGGTGAAATATGAACACTAATATGAATCATATGTACAGTACAAATGATTCATTAGCCACTTTGTAAATGACGTCTCAGTTCCAGGGACCGTTTGGTCCGCCATCTTTGTCATGGAGTTATCGGACATCCTGGAAATCTGAGGAATTTAAAGTCAGATGAAATGAGGGACAAAGGGAGATGTTCTGCTCTGATGCTGAGTCTGAATCTTTGAATCATTTCACATTGGATTTGAACTCTACACTATATTTGAAGCCATGATGTTGACCGACACGACACCAACGACATCATCAACATATCGTCAACACAAATGGACTTTAGTTGAAGAGGATTTTAAAGACAGATCAGATTTTTAATGTGTATTTATATCACAGCTTGTCATATTGCCTAAAAGTAGGATTGGTGCCTTTCCTGAACATCACAGACTTTATTGTGGAAACAAGCGAAACCCTGATATGAGCAGGAGTACAGTTCCTGGAGGTCGACCTTTCCGTCGTTTGTGTTTTTGAGTCAAATTTGGGGACTCAACCTTGACTGCAAGAAAGGTCATAAACATAAGTACTACCCTTCAAGCAGAGTTTAATATTTAATATAAGAGTGCAGGGGTCTGGCAGGGGACACACCAAACACACGTGTGTGTGTGTGTGTTATAGTGCTCCATGTGCACGTTATTGGTTAACACTTTAGTCACTTGACATCTCTGGTGACCAGACAGACCAGACTCTGATAACCCTAACACTTTAAAACGCAGAGAGCAGAGTTCTCATCTCTCGCCGTAACCTCTGAGACTGTGATGTAGGGGGCGGAGTCAGGGTCAGGTGACTGGGATCCTCTCAGACGGGTTTAAAAACCACAGCTTTAACTACAAATAAAAGACCGACTGTGTTTGAGTGCAGAAAGCGGACATGATCAAATGCGCGCGTGCACACACACACATTGTAATAGAGAAATAGGCTCTCTGACCACATAAACACACACCCACACCCACACATAAGTGCAACATGAAATAGAGCGGGAGAGAGAGGAAGAGTGAGAGAGGCAGACGGATGATTAGACACACAGAGAGAGATAGATGGATAGATAGCGGCCCAGCAGGGTGTGTGTGTGTGTGTGTGTGTGTGTGTGGGGTGTGTGTGTGTGTGTGTGTGTGTGTGTGTTTTGACTGCTAGTAGACCTTTGATCTCATGCAGTGTGTTTACTCAGTTTTCTTCTCCTGTCCTTGTTGGATTAGAGAGAGAGAGAGGAGAGAGAGAGAGAGAGAGAGAGGGACAACCAGAGCTAAGAAAGCAATTACCTCCCAGCACCACCACCACCACCAACCCCTAACCCCACCTCCCACCACAAACACCCTCCCACCCTAACCCCGCCTACCACCTTAACCACCCTCAATCCCTAACCCTGCTTACCACCATAAACACCCTCCCATCCTAACCACACCCACCACCATAAACACCTTCCCACCCTAACCCCACCCATCACCATAAACATCCTCACACTAATCCTGCCTACCACGATAATCACCACCTCACCCTACCCCCGCCTACCACAGACAGACATAATGAGACACAGTCGGACAGAGTGAGAGACAGACAGACAGTCGGACAGAGTGAGAGACAGACAGACAGTCGGACAGAGTGAGAGACAGACAGACAGTCGGACAGAGTGAGAGACAGACAGACAGTCGGACAGAGTGAGAGACAGACAGTCGGACAGAGTGAGAGACAGACAGTCGGACAGAGTGAGAGACAGACAGTCGGACAGAGTGAGAGCATTTTGTTGCATTAAAACATCCTGTGTTTGTGTACAGCTCCCATCTGGTTTGTCTTGTTCTGTAAGATTAGCGAAGGTGTCAGACAGCTGTATAGATGCCCACACACACACACACACACACACACACACACGCTCTCCCCAACCCAACATTATTTATGCACCATATAATCACAGAAAACACCTTAATGCAACTTTTTATACTTTAACTTACACACAACACAACATTTCTGTGATAGAAATCAGCAAAGCAGTTAAATAACAAAATAGAAATTAGTTAGAGGACCGTAAGAAATAAAACATCTCCAAGTGCTTCATTCCTCTTATACCATGTTATGTTCATTAATTCCAATGTTACTTCCTGTTCTTGTTTGTTTTTCCTCACCAGCCTTTTTTTTCCATCTCTCTGGAGTATCCTTCCATAAATGCTAAAGAAACATCTCCTTTCATCATAGAAAACTCCCCCATGTCAAAGATCCATAACACAAGTCCCTGAGTATGTTGTTGCTATAGAA
>JAUCMX010000001.1:4688446-4705962 GCA_033459395.1 Hemibagrus guttatus
GGACCAACACAATATTAGGCAGGTGGTCATAATGTGCTTCTTTAGGCATGTATGATAACACATTTACGTGTGTGTGTGTGTGTGTAGGGTGGAGGAGGTGCCCCCGGTCCTGTCTCTGCTCCCTGATAACATCCTGCAGGTTTTGCGTGTTCAGCTGCTGCAGTGCGTTCAGAAAGCTTCGATCGGACTTGAGCAGGAACAGCAACACCTCGCTCTGCTGCTCCTCAAGTTCCTCATCATCATCTGCAGGTGACACACACACACACACACATACACACAAATCCCATTATAAACACTGCAAAATGTCAAGATATGTGACTTCATATGTACAACAAGACTAACAGGAGTAAGAAATAAATATTCTTATATTTTGCATGAGCAGCACACGGAATCTTTTCCCGCCGTCTGAGATAAGGCTCACGCTGTAACACCAGATGTTTACACATTGCTTCCTGTTAGCCATGGCATTAAAGTGGAGTGAATTCCCCTGAAACTGATCCCATTTTCAAACACTTTTCACCAGTACACTGGACAATGGACAACAACATTTTTTGACCTCTGGTCATTGTGGTCCTTCTGTCATGCTGCATGCTCACCATGTTGGTGGATAAGGTGCATCTCGCAGTACAGTAGCACAAAAACAGTGTGAGCTTCACTGTAAAGGTCAGCTTAAAGGCTGTGGCATTTACACGTGCTCTCGTTTGCGACCGCTGTCTCACATTCAGATCATATCTTTACAAGTATGGATAATAATCACGTGGCACAGGAGAAGGTCAGAAGCTTTAACGGTCACGTTTATGCTACTGGATTATATATAATTACCCCATAACACTGGTGATGCTCGATTCCGATTGGTCGGAAAGTGTTCATCTGTAATCTTCTGTAACAGCAGTGCTCTGCAGTTGCTCTGTTAGTGCACTGTATGCCGGATGGTGGATGATTTCCCCGCATGCCTCAGTGCCGAGTGAACGTGATCTATTTTTGCTCTGTATTAATAATTAATTTCGACAGAGTCACAGGTGCTTTCCTTCTTTCGCACACCTGCCGTGGGCACAGTGCACACACACACCACACACACACACACACACAGACTACACAGATACAGTGTATAACTCAATCTAAATGATCAGGTGACTAACACTAGCCATCATCTGATACACGGATCAAATGGCAGAAGGTCAAAATTTCGTAGTATTTTTGGGACATTTTTAAAAATAAATAAATAGTGTATTTAATTTTTTTTTAAAATAACTTGCCAAAATATTTAATGTATTTTTAAATCTTAAATCTGTGCATACAGCAAGGTATGTAATTATTTTAACTATATCTATACCTGTATCTGTTATTACACACACACACATCACTTCTGTGTCCGAGAACTCGTCTATTATTCCTTGAATATTTAGAAAGCCAGAAATGTTCCATTACCTCACCATAACACACACACACACACACACACACACTGTCTTCTTCACAAACACTCATGCTCTACTCCCGCTGTGTCTGTGTGTGTGAATTATGATCATGGCGTTAAAATGAGTCTGGAACTACTGGAACTAATGGCCTGTCATTGTGCAGCAGGCTGCATGACACACACACACACACACACGAGTGGACACAATACTCTGTTGTATGACGCAGATCTCTCCACTCAACTGGCACTTGTGTGTGTGTGTGTGTGTGTTTGTGTGATTGTCTCTGACAGGAACTTGTCTAATGTGGAAGAAATCGGCACCTGCTCTTACATCAATCAAATCATCACCATGACGACGCTCTACATCCAGCAGGTTTCTCTCTCTCTCTCTCTCTCTCTCTCCTTCTCTCTCTCTTCCTCTTGTTCTTGCTCTCTGTCTATCTTTTCATAACAATGTATAGGTGTGTTAATGTTCCTGTATGAATCTGTCTGTGTCTCTGTAGCTGAAGAGTAAGACTAAAGAGAAGGAGCTGGTGGATCAGACGCAGGCTGAGGAGTTTGTGAGACATGCGCTCACTTTCTGCGAGTGTCTGTATGATCCATACCACAACTGGAGACACCGCATACATGGGTACATATACATTCTCCATTAAACTCCATCACACACCAGCATTCTCCATTAAACTCCATCACACACCAGCATTCTCCATTAAACTCCATCACACACCAGCATTCTCCATTAAACTCCATCAGACACCAGAATTCTCCATTAAACTCCATCAGACACAGCATTCTCCATTAAACTCCATCACACACCAGCATTCTCCATTAAACTCCATCACACACCAGCATTCTCCATTAAACTCCATCACACACCAGCATTCTCCAGTAAACTCCATCACACACCAGCATTCTCCATTAAACTCCATCACACACCAGCATTCTCCATTAAACTCCATCACACACCAGCATTCTCCATTAAACTCCATCACACACCAGCATTCTCCAGTAAACTCCATCACACACCAGCATTCTCCAGTAAACTCCATCACACACCAGCATTCTCCAGTAAACTCCATCACACACCAGCATTCTCCAGTAAACTCCATCACACACCAGCATTCTCCAGTAAACTCCATCACACACCAGCATTCTCCAGTAAACTCCATCACACACCAGTATTCTCCATTAAACTCCATCACACACCAGTATTCTCCATTAAACTCCATCAAACACCAGCATTCTCCATTAAACTCCATCACACACCAGTATTCTCCATTAAACTCCATCACACACCAGCATTCTCCATTAAACTCCATCACACACCAGTATTCTCCATTAAACTCCATCACACACCAGTATTCTCCAGTAAACTCCATCACACACCAGCATTCTCCAGTAAACTCCATCACACACCAGCATTCTCCAGTAAACTCCATCACACACCAGTATTCTCCATTAAACTCCATCACACACCAGCATTCTCCATTAAACTCCATCACACACCAGCATTCTCCATTAAACTCCATCACACACCAGCATTCTCCATTAAACTCCATCACACACCAGCATTCTCCATTAAACTCCATCACACACCAGCATTCTCCATTAAACTCCATCACACACCAGCATTCTCCATTAAACTCCATCACACACCAGCATTCTCCATTAAACTCCATCACACACCAGAATTCTCCATTAAACTCCATCACACACCAGAATTCTCCATTAAACTCCATCACACACCAGAATTCTCCATTAAACTCCATCACACACCAGAATTCTCCATTAAACACCATCAGACACCAGCATTCTTCATCAAACACCAGCATTCTCCATTAAACTTCGTCAGAAACCAGAATTCTCTATTAAACCCCAGTAAACACCATCAGACACCAGCATTCTCCATTAAACGCCAGCATTCTCCATCAGACACCAACACACACACACACACACACACAGGTAAAACCCACCAATCAGGTGTTTAGTCATAGGATTTAGTTAGTGATGTCATACTGCACTACCTTGTTTATAATCAGCTGGATTACAGTAAAATGAAAACTAGCTTTATATTAAGGGGCATTTCCCAAATCCAGGCTAAGTTGCAAGTCCCATATCCCATGATCCCTCACTGCTCTGGGCTGTTAGTAGTTAGCACAGGCGTGTTATTTTTCCACAAACACGGAAACCCACATGTTTACTGACCGTCCTGCGGCACAGGTGTTCCCAGTATTCCAGTGTACACTATAGTGCTTCACGCTAATCCAACACACCGGTGTTTTGTTATTCCGCTAATCAGCCCACAGCTTTGTAATCCGAGACACACAAACACACACACAGTTTAAGCTGATTAAACACGCCGGACATATTTGTGGCCAAAACAAAAGATTTTCCCATTTCTGTTCCACAAAAAAAATCCTGTCTGTCACATGACGTGGTGTCGTGAACGACGTCTCTCTGATGTGTGAGAGACGGACCTGCTAGCCTCGTCTGGTGTAAATAAACAGGAGCGTCACACTGATGATGTCAACATACTGATTTAGTGAACGTTCATTTCAATAATAATATTGAATGAGTAAGTTTTTGATTTTCATGTAATAGTGTGTGTGTGTGTGTGTGCGTGCGTGTGTGTGTGTGTGGGTGTGTGTGTAGGCAGCAGATCAGCACTGTGGAGAAGAGCAGACAGAAGTTTAAAGCAGCTCTTCTTACTGTTGAATTCGTTCCTTTTTTCTATCGTGAGTATCACTTTTCACCACCACACACCATGAAGAACCAACAAACACTCCATCAAACCCCACACACTATAAACCCCCTCATATGCCAGCTTCTTCAAAACGTTTTGACCTTCGCTCTCTTATTAGTCTTCTCCAAAAGTCTGATTGTTCTCAGCCAATCAGGATACACTGTACTGCACTCGGCCCGGCGGGACACGCTGCACTGCTCTCAGCCAATCAGAACACAGTGTACTGCTCTCAAACAATTATAACACAGTGTACTGCTCTCAGCCAATCAGAACACAGTGTACTGCTCTCAGCCAATCAGAACACAGTGTACTGCTCTCAGCCAATCAGAACACAGTGTACTGCTCTCAAACAATCAGACCACAGTGTACTGCTCTCAAACAATTATAACACAGTGTACTGCTCTCAGCCAATCAGAACACAGTGTACTGCTCTCAGCCAATCAGAACACAGTGTACTGCTCTCAGCCAATCAGAACACAGTGTACTGCTCTCAAACAATTATAACACAGTGTACTGCTCTCAGCCAATCAGAACACAGTGTACTGCTCTCAGCCAATCAGAACACAGTGTACTGCTCTCAGCCAATCAGAACACAGTGTACTGCTCTCAAACAATTATAACACAGTGTACTGCTCTCAGCCAATCAGAACACAGTGTACTGCTCTCAAACAATCAGAACACAGTGTACTGCTCTCAGCCAATCAGAACACAGTGTACTGCTCTCAAACAATCAGAACACAGTGTACTGCTCTCAAACAATCAGAACACAGTGTACTGCTCTCAAACAATCAGAACACAGTGTACTGCTCTCAGCCAATCAGAACACAGTGTACTGCTCTCAGCCAATCAGAACACAGTGTACTGCTCTCAGCCAATCAGAACACAGTGTACTGCTCTCAGCCAATCAGAACACAGTGTACTGCTCTCAGCCAATTATAAACACAGTGTACTGCTCTCAGCCAATCAGAACACAGTGTACTGCTCTCAGCCAATCAGAACACAGTGTACTGCTCTCAAACAATTATAACACAGTGTACTGCTCTCAGCCAATCAGAACACAGTGTACTGCTCTCAAACAATTATAACACCGTGTACTGCTCTCAGCCAATCAGAACACAGTGTACTGCTCTCAGCCAATCAGAACACAGTGTACTGCTCTCAAACAATTATAACACCGTGTACTGCTCTCAGCCAATCAGAACACAGTGTACTGCTCTCAGCCAATCAGAACACAGTGTACTGCTCTCAAACAGTTATAACACAGTGTACTGCTCTCAGCCAATCAGAACACAGTGTACTGCTCTCAAACAATTATAACACAGTGTACTGCTCTCAGCCAATCAGAACACAGTGTACTGCTCTCAGCCAATCAGAACACAGTGTACTGCTCTCAGCCAATCAGAACACAGTGTACTGCTCTCAAACAATTATAACACAGTGTACTGCTCTCAGCCAATCAGAACACAGTGTACTGCTCTCAAACAATTATAACACCGTGTACTGCTCTCAGCCAATCAGAACACAGTGTACTGCTCTCAGCCAATCAGAACACAGTGTACTGCTCTCAAACAGTTATAACACAGTGTACTGCTCTCAGCCAATCAGAACACAGTGTACTGCTCTCAAACAATTATAACACAGTGTACTGCTCTCAGCCAATCAGAACACAGTGTACTGCTCTCAGCCAATCAGAACACAGTGTACTGCTCTCAAACAATTATAACACAGTGTACTGCTCTCAGCCAATCAGAACACAGTGTACTGCTCTCAGCCAATCAGAACAAATTCTACTGCCCTCAGCCAATCAGAACACACTGCTAGACAAGTGTTTGATAACAGAACATTTGTCTGTTCTTCTTCTCTCTCTCTCTCTCTCTCTTTCTCTCTCTCTCTCTCTCTCTCTCTCTCTCTCTCTCTCTCTCTCTTTCTCTCTGTTGATGAATCTATTCTTTGTGTACCATATTTGCGAGCTGCACTGAGCGGCTGATAACATTTCAGCCCTTACACAAAGCAGCCTCTGTGTGTGTGTGTGTGTGTGTGTGTGTGTGTGTGTAAAACCCTTGTCCTGTCTATCAGTTGAGACACACAGAGAGGCCATTGAGTGAACAAGTTCAGCTCCAGAGGGCACATCTAACTGCAGGTTTTTCTTTGCATAGATAACATGATGCCCCAGTAACTAATTACCTTTTTGTGTGTGTGTGTGTGTGTGTGTTCAGAGTGTTTTCAGGAGAGTGAGCATCTGAAGGACAGTCTGAAGTGTTGTCTCCTCCACCTGTTTGGATCTATAGTTGCAGGTGGACAGGTGGGGATGTTTACTTTTGTACCTTACAGTAAAAGTCAGTAACCGTCATGTTGCTCAAACCACTGTTGGGCGCTAGCAAGTCATCTTACTTTTGCTGCCTGTTGCCATGATAGCTCTGGTAGCTAGCAACAGGATGTATACATGGCTGGAAAAATAGGTATACTTTCCAATAAAAATATAAATTCTCCATGGAAATGCTTCAATATGATTTAAATGTTCCACTGTGCCTTAAGCTAAAATTTCACTTAGACTTTGCTTTACGCTTGTCTCGCCCACTTCATGTAACATGCGTTTGCTTTGATTATTTAAACTCTGACTGTCACTGCACATGGGCTTACACAATAAGGAAAAGAACAAAGTGGGTGGGGCTTGAATGAGATTTTAATAAATTCATAAACAGCATTGGCTTGTAGCTCTATGTAACTCTTATTGTTTACTACTTTTTCCTCCCACAGCGTAACGCTCTCCTGGCCATCTCCCCTGCCACCATGGAGGTGTTGTTGGGTGTTCTAGGCGCTGGGGAGTGCATGGGAGAAGGTGAGGAAGGAGAGGATTGGGACGGAGCCGCCCCAGTTCAGAAGGCGGTGCTCACTCTGTGCTGTCTGAGGGAGGTGGTGCACAGCCTGCTGGCCAGCAGCTCCGATCAGAGACAGGTGGAGATCAGCACCGTGCTCGACAGCTACTTCAAACTGCTCAACTACGACCCCAACACGGCCGGGGTCAAAGGTCACCCGGCTCCGCCCCGTTCCCAGCATTGGGAGAGCCGGTTGGTGGCGCTGCAGGTGAACATGCTCGGTGAGTGGAGTGAGGAAAGGGTGCTGACTCAGTGCTGTGATTTATTGTTGCTCATCTTTATCTTTTAACTATTCTTTCTTTGTCTCTCTCTCTCTGTTATCTATCAATCTGTCTGTCTGTCTATCCATCTATTTATCCATCTATCTATCTATCCATCTGTCTATCTACCCATCTATCTGTCTATCTATCTATCTATCTATCCATCTGTCTATCTACCCATCTATCTGTCTATCTATCTATCTGTCTCTCTGTCTGTCTGTCTCTGTCTATCTGTCTACCCATTTTTCTATCTATCTGTCTGTCTGTCTGTCTGTCTGTCTGTCTACGTGTTTACCTGCCTATCTGTCTGTCTGTCTACGTGTTTACCTGCCTATCTGTCTGTCTGTCTATCTATCTATCTATCTATCTATCTATCTATCTATCTATCTATCTAGACACAATACAGGACATGTTTGATTGTTCTGACCGCCCCGTTCTTCAGGCCATCTTCCTCAACAGCAACTGTTTTGAGCACCTGACTCGCCTCTTACAGAACAGCAAGGTAAGAACCAGAACCGTGAATTCGCAACACAGGCCCTAAACACTTTCATGCTCAATTGAGAACCCAGAATTCTAAACTGAATTTATTCCGCGCTCAGGATGGAGATAATGTTTCAAATTCAGAGATAGAAACATATTCACTTATTCAGAACCAAACATTCAGAATTCAGAACGTACTTAGAATTAAGGACCCCAGTGTCCCAGAGCTTCATTAGAATTCAAACTCAATGATTGAACGTTCAGGAGAAGGACATTCAGAGCTCCTAAAGCAGGGATGTCCAATCCTGTCCACAGAGGACGAGTGTGGGTGCAGGTTTTCATTCCAGTCAAGCTACACCTGATTCCACATGTTCAGGTGTGGCTCAGGTGTTGCTTCTGCTTGCCTGGAATGAAAACCTGCGCCCACACCGGCCCTTTGCAGATAAGATTGCACACTCCTGTCCTAAAGTAATAAATCAGAACTCAAAACATGTTCAACACCCCGAACCAGAATCCTGAAAAAAACCTCTACGGTGAAGGCCTGTACATCTCTGGAGCCTGTGTAGTCTTTAGTTTGCTGTATGACAAAGAAACGGGGTGTATTATTGGTTATTGTACACATTTGGGTCACATGCGGTGGTAGCTCAAGTGGTTAAGGCTCTGGGTCGTTGACCGGAAGATCAGGGTTCAAGCCCTAACATCACCAAGCTGCCACCGTTGGGTCCTTGAGCAAGGCCCTTAATGCCACCTGCTCCAGGGGCACTGTATCATGGCTGACCCTGCTCTCTGACCACAACCGTCAAGGATGTGATATGCGAAGAAAGTATTTAACTGTGCAGTAATGTATATGTGACAAATAAAGACAACTTAACCTATTAATACACCAGTTCTCTTTATTATTCAAGCATCTAGTATTAAAAAAGCTGAGAGTTTACAAAACCTCTTACTCAGAGTTCACACGCTGCTTGGTCTTTTGAACCCATGCTTTATTTTTCTGTATGTTAGTAAATTTGAGTAATCCTGTTAATCTGTGTTTGTGTGTTGTTATAGTCTCTAATCGTGTCTCTTTGTAGGTCCCTCTATGTCACATGCACGTGCTCCTGAACTATATTCTGCTTACTCAGCATGCATGATTTTCTCTCCTTAGGACTGGAACACCTAAGGCGCTTCATGCCATAACCTCTGACCTCTTGACCTTTTATAAAGTTTTTTAACCTTTTTTGCACTTGTCTCCTCTCCTGTTGTCTAACCGTGCGTGCGGGCTGCAGCTGGTAAACGTTAGGTTCGCCGCAGCAGACAAAGAGCAGAAAGATTTAACCAACAGATTACTGACAGGAGAGATTGAAAGCCAGGTACCGCCCACCTGTCGCATTGCACCTGCAAACTCCGCCCGCTGGGTCACTCCAAGACGAGGCCACACCCACTTCTCGTCATATTCAAACACCTTAAATGAACCTGATATACATCTGAGCTCTACGTACAAGGCTTAAAGCCCACAATACACCCCAAACACCTGATGGTACAGAGGCTAAAGTAGCCCCAAGTACCCGTATCCTGAATGGATAACATCTAAAAAACCCCAAACATCCATTCAAACTGAACACATGAGTCCCAAAACGAACTTAAACCCACACACAAGCCTTAAAGCCACACCCACCTCAATTAAAAATAACAAAGCCGCACCCCTTCAGTCCTCACACTGAATCAAACATGGTGGCCTCTAATGGAGTGGCCTGTTGCTTGATGATTCATATTTACCCCTGATGGTTGTAGTCCATCCTACTTCTTCAGCTTTTATTTCCTCTTTATTTCCTCTTTACTTTGCTTGAATTTAAGCTCATCACATTGTCACATCAAACTGCGTCATGTGTGGCTTTTAGTCCATGCTGTATGTCTGTCCCTGTCCAGCCAGAGCCGAAACACTTCCTGCTTTCTCTGACAGCTGGTCATGTGACCTTTCAGGGCTAATGAAGGTGCTCGGCTCGACAGGACAGAGATCAATTTTGGGAATGTCTGTGCATGAGTGAATGTGGTGTGTGTGTGTGTGTGTATGCTTCTTCTGTATGGTCATATAAAGGGAAAAACGCTTCATTGTACAGTTCCCTGCTCAAAGAAAACAACAAAAAAAATGCTGTCTGTTTTGGCTGGGTGTCTTCCATCCACCTGTCTTTTTTTTTTTTCCAGAATAAAATGATAAATTACTGATTGAGTTTCCACCGCTGATCTTAAACACTGAGACAATAATCCTTGTAGTAAAATTTGATCTTTTAGTAAAATTGTCTGTAAAATTCCCAGCAGATTTGCAAACGTTTCAGTTATTCTGATTTGCTTCACGCTTTGATTCAGACGTTGATAAACGTCAATCAGCTGTAAATTACCAAGCATTTACATTTACGGCATTCAGTAGGCACCCTTATCCAGAGCAATTTATCTAATTTTTTATACAACTGACCAATTGAGTGTTAAGGGCCTTGCTCAGGGGCGCAGCAGTGGCAGCTTGGTGGACCTGGGATTCCATCTTAACCTTCTGACCAGTAGTCCAACACCTTAACCACTAAGCTACCACATCCCCCTGTGTTCACAAAAGGCAAAGTTCACTGAGTCTTAATTGACTACTGAATGGTGAAAGAGCACCTCCTAATGGCTGACTCGGCTAAATCTTCAGCTCAGCTCAAATTTCACACTCCTGAAAGCCGGTGTTTCTTAGTCTGGGTCCTGGACTACCCTTGTCCTGTATACGTTTAGTGTTTTCTCTTCCAATTAAACCATCAATTAGCTAAAAAAAACAGCCTTTAGTTGTGTTAGAGAAGTAAAAATTCCAGGTCCAGGACTGCTGTAGCTGAAGTACCAGGAGTGAAGCTTCAGATTTGAGAAATGAGTGGATGGAAACACACCTAAACCACGTTGTTTGCTTAGCGAGGAGCTCACTGTTGGAGCAGGAAGCTGTGGCTTTATGGTTGGGGGAACAAACTCGAGTCATAATCTGTCACTGATCCTATACAAACTCTCCCCAAGACACTAAACACACCCGGCTCTCGTGACCTAATGAATCATCTGAGGGTTTAGTACAGTGTTCTTCATGGTACAGGTTCGAGTAATTGACCTAAATCTATGTGGTTGCTATATAAATTATATAGCATGCATGTGAAGCATTAGGTGAGGCCATAAATCATGCATACATGTATAAGAATACAGTACTAAACCTTTCAGTAATTAAGGACATGTAAGAATAAGTGGGATTGTCCTCTTTATGAGAAACACACACTTTCTATTGCTGCCTTTATCATGTATCTATAATATTCACTGTAATAATTACAGTTCCTTATTATTGACAGTCCATTATAATTTCAATACCACTTAAGCAAAGGCAGTAGTAGAAGGTGCTGAAACACTGTCTGTCATGTCAGTTGATTGACACATGTTTCCACCAATCAGGTCTTTGAAGGCAGGCTGGACTCTCTCGCCGTGGCAACGATCAAAACCCTGACCACGGTGATGCACAAATCACCAGCCGCCAAGGTCAGTCCATTGACACACAAGTATAAGTCATGTTTCATGAAGTTGTAGCACTGATTTACTCATAAGCTCCGCCCATTCAGGAAGTGTTTAAGGAGCGGATTGGCTACACCCACCTGTACGAGGTGCTCGTCTCTCTGGGGCAGCCGTCCAGGAACCTGCTGAAGGAGCTCATGAACATGGTGAGACACACACCTGCTACTTTTATTCATCTCAGCATGTTTGTGGAATTCTACATGTTTGCAACATTGTGTTGTGTTTTTTATGTGCAATTATGATGGTTTACAGCAATGGTACAGTCTGTCTTCCATCTGTGAGGCCCTAATTTGTGTCTTTGTGTCTGTCTCTGTAGGCGGTGGAGGGTGATCACTCTTCGGTTGGTTTTTTGGGGATCAGTAACGTTGAGCCACTCCTCCTCCTGATCCGCTGGCTGCCGGAACTTGACTCGTCCGAGCTTCAGATCTTCGTAGCTGATCGGTTACGGAGGATCTGTGCGTTAAACCGACGAACACGGGCTGCCTGCGTCAACGCACGCATGTCAGAGTGTGTCCTGTCCACGCTCGAGAGAGACACTCGTCTGCCACGTGTATGTGCAGAGAGCCTTTTGGCTCTTCTGGGTGCTCTGGGGGCGGAGTCTCTGAGCGGTGCCGAACTCCAGCGGCTTCTGAGCCTCCTGAGGAACCCCGAGAACCGCCCTCATCCTTACACTGAGCCGGTGTTGCGTTCTCTGCTCGGCATGCTCCGGAAACACACGCTCCACAGCGCAACGCACTACTTCGATCTGACCCCGCCCATGGCAGGCATCGCTGTGCCAACCATTTCCAGGTGGCCAGGCTCCGCCTTTAGCTTCTTGGCCTGGCTGTCATTGGATCAGGACCAATTGGACCCAGCCGGCAAGGGTGAAAAGAGAAAACAGTTATACAGGTAGGATATAAGGGGCGGGGCCAATCAGAGTGCCTCATAATAATGTCATAACAGTTTCCTTTCAAACAAACTTTACATGTTTTGTGTGTGTTTAGTTTCTTCACACCAGGAGGTACAGGGTTCGAGGCATTCATAAGCTCCTCTGGTTCTCTGGTGGTGGCGGTCTGCAGTAAAAAGGAATATGTGACTGTCACGCTGCCTGATTACTGCTTCTGTGACTCACTGTGGGTCAGTGACATCACTACACACCAAAAGCCACATATTCCCTCTCACATAATCCAGCATTCCCTCTTACGTAATCCGGCATTCCCTCTCACATAATCCGGCATTCCCTCTCACGTAATCCGGCATTCCCCCTCACATGACACGACATTCCCCCTCACATGACACGGCATTCCCCATCACATGACACGGCATTCCCCATCACATGACACGACATTCCCCATCACATGACACGACATTCCCCCTCACCTAACCCAGAATGTCTCTTTATTTTGTCTTCCAGCATTATATTGGCGTGGTGCATGTTCCTGGGAAGAGACCGTTTGGACAGAGTCTGGTCTACATCTACGTGGACGGGCAGCTGAAGCTGTCTGCCCCGCTTAAGTACCCCAACATGGCTGAGGTGCTCATGAAGCAGACTTTCACAGAACACAGAATGTTTCTGGCTGAAAATAAATTAATTTACAGTTTGTAGATAAATAAGACACAAAGATAGCTGGTATCCAGACAGACAGACAGACAGGTGTCCACATGGGCAGTTAGACAGGTCAACTGTCACGAACTGATGGAAACACACAATGATGCACATTCTTGTCTGTCTCTCCTCTCAGGTGTTCACGTCATGCTGTATTGGCTCAGCAGGTCAGCGCACCACCACCCCTCCCCCGTCTCAAATCGCCGACCCCCCTCCATCCCGTACGTCCATGTGGGGAGGACTGTCCAGGCTGGCTCAGATTTCTCCAGGGACGCAGGACAGTGAGTGGGGACGACCCACGTCACTTCAGGGACATCTGAGCACTGTGATGGTGTTTAGTGAAGCTCTAAACGCCAATACCATCAGAGCTCTGTACAACACAGGTATACAGCTATACAGAGAGACAGACAGGCAGAGAGAAGGACAAGTACAAAGACAAATAGACAGGCTGTTAGGGATGTGTATAGGGAGGACAGACAAATAGACATGTATACTGATAAAATAGATACATATGCAGATGTCAAGGCAGACAGACAGAGAGGTGTTGGGGCTAACAGAGCAAGAGGTGGACAGACAGACAGAGAGGTGTTGGGCTAACAGAGCAAGAGGTGGACAGACAGACAAGACAGACAGAGAGGTGTTGGGGCTAACAGAGTAAGAGGTGGACAGACAGACAAGACAGACAGAGAGGTGTTGGGACTAACAGAGCAAGAGGTGGACAGACAGACAGAGAGGTGTTGGGACTAACAGAGTAAGAGGTGGACAGACAGACAAGACAGACAGAGAGGTGTTGGGACTAACAGAGCAAGAGGTGGACAGACAGACAGAGAGGTGTTGGGACTAACAGAGTAAGAGGTGGACAGACAGACAAGACAGACAGAGAGGTGTTGGGACTAACAGAGCAAGAGGTGGACAGACAGAGAGGTGTTTGGGCTAACAGAGTAAGAGGTGGACAGACAGACAGAGAGGTGTTGGGACTAACAGAGCAAGAGGTGGACAGACAGACAGAGAGGTGTTGGGACTAACAGAGCAAGAGGTGAACAGACAGACAGACAGGCAGGTATTCTATCTGCCAGACAGAAAATACAGTCTCACACACACAGACCAGTGCCCAGGCTGACTATCAGACAGTATTGAGGCAAACAGATGTCCACATATGTGTCCGTACAGACAGACATGTGTCCAGACTGACAGAAAGGCAGACAGAGAGGTTTTAAACCAACAGACAGAGGTGGACAGTGAGACAAGCAGACAATCACAAAGACAGAGAAGTGGACAGACAGACAGACAGTCACACAATCAGTCAGACAGAAAGACAGACAGACAGGTATACAGCCAAATAAACAGATAGATACAAGCTATGTAACAGGAAACAGATATGGAGACAGATACACAGACAGCTAGACTGAAATCCAGACAGACAGGTAGACATGTAGAACAGAGAGATGCACGTGATGTTTTCTGTGGACAGAAAGTGTCCTCTATCTGACACGTCCTGTCCACATTTACTGTCTGAGTGTAAACTCTTTGATTCCTCGTTCCAGGGCCAAACTGCATTTCTCCCTTTAAAAGTCAGGAGGCGGAGCTCGGTGACCTCAGCACCAAACTCCTCCTACACTATTCACCAAAGGTGAGTGAATGCAGCACAGAACAAGTGATGCACAGTAATGGATCTAGCCATAGAAACACAGTTTACTCTGGATGTGTCCCAAACCACACACCCTATTTAGTGTGTAGGCTACATGCACACCATCACACCTGACTGACAACTCAGTGTTATTAGTCCACTGTGGACATGTCCTAGTTGGTATGTAGATGTAGATTTGAATGGTATCACAAATGCCTCATCAGCTTTTTTTGGGCATGCCCCATGCCACACACTTCACTATACTTGTAGAGTAGTGCACTACACAGTGAATACAGTCTGATTTGGGACATGCAGCACTGAAATGTGTTTATTTTAGGCCTGTAAAAACCCGATCTGTGTGGACCTGTCCCCTAATCAACTGCACGGACGACTGACTGGGAATAAAGTGGTGAACTGGGACATCAAGGTGGGAGAGGCACACACACACATACACACACGTATGACTTCATGTGTTTCATTGTTTATATACTCATTAATGTGTGTGTTTATGTTTAGGACATCATTAACTGTATTGGAGGACTTCCTGTGCTTTTCCCCATTCTGGAACAGCTGACCTTGTTAACCCCTGAACATCACACTGGCTTCTCAGGGTCAGATGTCCTGACCCCTGAGTCGACCACACCCACTGATGGAGACTGGGTCATACTGCCATCCAACAGAGCCTCAGGTATGCGTGTGTGCTTGTGTGTGTGCATGGATCTCATTTAGATTTATAGTGTGCTTTTAATCATTGTTGTGTGTGTGTGTTTTTCAGAGGCCCGTTTGGAGAAGAATCTTGTTGCGACCTTCCTTTTGGTGTTGAAGCACTTCCTGCACAGACACACAATAAACCAGGAGACGCTGCTGCACACACATGGAGTGGCCACCCTCGCGGTCCAGCTGCAGAAGGTACACACATACACACACCCTGTTGTGCTGTTAGTATGTCTGTTTTTTTTACTGTATTCGATATGATTCAGTTCATATTACAAGTACCAGTTTTATAATCTTTTTTTTTTTTTTTTTTGTGTGTGTGCGCGCGTGTGCATGTGTGTGTAGCTGCCTGCTTTTCTGATGGACGTGAGCGTGTTGGTTGCCATACAGCTGCTCATCGAGCAGGTGACATACGAGAAGAATCTCCACCTCCTGCAACAGCTGCACACACACCTGCTGTTCAACTTCAACATCTGGAACCAAGGAGACTTTCCCCTGCGCATTGGTCAGTCTGTGTGGGGTGTGTGTATGTGTGAGGTCCCTGTGTGAGGTGTGTCCCTGTATGTGAGTGTGTGTGTGTGTGTGTATGTGAGTGTGTCTCTATGTGGAGTGAATGTTTTCAGTTCTTCTGTGCTGAGGTTGTTTATTTTTGGTGCTGAAGGTCACATCCAGTACATGTCCACCGTTGTGAAAGACAGCAGAAAGCAGTTCAGGAAAAAATATGGAGTGCAGTTCCTGCTCGACACCATCCGCCTGTACTACTGGTGAGAGTCCATTTCCCATAATGCTTCACTCCTCACGCTCAATCCCAGGGTCATTTTAGTGCACTTGTTATAATGTGTCATCATTTCTATATGGACAGCTCATTCACATTATCATATATTAATACATAATAAAGTATTAATTAATAAATCTCAGTGCAGAGCGGTTCAGGTCTATCTGCATGGTGTAGGTGGTAGAGGATGAAGTTAATGTGCAGCAGGATGGTTCTACACTATATTGCCAAAAGTTTTGGGACATCTTCCTTTACATGCACATGAATGTAATATGGAGTCGTCCTGCCATTTGCAGCTATAAAAGCTTCAACTCTTCGGGGAAGGCTTTCCACAAGGTTTAGGAGTGTGTTTATGGGAATTTTTGACATCCTCTAGAAGCACATTTGTGAGGTCAGGCACTGATGTTGGACAGAAGGCCTGGCTCACAGTCTCCCTCTAATTCATCCCAAAGGTGTTCTATTGGGTTGAGGTCAGGACCAAACTCGTTATCCATGTCTTTATGGACCTTGCTTTTTGCACTGGTGTGCAGTCATGTTGGAACAGGAAGGGGTCATCCCCAAACTGTTCCAGCAAAGTTGGGAGCATGAAATTGTCCAAAATGTCTTGGTATGCTGAAGCATTAAGAGTTCCTTTCACTGGAACTAAGGGGCCGAGCCCACCCCCCGAAAAACACACCTAATTCAATGATTTGGAGGGGTGTCCCAAAACTTTTGCAATATAGTGTATCTTCTTTCATATTTCTCTCTTCTCCTAACTTCTGCCTGTCTTTCTCTCATCCAGCTGTGGGACTCGTGAGGGCGATATGAGCGAGGATGACGTTCGGACCATCAGAGCATCCCTTTGTGGCCTTCTCAAGTATTATATCAGTAAAGGTGCCAGTCAGGAGGAGATCCAGAGCATTCTGGGATAGTTGCTGCTATCGGAGATGAAGAGCAGGTGAGAGAGAGGGCGATGTAGGGCTATTATTCACATCTGCATTATGGTGCTTTTTATTATTAGTACATGATAAATAGTGAAAAGAACGGGAAAAATGATAAACATCAGAATCAGACATTTACACCGATCAGTCATAACATTTGAGCAGTGAGAGGTGAAGTGAATAACGCTGATATCTCCTCATCATGGCACCTGTTAGTGGGTGGGATATATTAGACAGCAAGTGAACATTTTGTCCTCAAAATTGATGTGTTAGAAGCAGGAAAAATGGGCAAGGTAAGGATTTGAGCGAGTTTGACAAGGGCCAAATTGTGATGGCTAGACCACTGGATCAGAACATCTCCAAAACTGCAGCTCGCCTCTTTACCACGTCTCTGTGTTCCACTCAGCCCTTTAATTCGGTAATGTTGTGTCATTTAATTAAGCGCTTCTTCTCTGCAGGCTTTCCTGCCTACTCATTGTCACATGTCACTAATTCAATTCGAACACGTGACTCTAATCAATAGCTGGGTTTCATTCGGGAGACAGCAGCTACTTAAGCTTCCCTCTAAAT
>JAUCMX010000001.1:4706462-4716462 GCA_033459395.1 Hemibagrus guttatus
CAGTTTTATTTCTACAGCGCTTTTAACAAGGCACATTGTCACAAAGCAGCTTTACAGTACAGAGATACATCACGTCAGCATAGAAATGATCTCCTATCCATTCATTCATTCGTTGCTGTTTATAATCATTTATAATCACACTCTCTGGAGTTTATAATCATTTATAATCACACTCTCCGGTGTTTATAATCATTTATAATCACACTCTCTGGTGTTTATAATCATTTATAATCACACTCTCTGGAGTTTATAATCATTTATAATCACACTCTCCGGTGTTTATAATCATTTATAATCACACTCTCTGGTGTTTATAATCATTTATAATCACACTCTCTGCTGTTTATAATCATTTATAATCACACTCTCTGGTGTTTATAATCATTTATAATCACACTCTCTGCTGTTTATAATCATTTATAATCACACTCTCTGGTGTTTATAATCATTTATAATCACACCCTCTGCTGTTTATAATCCTTTATAATCACGCTCTCCGGTGTTTATAATCATTTAGAATCACGCTCTCTGATGTGTATAATCATTTATAATCACACTCTCTGGTGTTTAAAATCATTTATAATCACACTCTCTGGAGTTTATAATCATTTATAATCACGCTCTCCGGTGTTTATAATCATTTAGAATCACGCTCTCTGATGTGTATAATCATTTATAATCACACTCTCTGGTGTTTATAATCATTTAGAATCACACTCTCTGGTGTTTATAATCATTTAGAATTACACTCTCTAATGTTTATAATCATTTAGAATCACGCTCTCTGATGTGTATAATCATTTATAATCACACTCTCTAATGTTTAAAATCATTTAGAATCACACTCTCTGGTGTTTATAATCATTTAGAATCACGCTCTCTGATGTGTATAATCATTTATAATCACACTCTCTAATGTTTATAATCATTTAGAATCACACTCTCTGGTGTTTATAATCATTTAGAATCACGCTCTCTGATGTGTATAATCATTTATAATCACACTCTCTGGTGTTTATAATCATTTATAATCACACTCTCTGGTGTTTATAATCATTTATAATCACACTCTGGTGTTTATAATCATTTATAATCACACTCTCCGGTTTTTATAATCATTTAGAATCACACTCTCTGGTGTTTATAATCATTTAGAATCACACTCTCTGGTGTTTATAATCATTTAGAATCACACTCTCTGGTGTTTATAATCATTTAGAATTACACTCTCTGGTGTTTATAATCATTTAGAATCACGCTCTCTGATGTGTATAATCATTTATAATCACACTCTCTGGTGTTTATAATCATTTATAATCACACTCTCTGGTGTTTATAATCATTTTAATCACACTCTGGTGTTTATAATCATTTATAATCACACTCTCCGGTGTTTATAATCATTTAGAATCACACTCTCGGGTGTTTATAATCATTTAGAATCACACTCTCTGGTGTTTATAATCATTTAGAATCACACTCTCTGGTGTTTATAATCATTTAGAATTACACTCTCTGGTGTTTATAATCATTTAGAATCACGCTCTCTGATGTGTATAATCATTTATAATCACACTCTCTGGTGTTTATAATCATTTAAAATCACACTCTGGTGTTTATAATCATTTATAATCACACTCTCCGGTGTTTTAATCATTTAGAATCACACTCTCTGGTGTTTATAATCATTTAGAATCACACTCTCTGGTGTTTATAATCATTTAGAATCACACTCTCTGGTGTTTATAATCATTTAGAATTACACTCTCTAGTGTTTATAATCATTTATAATCACACTCTCCGGTGTTTATAATCATTTAGAATCACACTCTCTGGTGTTTATAATCATTTAGAATCACACTCTCTGGTGTTTCTAATCATTTATAATCACACTCTCTGGTGTTTCTAATCATTTATAATCACACTCTCTGGTGTTTCTAATCATTTAGAATCACACTCTCTGGTGTTTATAATCATTTAGAATCACACTCTCTGGTGTTTATAATCATTTAGAATCACACTCTCTGGTGTTTATAATCATTTAGAATCACACTCTCTGGTGTTTATAATCATTTATAATCACACTCTCTGGTGTTTATAATCATTTAGAATCACACTCTCTGATGTGTATAATCATTTATAATCACACTCTCCGGTGTTTATAATCATTTAGAATCACACTCTCTGGTGTTTATAATCATTTATAATCACACCCTCTGGTGTTTATAATCATTTAGAATCACACTCTCTGGTGTTTATAATCATTTAGAATCACACTCTCCGGTGTTTATAATCATTTATAATCACACTCTCTGATGTGTATAATCATTTATAATCACACTCTCCGGTGTTTATAATCTTTTAAAAAGGGAAATAAAAACCCCTCTCCGGTGTTTATAATCATTTATAATCACACTCTCTGATGTGTATAATCATTTATAATCACACTCCCCGGGTGTTTATAATCATTTAGAATCACACTCTCCGGTGTTTATAATCATTTATAATCACACTCTCTGATGTGTATAATCATTTATAATCACACTCTCTAGTGTTTATAATCATTTAGAATCACACTCTCTGGTGTTTATAATCATTTATAATCACACTCTCTGGTGTCACCCAAATGAGGATGAGGTTCCTTTTTGAGTCTGGTTCCTCTCAAGGTTTCTTCCTCATAACACCTAAGGGAGTTTTTCCTTGCCATATTTACTCATCAATCCATTGACCTGTGTGTTGCGGAAGAACGTAATTCAGCTTCTGATGGTCCACACGCCAAGCCTCTTGGTCAGTCTTCTATATAGGATTATGTTTCAGACAAACAAAAGTTCCTTTTAAATGTACAGGTACTAATCACATAAAAACACTGTAGGAGTGTAGTAGAAGTTAATCACAATCACACACACACTCTTGTGGGATAGTGACCACTCTGTCCTGTTCTCAGAGCGGACGATGAAGACGCAGGACAGAAGGAGAAGCTGGTGATGATGGAGGACTGTGAGCTGGTCACTGTAGTGGATGTTTATCCCCGGGCGCTTGGAGATCACCAACCAGCACATTTACTTCTATGATAGCAGCACGGAGAAAGAGGAGGGTGAGGGGTGTGTGTGTGTGTGTGTGTGTGAGTGTGTGTGTGTGTGTATGCATGTGGTAATGTAACAGTAACAGATAATATTTGAACCATTCAGACTTTTGCACAGGAAAAAATTTCTTCCCTGACTGAAAACTTTACCTCAGGCCTTACCACTGATACTGGAGACTCCTTATATAACAGTGTGTGTGTGTGTGTGTGTGTGTGTGTTGCAGGTGTGGGACAGGATTTTAAATGGCCGCTGTCTCAGATCAGAGAGATTCACCTGCGCAGGTACAATCTCCGTCGCTCAGCCCTCGAGATCTTCCTCATTGATCAGACCAACTACTTCCTCAACTTCAACAAAGAGGTCAGTCGCTCTTCCGGCTCTGTCCCAAATGCTACACAAATGACCATGGCTTTTTGAATCTTTTCTTCATATTGTGCTTTCAGTAGAACACGTTCTCCCTCTCTGACTTTTTTTTTTTTTTTTTTCCATATCAGGTGCGTAATAAAGTCTACAACCGGATGCTGCTGCTCTGTTCTCTCTCTCTCCACGGCACTCGCTCACCCCAAGAGCTCCTCAGGGCCTCTGGACTCACCCAGGTCAGAGCTTAAAGCTTACACAGCTCATTCAACTGCTTCATTGACCTGTACTTGACCTGTACATTTGTGGTTGTTAATTGACTTCTAATAAAATAAAGTCTCAGAAAAGCACGTCCACCCATCCATCAGTCCATTATTTTATCCATCCAATAGTCCATTTATTCATTATTCTGTTATTCCATCCATCCATCAATCCCTTCATCCTTCAGTATATTATTTCATTCATATGTCCATCCGTCCATCCATCCATCTGTCCATCCTTCCATTCATCAGTCCATGTATCCATGCATCTAGCAAACCCTCCATCAGTTAGTATATTATTCCATCCAACCATTCACCCATCTATCCATCCATCCATCCATCCATCCATCCAGCAATCCTTTTATCTATCAGTATATTAATCAATTTATCCATTCATTCATCCATTCATTCTGCTTCTATTAGTCTATTAATCTATTCATCCAAGTCACTTTATTCATTAGTCTGTTATTCCTTCATTCCTTCCTTCCATCCATCCAGCAATTCCTGCATTTCTCAGTATTTATTCCATGCATCCATCCATTCAATCCATCCATCCAACAATTCATTTATATCTTCATCAATCAGTCCATTCATCCTCCATCCATCCTTTCATCAATTTATCCATCACTCCCATCTACATTTCTCCTTCAATCCTTTATCAGTGCCTTTCTACTTGAATCCATTATTCCATTCACCCATCTGTCTCTTCACCAGTCCATCTATCCATGTATGCGTCTCTCTATCTGTATAGCAGCTGTTAATATCTCACTCCATCACTTCCCATATAAACACATGCTGAGCAGAGCAGAAGACATGAACCAGACTGAAGCAGTGGTATTTTCTCACAACTGTTTCGAGAGCAACATGACTAACAGATCAAACTTCAGCCTACTGTATAAATCACTCACTCTGTGTTTCTGTGTTTCAGAAATGGGTGAACAGAGAAATCTCCAACTTTGACTACCTAATGCAGTTGAACACCATCGCAGGCCGAACCTATAACGATCTGGCTCAGTATCCTGTGGTACGCCTCTCACACACTCGCATCACTCTGCGTCATCTCAGTTTAATTAGCATTTTCACACTTCTGTAGAAAACTCATCCATCCATAAAAAAAAGAAGCTATGATCGATCAGATATAACATAAAGGCTTGTTTTGTTTTCGTTTTCTTCTCGTCTCAATTCATCTAAGCTCAGTCCTAAATAGTATCCAGGATTAGAATTAGCGTGTCCCGAATCATAGTATGATGAAATGAGAATCCCAAAGGTGCTCGAATGGTCTCCTGTTTCCCGTAGATATGTGTGTTATATTGCATTATATGTGGAATGATGAATAAAGAAATGTTGAAATGCAGTGAGGTTGTTTACAGTGATGCTGTGCGTTGCTAGGCAACACCGTTCTCTTGCGTTACACGATGGGTCAGTATGTCCCAGAACTCGACACACTCGAAAGTATGCACTTTTTCTGCACCAATAGAGTACATAATTTTAGTGTAAGTGGGTGAATCGAGATGCAGCAACTGTCTGTATAATAATTGTATACATAAATAGGACTTGTTTATGTGGCTGCTGGTGGTCCAGCGGCAGGATCCCGCGCTCTTATTGCTGTGGCCCGGGTTCGATAACCCAGCCTCTGAAGAGTTAACTCTCAGTGCCGGGCCCAAGCCCGGATTAAATGGGAGGGTTGCGTCAGGAAGGGAATCCGGCATTAAACCTGTGCCGAATCCAAACATGCGGACCAAATGATCTGATGTGGTGACCCCAAAGAGGGAGCAGCCGGAAGGAGAAGAACATAAATGCGACTTATTTATAAATTAACATTTGTCAATCATTTGTCTAATTAACCCTATACTGTGTGTGTGTGTGTGTGTGCTGTATTCTCAGTTCCCATGGATTCTGTCAGACTACACGTCAGAAGAGCTGGACCTGTCTGACCCGCGAGTGTTCCGCGACCTCTCCAAACCCGTCGCTGTGCTTAACGAGAAAAACGCCAAAGCAGTGAAGGAAAAGTAGGTTTCACGTTCTTTCTCTCTCTCTCTCGTGATACTACTGTGATAATTATAATACTTAGATCACCATGCTAATTATATCTAATTAATCTGGCAGCAATTATGATGCTGTGATAATTGTGCCATGATGTTATGATAAACTGTGGTGTCAAACAAATAAAATACACTGTATTGCCAAAAGTTTTGGGACACCCCTCCAAATCATTGAATTCAGGTGTTCCAATCATTTCCATGGCCACAGGTGTACAACACCTAGGCACTTAGACTGCTTCTACAAATGTTTGTGTCTGGCAATCCGATGGAGGAGTCTGGGTTTGGCGGTTGCCAGGAGAACGGTACTTGCCTGGCTGCAGTTTGGTGGAGGGAGGATTATGGTGTGGGGTTGTTTTTCAGAGGTTGGGCTCGTCCCCTTAGTTCCAGTGAAAGGAACTCTTAATGCTTCAGCATACCAAAACATTTTGGACAATTTCATGCTCCCAACTTTGTGGGAACAGTTTGGGGATGGTCCCTTCCTGTTCCAACATGACTGCACACCAGTGACCAAAGCAAGCTCCATAAAGACATGGATGAGTGAGTTTGGTGTGGAGGAACTTCAGAGTCCTGACCTCAACCCCATAGAACACCTTTGGGATGAATTAGAGCGGAGACTGTGAGCCAGGCCTTCTCGTCCAACATCAGTGCCTGACCTCACAAATTTTTGACCGTTCTAGAGGAACGGTCAAAAATTCCCATAAACACACTCCTAAATGTGGAAAGGCTTCCCAGAAGAGTTAAAGCTGTTATAGCTGCAAAGGGAGGACCAACTCCATATTACATTCATGTGCATGTAAAGGCAGATGTCCCAAAACTTTTGGCAATATAGTGGATTTGGGAACATTCTGTTACAGGAAAAAATATTGACAAAGAGGTGGTGATAAAGCAGATACTGTCATACTGTATATCTGTTCATTTCCTGTTATTACGTGCGTTATAAGCAGCTATAAACAGCGGTTCCCTCACCAGCCACTCAGTTAATAAGAAACAAATAAAAGGCAGATGTTACAGAGAGAAGACTGAAGAAAACGTTGCAGCTTGACATTTTGTTACACAGTGCTGACACTGGACTATAGATAAGTGTGTGTGTGTGTCTCTGTGTGTGTGTGTGTGTGTGTAGGTATGACAGTTTTGAGGACCCCACAGGAACTATAGACCGCTTCCACTACGGCACTCATTATTCAAACGCTGCAGGAGTGATGCACTACCTCATCAGAGTCGAGCCCTTCACCTCCCTGCACATCCAGCTGCAGAGCGGCAGGTAAACTCCTCCCTCTCTCTATCCCTCTGCACTCGTCTCTCACTCTGTCGCTTTTTTCTGTTTATTTAGTTTATTTTTTTCTCTGTAGCTCACTCTCTCTCTCTCTCTGTCTCTCTTTCTGTCTCTGTCTCGATTTCTCTGTCTCTTTCTCTGTCTGTCTGTCTCTGTCTCTCTCTCTGTTCTCTCTCTCTCTGCTGTAGGTTTGACTGTGCAGACAGACAGTTTCACTCCATCCCAGCCACATGGCAGACGCTCATGGACAACCCCAATGATGTCAAAGAGCTTATCCCTGAGTTCTTCTATTTCCCAGAATTCCTAGAGAATCAGAATGGTGAGGAACGGTTGTGGGCGGGGCTTCATCCTGACGACACCTCTCTTACAGATAAATAGTAAAAACAAAATGATGATAGTGTGATGATACATACCCTGTGTCTCTCCCTCCCTCTCTCTCGCACTCTCTCTCTCTCTCTCTCTCTCTCTCTCTCTCTCTTTTCTTCCTTTCCCTCTCTCCCCCTTTCTCTCCTTCTTTTTCCTCTATTTCCCCCTCTCTTTTTCTTTCCCTCTCTCTCTTCATATCTCTCACCCTTTCTTCCTTTCCCTCTCTCTCTCCCTCTCTCTCTCTCTCTCTCTCTCTTTTATTCCTTTCCCTCTCTCCCTCTTTCTCTCTTTTATTCCTTTCCCTCTCTCCCTCTTTCTCTCCTTCTTTTTCTTCCTCTCTCTTCCTCTTTCTCCTGCACTCTTTCGTCCTCTTGCACTCTTTTTCTTCCTCTCTCTCTCTCCAGGTTTTGACCTGGGTCGTCTGCAGATCTCCAAGGAGCGTGTAAACGATGTCATTTTGCCGAAATGGGCCAAATCTCCCGAGGACTTTATTTACAAGCATCGCAAAGCCCTGGTGAGTCGCATTGTGATGATGTCATCAGCACTATTCTTTACTGACTAACCCAAATACACATCTTTTGATGGGAGACATGGAAATGTTTCATGTAGAGGACACAACATGATGAGTAAGAACAATGCTCATGTTGAGTGTGTGTGTGTGTGTGTGTGTGTGTGTGTGTGTGTGTGTGTGTGTGTGTGTGTGTGTGTGTGTATGTTTAGGAATCAGAGTATGTCTCCGCCCACCTCCACGAGTGGATCGATCTGATATTTGGTTATAAGCAGAGAGGTCCAGCTGCAGTCGAGGCCCTTAATGTCTTCTACTACTGCACATACGAAGGTATTTTATTATTATTTTATTTATTATTATTTTTTGGTAATTGTTTTAATTCCTGGAACATTACTTTTTCCTAGAACTTTAAAGTTGCAAATTTAGTTGAATAAATAATACTGGAAAGTCAGCCAGATGTTTTCGCACAAATTTTTGGTTACACCTCAAGAAATTAGAAGGTTAAATTCTCACGAATGAGGAGTATATAAGAGGGAATATTGTTTAACATTTTAGTTAGACTGGGGGAAAAAAAACAATCTAGGTGTATCAGGATCACTGGAATGTGGCACAACAACACACACTATGTTGCCAAAAGTTTTGGGACACCCCTCCAAATCATTGAATTCATGAGTTGGCTCGGCCCCTTAGTTCCAGTGAAAGGAACTCTTAATGCTTCAGCATACCAAGACATTTTGGACAATTTCATGCTCCCAACTTTGTGGGAACAGTTTGGGGATGTCCCCTTCCTGTTCCAACATGACTGCACACCAGTGCACAAAGCAAGCTCCATAAAGACATTGATGAGAGAGTTTGTTGTGGAGGAACTTCACAGAGTCCTGACCTCAACCCCATAGAACACCTTTGGGATGAATTAGAGAGGAGACTCTAATTCTATCAATTCTATTCTATGATAGACTCTGTTCTGTCGGGTGCAGGAACTCTGTGCACCTCTCTCTATTAATCAGTGTGTGTAAAGAGCGTCTCTGTGCGTAGGTGCTGTAGATCTGGACGCTATCACAGACGAGAAAGAGAGGAAAGCTTTAGAGGGAATGATCAGCAACTTTGGACAGACACCATGCCAGCTGTTAAAGGTACAATCACACGACACTGAGACGACGTGTGTGTGTGTGTGTGTGTGTGTGTGTGTGTGTGTGTGTGGGGGCAGTACACAAGCAGCCTTGTGGGTGTTGTAGTTCTAAGGCTCTCCTCTCTCTGTGTATGTTTGTGTATATATGTGTGTGTGTGTGTGTGTGTAGGAGCCTCATCCAGTCCGTCTTTCTCTGGATGAACTGGAGAAGAGGAAATCTCGTCTGGACACGTGTCCACATAACATCTTCGAGCATCTCTCTGACCTCAAGTCATTCTTCGTAGAGGTGACTGTGCTTTAATTCTAGCAGATTTCTAAAATATAAACCAGAGCATTGAAATATTCTACTCATTTAAATATCAGTATTACGGTCATTTTATACGTATTAGCTTTTTGAAAATGTATAGTATTTATATTTATAATATTTAATATTTATTTAGCATTGCATTTTTAGATGGTGAGATTGAAATGTTAGTGTGTGTGTGTGTGTGTGTGTGTGTGTGTAGGGGATCAGTGATAACGCCGCCCTGGTGAAAGCAGTCGTCCCGAAGAACCAGTCTCACTCGTTCATCTCTCAGGGCAGCCCAGACACGCTGGTGAGTCTGAACACCACTAGCCAATAGAAATCAGCCACAAGCCAACAGCCATCAGCCACTAGCCAGTAGAAATTAGCCACTAGCCAGTAGCCATCAGCCCACTAGCCAACAGAAATGATCCACTAGCCAACAGAAATGATCCACTAGCCAATAGAAATCAGCCAATAGCCATCAGCCACTAGCCAATAGAAATTAGCCAATAGCCATCAGCCACTAGCCAGTAGAAATTAGCCACTAGCCAGTAGCCATCAGCCCACTAGCCAACAGAAATGATCCACTAGCCAACAGAAATGATCCACTAGCCAATAGAAATAAAATCCCCCCTAGCCAATAAAAATTTAGCCAATAGCCATCAGCCACTAGCCAAAATTAGAAATTACCCCAAAAAA
>JAUCMX010000001.1:4721462-4723962 GCA_033459395.1 Hemibagrus guttatus
TACCCTTAATCATATCAACACACACCAACACACACACTAACACCAGTAACGTCATTGCAACACAGGTGTGTGTGTCTGAGTGTGTGTGTGTGTGTGTGTGTGTGGTAAATATTCCATTTGTTTTCAGTGGCCTTGTATCTCTTTGCCTTTTATTTCTTAACACACACACACACAACACACATTATATGCACCCATAGGAAGGCTGTTCACTGTGTGTGTGTGTGTGTGAGAGACTGTCTAAATGTTCTTGATTTGTTACTTGAATTCTGGATTATTTATTTGAATGAAGGTGAATCAGTGACTTTTAACTCTACACTTCAGTGATGAAGGGCTTCAGTAGTCATGACTCTAAGCAGCAAAGCAATCCCCCCCCCCCCCCCCCCCCTTAACAAAAGACTGATAATGGTACATTCCACTCTGTAACACAGCGACTGACCAATCATCCAGACCAGTCTTCCCCACGATACAGCATGAGAACTGCCACATACACGCTGTACACCCCGGGGGAGAGATGGAGACGCTGTCGCCGTCGTTGGTCTCTTTATTCCAGTGTGAAGCCATGCACTCGGCGTTTGTTTACTATGCAGGATAGCGTACTTCCACACCACTCAGTTCCTGAACTTCTTTTAAAGTGTGTGTGTGTGTGTGTGATTTTTGTTTCTTTTTGGAAATTTCCTCCTTAATTTAGGCAAGGATAGAGCTAAATTATTATTATTAGAGACATAAAGACACACCGATTTCCCTTTTTTTTCTTCTTCATCCATAATGCTCATGTCCTCATGCTCGGTTTTCTTTTTTTTTTTTTGTGTGTGTGTGTGTGTGTGTGTGTGTGTGTGTGAGAAAAGTTTTACTTCACATGCAGTGCTAGCTCAGGTGGTTAAGGCTTTGGTTTTATTGATCAGAGGTTCAATTCCCGGCACCACCAAGCTCCACTGTTGGGCAATTAAAACCCCTTTTTGCTCCAGTGGTGCTGTATCATAACTGCCCCACGTGCTCCGACCCCAGCCGGGATATGCGGAGAAAAAAAATTCCCAACGTGCTGTGTGTAGCGTGTGTGTGTAGCGATTAATAAAGGCTTATTAAAAATAACTAAAAAAATATTCAGGACAATGTTCACCCAGTCGACATGAATAAATACCACATCGCGGTTGAATTCTCTAATCTGATTGGTCGTTACCGTTTCTATGGTAACAAGCCACGCAATGACTTTCCACATGATCGCAGCCACATAACAGGCGGTGGTAGCTCAAGTGGTTAAGGCTCTGGGTCGTTGAACAGAATTTCAGGGTTCAAGCCCTAGCACTGACAAGCTGCCACCGTTGGGCCCTTGAGAAAGGGCCCTCAACCCTACCTGCTACAAGGGCGCTGTATCATGGCTGACCCTGCGCTCTGACCCCAACCCTCAAGGATGGGATATGCAAAGAAATGATTTTAACTGTGCAAAAAAAAAGACAACTTCACTGATAGAAAGCGGATTCAGGTACGTAAGAAAGGAAGGCGTATAATCGTTGACGGAGTAAAATGTGAGTAAGAAGATGTTTGAGATGTCCGAATGAGTCTCCAGTGTTAGAAGACCTGATAACGTGACCCGCTGTCGCAGTAACGTAGTGAGAGAAACAGGTGATGAGGGAAGAGAAGAAAGTTTTGTTTCTGTTCTGTCGTAGGACTGTTACACAACATGAAACATGGCACAGTGAAAAACAAACACTTCAGGAAAACGCTATCGATCAGTTTCCAGTTACTGCACGACCCCGAGGTTTATTCCTTCATCGAGATTTTTTTGTCTTGGCTTAGGCCTCTTGACTTATTTAAATGAGAACAAATTTCTAAAGTCTAATTAATACACACATACAAATATTTTTTTATCTACACGATGCTATAAGTATTGCAACTTGACACTAAACATATATTTCTATGCGTTTTCTATCAGGAAGTGACATGCCATTAACGCTAATGGAGCTCATGGAGAAAGATCTCACTACACACTTTTCTATAGATGTCACACACACGGTTAGTGTTTCTCGAAACGCCGGCTCCGCCCCTCACCGAGATTTATAAACTAACAAGCATCTTATTTTTGTGGAAATTCCAATAGCGGTTTGTTTTGTTTTTAACGCGTCACAGACGATATTTTAATCAATTTTTGAGCAGGTCGTAAAGTTCAAACATTAAAGGGAGTCCCAAAGGTTTCCCAAACCTGGGGAATTGTGTATGATTTATTAAAAAAAATGATTTAGGAAACTTTTTTTTTGGATTTTTTTGGAATAAATCCGATCAATTTAATTTGCTAGCCAGAAATGTAACTAACACTTAAAGAAATGAAGGCCTCTCACTTGCATTAGCACTTTTACATTTCATTCAGCTGCTGTTTTTCTTTATTATATCTTTCATGCAGAAATTCCTAAAAGCATATCCAAAATTTGGTGTTTTTTTTATTTATTTTATTAATTAAAATTGCATATTATTTGACTTTCAATGGAGTAAAATGTGGACAAATGGC
>JAUCMX010000001.1:4728962-4746462 GCA_033459395.1 Hemibagrus guttatus
CGCCGAATCTTCTTCCTTACACTCGAGAGTCTTTTGGATGTCGTCGTTGTTTATTGTTAGTTTTTTTTTCTTGATAATTCCTTTCCTTTATTATTATGAAAAATGGAGTGCCTTTTAAATTCCCAGACTTCCTCTCCTGATTTTAGAGCCATGTCCTGCTTGTGACCTTTCACCTCTTGCAGCATTCCACAAAGAAAAAAAAAAAACTATTTAACAAATCTGATTTAATCATATCAGACCTGTGATTTAACTGTCACCAATGGTTGTGTGTGTGTGTATATCTGTGCTTATTTTTATTAAAATAAATAAATAAATAAATAAATATATATATATATATATATATATATATATATATATATATATATATATATATATATATATATATATATATATATATATATATATATATATAAACTGTATGTACAGCATGATTTTTATTTTTATTTCTGTCCAAATTGTTGTTGTTGTTGTTTTTTTGGCACTTTCCAGGTACGACCAGTTGTGAGAGATGAGTTTTGAAATAAATAAACGTCTCCCTGATCTGTACAGATTAAAAAAAAGGAAAAAAAAGATATTCTTTGTATACACACTCAGAGACTGATTATTAAAGTTGTGTTGAAAGTCATTCACGTCGTCTTTGTGTGTGTCTTGACGGGCGGATTGTGATGCCATAATGAATTCTACAGCCGGTGGCCAATCAGGAGCTTCGCTTCTACTTACAAAGAGCCTGACTACATGCTTGTTAGAATGCTAACTAACACTCGCTGTCTTCACACAAAATGAATATAATAAATATAGATTTATTAATTTTGGGACATGTTCCAGAAAAAGAAAACTGAATGTAAAATATGAGCATTTAGAAATATCGGTGATGGATTCTGATGGATGGTGCTGTATTTTCATCACTGCTGTGAATTCCCCTGGACTCAGGCTCCCAGCATGCAATGCAGCGATCCTTCACAGGTGCACTGAGTTATTGTGCATTCACGTGCATTCACACACACACACACGGTGACTGGAGACGTCAATTTTCAACGAAAGCTGGATGAGACATGAATGACTGAAATTGACAGCAACTAGATGTGGGCGTGTTTTATGCAAATATGTAAATTTTATGCAAATATGCAGCAAGCTGATGCCTCAATGCTGCTTCTCCTTTATCTCGTATAATAGGATGCAGATAAATACAGCTGGACTTTATACACAAACCAAATGTTAGTTGCACCACCACTGGCTGGTAAACATTGTTACCATGGCAACCAGTAGTAAGAATTGTGTGAATGTAGTGTTATGGATCAGGTCTTTAGTGATCTATGTGATAAGTAATAAAATGACAGCGGTATTAACACAAAGCTGATGTGTCTCGCTGAAAGATTAAAGCTCTTTCAGTAGAGAGAAATTGCAGGCAAAATCCCACTGCACCTCTATCCTGCTATCAGCGGGTGGTAGAGCGGCATTGTGGGTAATGTAGGAAAGGGAATAGAGACCAACATGTCACAAACTGGGACGCTGACCGCTCCCCAGTCCTCCACACCCGACATCGGAGTTTGATTTCACTTATAAGGAATCCCCACAGCCGTGCGCCAACATCTGCTGGAAAG
Source organism: Hemibagrus guttatus (assembly GCA_033459395.1). Classification (NCBI taxonomy): domain Eukaryota; kingdom Metazoa; phylum Chordata; class Actinopteri; order Siluriformes; family Bagridae; genus Hemibagrus; species Hemibagrus guttatus. The sequence continues at coordinate 4,730,564 of JAUCMX010000001.1, forward strand.
CTTTCCCTGAAGAGTTTAACTTATTATAACAGTAAATATAAGGGGAATAAAATGTTCAACATGAATATACACTGCATTGTCAAAAGTTCTGGGACACCCCTCCAAATCGTTGAATTCAGGGGTTGGACTTGGTCCCTTAGTTCCAGTGAAAAGAACTCTTAATGCTTCAGCATACCAAGACATTTTGGACAATTTCATGCTCCCAACTTTGTGGGAACAGTTTGGGGATGACCCCAGTTGAAGCTGTTATAGCTGCAAAGGGCGGGCCAACTCCATATTACATTCATGTGCATGTAAAGGCAGACATCCCAGTTTTGGCCTGGTTTGCAAAGGTGTTCTATGGGGTTGAGGTCAGGACTCTGTGCATGCCAGTCAAGTTCCTCCACACCAAACTCACTCATCCATGTCTTTATGGACCTTGCTTTCATGTTGGAACAGGAAGGGGTCATCCCCAAACTGTTCCAGCAAAGTTGGGAGCATGAAATTGTCCAAAATGTCTTGGTATGCTGAAGCCTTAAGAGTTCCTTTCACTGGAACTAAGGGGCCGAGCCCAACCCCTGAAAAACAACAGCTGAATTCAATGATTTGGAGGGGTGTCCCAAAACTTTTGGCAATATAGTGTATGACTCTGATGGTCAAGTAAAAGCAAACATTTGGTCATATAGTGCGTCAATGAATGAATGAATGCATGAATGAATGAATGATTGACGCCCACAGAAACGCCCTCTAGCGATATCAAGTGTTCTCGCGAGATCTCACAACGAGAGTGAGCTGAATGCTTATTCTCGCGAGATCTCACAACGCGAGTAAACAGTCGCCATTTGTGGGAAAGAGAGGAAAAACCGAGAAAAGTATTGGGAATATTTTCTAGACGTTTCCTCGCAAAATTGTCAGATCTACATTCCCACAAAGGGGCGAATTCCACTCTAAAATATCGAAACACTGATCTATCTTCCTGTCTTGCTGTTCAAATATAAGATGCTTGGAATAATCAGTGAAAACTGCGCGTAGTTGGCTGGCTAGCATTAGCGTTAGTGTGAGCATCCCTGGCCTGGTGTGTTGTTAGCTTAGCACTTTTTCACCTTCAGCACTTTAGCTGAGTTGTTGTTGTTTTTTGGGGTTTGTTTTAATTTTGTTTTCTTTTGAAAAAATGATGATTGAAAACCTCGATGCCTTGAAGACGTGGCTCTCCAAAACCCTCGAACCAATGTAAGTGCACGGGTTAGCATGTTAGCCTAGCATAACTACTGTTTCAGTTCAGTTTTAACGTGTTAGCAAGTTAGCATTGTGAAGCTATGTTGAGTTAGCTTGAAGCTCGAGTTGACGTTGCTGTATCATTCAGTCAAGTAATAATAATAAAGTATTATAAATAAATTAAATGTTTTCCACTTACGGATTAAGAGTATCAAGAGAGAAAGTATTTTTTTAATGAGAAATAAAAATAAATAAATACAATTTAGCACGTCTTAAAATAAAAATTATTTACCGAATATTGTAAAATTGTTATAAAATGATGTAAATATTTTGAGTGAATTTTTCTAAAACATTTTTTGTAAAAAACAAATCTCTGAATTTATTAAAAAAAATAAATAAAATATTTTCCACACTTTGAGAGAGTTAAATATATTTAATTTTTTTTTGTAAAAAAAATTGTAAATACATTTAAATAATTCTTGCATTCAGTGCAAGATTTGTTTAAAAACGTATTTTCTTTGGCAATGGTTTTGAATACAAAAATACTTATAATTATTAAATATCTTTCTCCAATAATTTTTTTTTATTGTAATTCAAATAATCAAGTCAAAATGTCAATGTTAGAAATGTGTATATTATTGTATATATTGATTTTTTTTAATCACTTTCATATTTCTTTAAAATAAGGTTATGTGAAACAGTAAGTTTTTTATTTTATTTAATTTATTCAGTAAAAAAATAAAATACAGTTTATTATTCAGTTAAAAGATGCCACATCTTTATATATATGTATATATATGTGTATATATATATATATATATATATATATATATATATATATATATATATATAATATAATATAATATAATATAATATAATTCTTTATGTACAGTTCAGTATAGAGGTCTTTGCAGCCCCATGAAATAATTACTGCTTTATTTTTTACAACATATTTATTATTAAAATTACACTTTACAGCTGTTTACACAGTATGAAGGAGGTTGGAAGGCATGAAAGAGGCAAATCATTAGACAATCAAAGTCATTAGGTAATATGTATATTATATTATGAAGCTTTTCCTCATGTACCTTTTTTCCTTCCTTTTTATTTAACATGCTGGACGTCTCTGGTTTGCCGTGGCGTGTGTAGATGTGACGCTGACCCGTCTGCGCTCGCTAAATACGTGGTGGCCTTGGTGAAGAAGGACAAGTCAGAGAAAGAGCTGAGAGCACTATGCATTGACCAGTTGGATGTATTCCTACAGAAGGGTGAGGATCGTATTGATTACACTTCGGTTCATATCTGATTAGGTTTTCTGTGCAGCTAAACACTTCTGTATGCCTCTGACCGCTGCCGTGTTTGCGCAGAGACTCAGACGTTTGTGGATAAACTTTTTGAAGCTGTGAACACAAAGAGCTACCTACCTCAGGCTGAGATGCTGAGCTCCGCGGGCAGGACCGAGAGCCACACCCGCTCCGACAAAGACGAGCAGAAGAAAGACGAGGTGAGAGACACGTATATATGCGTGTGTCTGTGTGTGAATGTATTTGTGTGCGAAAGAGAGAGTGTTTTGGTGTGTTTAAGTGAGTGTGTATTTTTGTGTGAGAGAGAGAGTGTATTTGTGTGTGCGTGAGTGTGTACTGGTTTGTGCGGGAGAGAGTGCATTTGTGTGGGCGTGTGTATGTGCACGTGTGTGTGTGTGTGAGAACATGAAAAAGCTTTACCATTTTGTGTTTGTGTAGCAGGTGAGTCGGGATGATGATCGGGAGAAGAAGTTCTCCAGGAGAGTGAACCATAGTCCTCAGTCCAGCTCACGTTACAGCCGAGACAGCAGGTAAAACACACACACACACAGGTTTTAAGTAGTAATCACAACGATAATTAATTTCAATCCCTTTCGTTATTCTAACACATTCTTGGTGGTTGATGATCCATTTCTCAGGAGGAGTGATGAGCGTAAGAAAGACGATCGGTCCAGAAAGCGAGAGTACGAGCGTCCTCCACCCAGACGGGACTCGTATCGTGAGCGCTACAACCGACGCAGGGGGCGGAGCTACAGCCGTAGCAGGAGTCGAAGCTGGAGCAAAGATAGAGTCCGTGACCGCGACCGAGAAAGAGAGCGTGAGCGAGACCGAGAGCGTGACAGAGAGCGGGAACGCACTAGAACGCGCTCACGTAGCCGCTCCAGGTCAAGAAGTCGAGGTTGGCACACACACACCATACTGTTGGCTTATTATATTCATAATGATAGTACTTACTAAAACAGAGGCCATGCCTCCTTCTGTGATTGACCATAGCAGAGGCCACACCATCAGTGGAATGGACTAAAGCAGAGGCTAGACCTCCTCCTCAGGGACTGACTGAACCAGAGGCCACACCTCCTACTAAAATACCATTCATTTAAATTGACCTGATATGCATAAAAAGGAGAGTTTAATCAGTTTAATTCAGTTTTAATCAGTTTTTATTTTTATTCTACAGAGAGGGAGTCTGGAAAACCAAAGTATGACCATGAGCGGCCAGAGGGCGGGACCACTGAGGCCTACGTTCCCCCACCCCTCGCCTCTGCTCCTAGCTCCACCCATTTCCCTGTACCTGCTCTCAGCAGCACAATCACCGTCATTGCTCCCACTCACCATGGTAACAGCACCACAGAGAGCTGGTCTGAATTCCACCAAGACCATGTCCAGTATGGTAGAGCGGCTCCACCCCCTTCACGCAAGCGTTGTCGTGACTACGATGGTAAGGAGGGTCTGAGATATCAGTCAAAGTGTGTTAATGATGTATACACCGATCAGGCATAACATTATGAGCAGTGAGATGTGAAGTGAATAACACTGATGATCTCCTCATCATGGCACCTGTTAGTGGGTGGGATATATTAGACAGCAAGTGAACATTTTGTCCTCAAAGTTGGTGTGTTAAAGGCAGAAAAAATGGGCAGGCGTAAGGATTTGAGCGAGTTTGACAAGGGCCAAATTGTGATGGCTAGACGACTGGATCAGAGCATCTCCAAAACTGCAGCTCTCGGTCTGCAGTGGTCAGTATCTATCAAAAGTATCTTTTAACTCCTGTAAGTTGCAAGATGGGGCCTCCATGGAGGCTCTGCTGCTAACGTCTTGGTGCCAGATACCACAGCACAACTTGAGAGGTCTAGTGGAGTCCATGACTCGACGGGTCAGGGCGGTTTTGGCAGCAAAGACGACGACCAACACAATATTAGGCAGGTGGTCATAATGTTATGCCTGATGCGGTGTATATGCAACATTATGTAAATTGTCTTATTTGACCGTTAAAATGGTTCAATACCTCTTTATTGCCTACTGTCCTTGCCACAAAGTAACTAACAGGTATTATTTATTTGGACACATTATTCCTCTTAAATAGCTTAACTAATGAACGAGCATTAATTATAGGCAACAATTCTGCTGTAATTTGTTACACTAGTATAGAAATGTTAATATATTTAAAAGTTATTTTTATATATGTGTATATATAATAATATTATTATTATTATTATTATTATTTATTTTTTTATTTATTTTTTTTATTTGTCACCATTGTGTTAACAATGTTTGTTTTATTTTTTTCCCCTCCTCACACAGAGAAAGGTTTCTGTATGCGAGGTGATATGTGTCCATTCGACCACGGCAGCGATCCGGTGGTGGTGGAGGACGTCAACCTTCCCAGCATCCTCCCCTTCCCGCCTGCGCCAATTCCTGTCAGGGATGGTCCACCTCCTCCGGGTCTGCCTCCGCCTCCAGGTCTACTCCCTCCTCCACCAGTTAATCTCCGGCCCCCTGTGGCACCAGGCAGCCTCCCACCTGTCCCAGGTAACATTTTCTTACCCATCACTTAGCTATAGTACTCCATGTGAGGATCTGACCATTTTAGTGACCGAACTGAACAATCAGACGCCACAATAAAGCTTTTTTTCTGTGCGTTCAGGTCCTCCACCAATCCCAGCACTGGATGCTCCTCCAAACTCCATGACCAGCTCTGTCCCCTCCATCGTCTCCACGCCTCGTCCTCTACTCCCTCAGCCTCCTCTTCACCTGGTCACTTCAGGCATTCGGCCCCCACTCTCACAGCCTCCACTTCCCCTCTTCACCTCAGGTAACCTCATTGCACTTTATAAATAAATTCTAACATGATTATCAGATGATTTTAGTTTTTCTTCTCACTTTCCATACACTCATGGTTTCCCCCAAAGAGGGACTTTTATGTGCGTAACAGATTTGAGTGACTGAATCTAACCTTGGTTATCAAAATAAGATAAAAGATCGATCGAAAAGCTTAACACACATCAGAACTGAGATCTGACAGCGGAAAATATAAATACGAAACCTCAGTTAGAAAGAAGGAGCGAGGAAGGAGATGTGTAATTAATGACGAGTATGTGAGTCTGAGCCATGGACTTTATTGTGTTGGTGGATCCCAGCATCATGAAGGTCAACTATCTTCTAAGCATCATGCCGTGGTGTTGTTATCTACAGCTTCGTTTGAACCGGACGTGTATAACCCCGAAGCTCCTAGTCTGAACTCTCGCCCTGCGTATAGACCCCGGGTCAACGTGCAGAGACCCAACCTTATCGGCCTCACCATGGGAGAAGTGGATTTTCCTCCTCGAGGTAATGTCCTGTATATGGCACGTAACATCACTCTAATGTATGTGACAATATTCCTGTTGTGAGTAAGGAAATAAAACACACTGTTTCATGCTGTTTGAGGAAAATAATCACTGATTTATTTTTTAATAACAGCGCATACAGAAGTGTTTATCCCTCTTGTACTACAGCAATTTGTCAAATTTGTACTTGCTCATTTCTAGAATATTCTCATCTCTTTATTTGAATCCATGTTTTTTTTTTTTGTGTGTAACATGGTCTGGGCCAGGATGTCTGCATTAATTATTTGCGTTCGTAAATATACCTACGGTTTATTAAGAAAGAATTTGAAATAAATGTGTGGTGATTGTGTGTTTTTTGTTCTGTGTAACCTCCATAGAGAAAATGCTGAACAGCAATAATGCACGGATCGTTCTGGAATCAGACTCCAGGAAGAGAGGGGCTGGTCATCATGATGGAGGCATTCCTTTGAAAAAGCCATGGTTTGATAAGTAAGTAATAACAATGCCATTTGTATGTTACTCTTTAAACCTGCTGATTTTTTTGACCATTTATTGACTTTTTTCTCTCCATAGGCTGAACTTCAACAAGCCCAACCATCACAGCTACCATAAGAAAGTGCCACTTCCACTGCCTCTGCCCAACACTAAGCTGGCCATCCATCAGATCCCACCTGAGCTAAACAACATCAGCAAACTTAACGAGCACTTCAGCAAATTTGGGAAAATCGTCAACCTGCAGGTGAGAGCTGCATCTCACAGCGGATCATAGATTAGCTCCATGCAGCATGTTCTATTTGTGAGTAGTGTCTAGGTAGGCAACATATTTAGTCAGGTTTGTGCTTTGAGGTCAAGTCTGTCCCGCTTTGGAACATCTAAGGGGAATTATTTTCCAAATCCCAAGGTCAAGAATTTTTCCGCAATTTTTTAAAAAAATTTTTTTTATCGTGTGTGGATATATTTTGTCTCAGTTTATCTGTTATAAGTACTAAAATAGTGGTCTTTTTTTTTTTAATTGCGTAATAATTTCAGGGTTTTTCTTTTGCAGTTCCATTTTAACTTTGTCCCTTTTTGATAACTGTGTTAAAGTATTTCTTCTAATAATAAATTCTGCAATGAAACACTATGAACAGTGACATTTAAATTACTGTAAGAAGTTTTAAATATACACTATATTACCAAAAGTTTTGGGACGTCTGCCTCTACATGCACATGAATGTAATATGGAGTTGTCCCGCCCTTTGCAGCTATAACAGGTTCAACTCTTCTGGGAAGGCTTTCCACAAGGTTTAGGAGTGTGTTTATGGGAATTTTTGACCATTCCTCTAGAAGCACATTTGTGAGGTCAGGCACTGATGTTGGACGAGAAGACCTGACTCGCAGCCTCCGCTCTAATTCATCACAAAGGTGTTCTATCAGGTTGAGGTCAGGACTCTGTGAAGTTCCTGCACACCAAACTCTCTCATGTCTTTATGGAGCTTGCTTTGTGCACTGGTGTTCCCACTGTTCCCACAAAGTTGGGAGCATGAAATTGTCTTGGTATACTGAAGCCTTAAGAGTTCCTTTCACTGGAACTAAAAGGTGAGCCCAACCCCTGAATTTAATGATTTGGAGAGGTTTCCCAAAACTTTTGGCAATATAGTGTAGGTGTATATATTATGATGTTATGATCATTTTTAAACTATTTCTAGATGTCGCCATGGAAACACTGATTCATTATTGGTGTGTGTGTGTGTGTGTTTGTGTGTAGGTTGCCTATAAGAATGATCCTGAGAGTGCTCTGATCCAGTTCGAGTCTCCAGAGGAAGCAAAGCGCGCTATTCAGAGTACCGAGGCTGTCCTCAACAACCGATTCATCAAAGTGTACTGGCACAGAGAGGACGGGCCGCCTGGCACCCAAACTCACCCCCCGCTCAACGTGGTACACACACACTCCACACCACACCATTCTGCATATGCTGTACACATGCACCCAGAATATTTGAGTTATTAAGACTTGAGTTTAAATCATGGCCATGAGATTTATTAACACTGGAGCAATATTAAAGTTTTTCATGAATAAGGCTCTCAGTGAAGAGGTAAATGATATGGAGTTTTCTGTGCATCACTGAGGCTTTAACATCTACATCAGTGATTGTGAGTGTAAGATATGTTTCGTTGTATCAGAGTGGGACGCAGCCTGAAGCCACCAGTCTGAAGCAGTCAGTGAAAGATCGTCTCGGTCCTCTGCCCTCTAACAGCACGGAGCCGCTGCAGGACGCCACGCCTCCGTCACAGGTCGGAGCACCGTGTTGTATTTTGTGCAGTACGACATTTCTGTGCTAAACAATTTATGTCTATAATTGTCCATACATGTGTTTCCATCCAGTCTTCACAGAGCGCCACCAGATCGTCAGTGAAAGAGCGACTGGGTTTCTGTAAACCCGCAGCGGCTGAAGGAAAGGTGCTTGATCTTTTTCTCGTGTTAGCAGTCTGATGTGTGCTGTTTGTGTCTTTGAGACAGACTGGACATTTTGCTTAATCTCTGCAGGTCTTCTCCACCTCCACTGGACTCACAAAAACGTTTTACAACCCAGCTGCAATGCAGCCGGGACAAAAGGGTGTAGTGACTGGGACCGCCGCCAGCTCTGAGGATGCACTGAAGAAGAAGCAGGTTAGTCATGAGGAGTGACCACAAGTCTTTTATTCTTTAATTCTAACTATAAGCGTCCCAGGATGTACCTCAAACTGTATTGAATAATTAAATTTCTGATATGATTTCTGAAATAAACGCTGGCTTTTTTTTTTACTTGTAGGAGGCGTTAAAACTTCAGCAGGATGTGAGGAAGAAGAAGCAGGAGATCCTGGAGAAGCACATTGATACTCAGAAAGTGAGTCTCTGAAAAACACAGCTTTTCACATTGTACGGTCAGAGATTTTTGCTGAGGTGCACTCACTGAGAAATGTCGATACTCTGTGTGTGTGTGTTCAGCTGCTGATTTCTAAGCTAGAGAAGAACAAGGCAATGAAAGCGGAAGACAAAGCTCAGGTGATGCAGACGCTGAACACTCTGACGAACAGCATTAGCAAACTGCAGGAGGAGATCAAGGGGCTGTCCAGCACACACACACTGCATAGTGGCATTAAAAGCAAGGCCCAGGTATTTACACACACACGCACAATATTACGCTACTATTTCCTACCTGTAGTTGCAATGTTCCCAACACAGTATCTGTGCCAGAGAACCCAGTTCTGTAAACTGTTTGGTTCTGTCTCTCATAGTAATTATGTGTGTTTGTGTTTGTTCAGGCTCAGAAGGAGTTGCTGGACACTGAACTCGATCTTTACAAGAAAACACAAGCTGGAGAAGACACAGCTCAGCTCAAACTCCGATACACACAGCTGCAGCTTGAGGTACACACACAAACACATGTGGATCATTCTGCACACATGCTTCCTGTAATTCCGAAAATGGTGTTTCATTATTAGTTTTAATTCTTTATGGAGACCGAACACATGTTTGTACAAGTTAGGGTGTGAAGACGGTCTTCTCATTCACTCGCTTCTGACCGTCTGTCTATCTCCTTTTCTCCTTCCCCAGGCTGCTAAGCGGGGCATCCTGACCCCAGGGCGAGGGAGGGGGGCCCATGCCCGGGGTCGCGGATCGGCGCGGGGACGTGGTAGGGGCATTAGAGGCAGACCCAGGGGAGCTCCTACCCACTCTGTTGTGGATCATCGACCCCGTGCTCTGGAGATCAGTGGCTTCACCGAGGCTGACCGAGTGGATCTGCTGCCACACTTTGCTGTAAGTCTAACACACACACACTCCAACATCATCACACTTTCCACTAAACCCTTACAGAATGAGCATCTTCCTGTAAGATGTTATGTGTCTGATAGATAAAATTATTCATACCCCTGAAGAACATTTAAACAATCTATTTAACCGTCTGTGGAAACAGGAAGTGTATGTTTTGCGACATGTTTTTGAGAGAAATCGGCAGTTGGTCATGTGTGTGTTGGAGTGTAAATGTGTCTGCTTTTTGTCCCATCAGCAATTTGGGGAAATTGAGGACTGTCAGATGGAGGACTTCCAGTCTCAGTGCTGTCATCACCTTTAGAACACGAGCAGAGGCTGAACAGGTACGCACGCACGCACACTTTAACAGGATCACATGCTCTTTCTACCTACCTGATGATCACACACTCATGCACTGATTTACTAACATAGTTCTAGCTCTTCAGGTCAGGGAACACTCTCTCTGTCTCTGTCTCTCTCTCTCAGTCTCGGTCTCCCTCTCTCTGTCTCGGTCTCTCTCTCTCGCTTGCACTCTCTCTCTCTCTCTCTCTCTCTCTCCCCTCTCTCTCTCCCCTCTCTCTCTCTCTCTCTCTCTCTCTCTCTCTCTCTCTCTGTGTGTCTCTCTCTGTCTCTCTCTCACACTGTCTGTCTCTTTCTCTCTCTCTCCTCTCTCTCTCTCTCTCTCTCTCTCTCTCTCTCTCTCTCTCTCTCTCTCTCTCTCACACTGTCTCTCTTGGATGCCCCGACCTTTTTTCTTCTTCTGCAGGCTGCCGTTCATGGCTTGAGGTTGAACAATCAGGACCTGCGTCTGTCCTGGTATAAACCAGCGGTCTCTCTGAGCACAGCCGACGCTGACGAGGCAGAGCCCGAGGAAGAGGAGGTCAGCTTCATGTCCCATTCACACAACAGCATCTACTGTTGGATCAGATTAGCAAAATGATAAACTACAGCGGTGTGTCACGTAACAGGCTAAAGGGTTAAGTCGCGTTTATTCAGGTTTGTTGAGTCTGTGACCGTCAGGCTTATGAAAGGGAACAAATGTGTGGCTGGTCTTCCTGCAGTAATGCTTTGATACTACATGAATCGGTGCACAAGAGCAGGGATGTAACAATATAACATGGCGTGATGCATCACAATGTAAAAACATGGCAATGTGCACTGTGCAAATATCAGATCTGCATTGTCTTAATGATCTAATGTAATTGAATTCCCATCCTGCGTACACCATAAACTTATCCATAGAGCACGCTGTTCATGTGATCACATTCTGTCTCTGAAGGCCTGCACCATTACCAGAATCTTGTGGGAATCTTGTGCACGTGTGGAGTGACCAATAGCCTGATCACCCCAATAACATGTTCTAGCCTCTGTGATCTACAGTATCTGAGAGGGGCGAGGCAGTTGAAAGTGGGGCATTTTAGCCTACGTCTACACCGACCCGGATAAATCTAAAAACACTCCGCGTCCACGTTATCGGTTTCAGTCGTTTCCCAAAAGTTTGTCATCCGTGCTGAAACGTCTGAAAACGCTCACGTCCCCGTTCTGCGCATGAGGAAGAACGAAGACCTGTCATTTCCACCTGCCGTTTATTACTTTATTTATTTTGTTTGTGAGGAAAAAAAAACGGCGTTTTCAAATTTATCCACTTCGGAGAGCGTTTTCACGTTTTCGTTGACTAAAAACTGCGTCTCGGTGTGAAAAAAAATATGCGTTTTTAAACAAAAACCCGTTAGTGTGGAAAAAAAAAAAGCCTCTGATGCTGCTACAGAGCTTATTTTTTTAATCTGTCATCATATATCAGTCAATCAGTTATTTGGGGAACTTGTAAATTTATTTATTAATGGTTAAGGTTATTGTGAAGCTGGGATACATTTTTTTCACAATATTTAAACCTCCGTTTTTAGCACTTTTTAATTCAGCTTTCTGCAAACGAAATGCACGTTGCTTTGCAAAGGGAGTATCGTGAATCGATCGATTCCTGACCACTCTGTGTCGCTACATCCAGACTGGTCGTTAATTCAGCGTAGAATAATTTGTTAATGGTCTGACTTACTGATTAAATAAATCATAAAAAAAGGACAAGTCTAGGACGTTGCCAGTAGATGGAGCCATAAGTGCAGTGTATTAAGCAGGAGCTTTAACAGCATAAGGATGAACAGTGTTCATGAGCCGTAGGGTCTTAACATGACATCATCAATTTTGGAGTGTCCTTGGTAGCTGCCAGAGAGGATAATTGTCTGATGACCTGATTTACAAGTAGAAAAAAAATTCTAAACCAATCTATTTACTGAAATCACTCGACGTCTGTTTTAAAGTGATCACGTCTTTCCTTTCCAGTTCCAGGAGGACTCTCTGGTGGACGACGCTCTGCTGCAGGATGACGACGAGGAAGAAGACGACAACGAGCCACGCTCCTGGCGCAGATGAAGAGGACTCTCGGCTTAGCCCCGCCTCCACCGTCGCATCATTTCCTGTTCTCATTTCATTTTTTTGTCAAATGGTTGTTTTTAATTAAGAATCTGTTTGCCTCGAGTATGCCATTCATGTTTTATGTATTAGCAGTAACGCTGAGCCGATGTCTCGATCAGCCCTGTGCGGGATTTCTTTTTCACCATGTAAAAAACAAAAATCGACGAAATCGAATTACTTTTTCTGTGAATCCGCTCTATCAGGAGATGCCACGTTTAATTTGAAAAAAAATATCCGAGCTTTTAATTTCAAAGAGCACATGCTTGGGGTCACATGTAGTACATCTTCAGTTAGCCTTTCGAGCTAGATTGTGTGTGTGTACATATTTTATGTATGAGTTTTAATGGTTTGTATGACTGCTTTGCTTAATCCCGGCTTACTCTAAAAATGTCAAAAAAAATAAAGAATTGAAATGGTCTAGAAAAAATATCAGCTGAAAAAAAGAAGAAAAAAAAAAGATACGCAAGCTGCTGCTGATGCGGCACTCGTTTTAAGAAAAAAAAAAAGAAAGGAAAAGAGATAAAAATGGCTGAAAATATAAAGACCATTTCAAAAGAAACCCCCCACCCCCAATCCTCACAAAAAGAGCAAAATTCCTATCTTTCCCGAATCTGAACGTTGTGACCGGTAAGTGACGAGCTTTAAGAGGAAGGTAAGAAGTTTGGGGTTTTTTTTAATTCATTTATAAAACACTTATAAAGGATTTAGTTTCTTGCTTTAATGGAAAAATTGACTTGTTGATATTTTTCACCAAGCTTTGTGTGCAAATGAGATGATGTATATTTGATCGTTTTTGTTTTCTTTTTTTTCATGAGTCATGATTGGATGGAGTTTTGACCTGAGCCCGTGAAGATCAGCACACACCATGGACCATCAGACATCACCACCACCACCTACATGGACCTCCAACCTGCTGAGCACTTCTCCTCACCCATATCCTACCTCATCTTTATTCTCAGCATTAAGAGCTTTACGTGTTTTTTATGATCCAGGATTTGCCGTACACCTCACTGTTTGTTAGCTGTCGCATATCACATGGCACAGGGGGTTAGCGTAACACACTCGGAGGAAATGATCTCCATGTTTTGCTAGTGTCGCTGTGAGTGATGAAGGAGAGAGAGAGCGCACCGATAGCAGTGGCATCATCAGGACTTGGGTTCTTCTTGCATTAGGGCTCACGTTTTCTTGTTGTAATGGAGTTATTTTCCTGTTTTAATGGAGTTTTATTCCTCCTTTAGAAGCTTGAGAGATCTCTTCAAGCTCTGCACATGTATTATCCCTCAACTTGTCTCAATTGATAATCGTTAGGATAAAAATGTTGACTTTATTATCCTTGGCTGTATTGAGACTGATGTCTGATATACAGCGATCAGGCATAACATTATGAGCAGTGAGAGGTGAAGTGAATAACACTGATGATCTCCTCATCATGGCACCTGTTAGTGGGTGGGATATATTAGGCAGCAAGTGAACATTTTGTCCTAAAAGTTGATGTGTTAGAAGCAGGAAAAATGGGCAAGCGTAAGGATTTGAGCGAGTTTGACAAGGATGCTGGTTCTGATAGAAAGGTGTCAGAATACACTGCATGACGGGTCAGGGGCCGTTTTGGCAGCAAAAAGGGGACCAACACAATATTAGGCAGGTGGTCATAATGTTATGCCTGATCGGCGTACGCTTCATTAGAAGTGCTTTTCATTGTAGCTCTCTACCCAGAGCTGCATGAATTAAATCTGTGATTATTTCAGCATCTGTGTTTATGTGAATGGGGATTAGTGGAGCGAAGAGGCGAGCGGGAGACTGAATGATGCTGATAAAGCGTGCACTTGTTTCTCTGCACATGACGTCCCTCAGTGGAACTGGTATGAAATTTTTCAGTCCAGATTGCTTCCTTTTCAGGTTTAACTTGTGGATGAGACGCATGTAACGTTTTTAACATGTATTTGCGTCCATAAGAACGAGAGAATTATGCCGTTTCTGAAACATCTCGGAGTTCTCTTTAAGGCCGAGCTTTTAGTATTATTCAGTTATTTGGGCTTTTTAATAAATCAGTCTGACTCTTGTTGCTTTTCAGACTTTTGTTTGTCCTGTTTGACTGGCGTTTACACGAGCAAATGTTTACGACTCGGTGCTGTTTCCTTGCTGGTTCTTCTTTTCTCTCCCACAATTCCTTGCGGTCACATTTGCATGGCGCAGGAGAGGAGTGATAACCCAATCAGAGCAGCGGTGTGGCTCTCTCACCCGGGAGCCTGTCACCTAAAGTCAGCTAATTGTGAGGAATTCGATTTGTTCTCTGCTAAAGGCCGGCTCCGTTCCAAATTTAGGTCGTCTGGCTCAGCGAGGGGCCTTTTAAGTGGACACTAGGTCCACGCGGGACGTGCTGCTTTGTGCGCGCGTGCGTGGGGCATTCGTCATTCGTTGGCCGACCTTTGACCTCGACCCGGGGTTCTAACAAGCATTGCTGGGTCAGGCGCGCTGCAGATTAGCGCATTGTGAGGAAAAGTGATGGGGATTAAATTATGTTTTTTAAACACGCCTCTATTTCCCAGCGAGCCCAGTCCCGGCCCAGCTGGAGCTTCCCATAATGCCGTGATGGATTTGTTAAGCGCCGGAGCCCAGTGTGAGCTTTGCACACGGGGGTCAGATGAGTTTCCGTCTAACTCGTTTAGCTCGGAAAATATTGGCTAACGAGGTTAGCGCGTGTTGCGGGGTGTCGGATAACGCGTTTACGGCGCCGCCTCGTTTGTTTAGGACTCTTTTCGTTTCTAATTTGCGTCAGCAAGATGAATGGACGAGTCTCTTAACGAGCAGAGCGAATGATGTGTGACTGTGCAGCTTGTGATCTCTGAGCGTAATTGATCGGGTTTTCATTGCCACAGGAGCGAGGCCCGCGTTCCGATCCCAGGAGTGCAACATGGTGGCGGTGGAGGATCGGCTAATACAGCGGGGACGATCCAGTCGGTCTTCATCAACAGCTCTTCTGTCTACATTCTGTGGAGCACACAAAATATACACACACCTAGCATTTCCATTTTTATTTCAAACCACGCAACTTTCTCGCTACTACTTTAGTGTTAAAACTGTAGATTGTTAGAAACCTTTCTAAAAACATCACACATTATTTGACATTCTGTTGACTTCTTCATGAATTTTATATTTATTTATCCGTGTCTGTTACATATTGTGGAATAAAATCCCATTCCTTTATCACTTGTGTTTTTGTAGCTTGAACATTTTTTCCCCCCCCTCTCTATACGTAACGTTCTAAAAAATTGAAAAGCTTGTTCCAAAGCGCTTGCTGACGCTGGAGACTCCTTCCATAAACGCCTCAGGCTTGCTCATTAGGGATAAAATAGTAACTTTAAGCTTTATAATTTTTTCTCCGTGTTTCTATACGCCTGTAAAGCTGCTGATGTCCCTTGTTAAAAGCGCTGCACAAATGAATGGAATAAACATCTTCACACGAAGACCTCGCTGTAGAAACTCGGACACGGTTTTTTTCAGCGTTCTTCTGCTGTAGGGTGATGTCATGCACTGACTCACATAAAGGTGAGTTTTAATGGGGAAAAAAACGATGACATTGTACTTTTATTGTGTTTGATGTTCAGTTCTGTTCTGAATGAGGGGGGGTGTGTGTGTGTGTTATTATTGTACACTATTACATTTCTCTATTTGTGCATTAGAATTTTTGTGTGTGTGTGTGTGTAGGTTTGTGGGAGATCAGCGAGGGTGAGTGGAATTTTCTCTGCATGTTAAGTTTGCTGGAAAAAATCAGCCATCTTCTGCATTTTACTGCTTATTACCCCTAAAGAAACAATTCTATTTTTTTTTTTT
>JAUCMX010000001.1:4748352-4770852 GCA_033459395.1 Hemibagrus guttatus
ATTTAAATGTAAATGAGAAACTAGAAAGTGTAAACTTCGCTGTCGTGAAAAGTTTCCTGTGGTAAAAACATCTGAAGCTCCTTTTTTATGTAACTTACACAGCAGCATCTCTCCTAACAAAACCTTCACCACATCATTAACACACTAATTGCACATGACACGTTAACATTCGGTTTATTTCATTCTGATATTCTGCTTATTCTATTCTGTTGTTTATTTATGTTCTATTTTTATTTTTTATATATTGTATAACTGATAGTCTATTTTATATTATATTTTGTATTATATTCTTTACTTGATATTCTTCTTATTTTAGATTCCTCTTTTCTTTTAGTGTATTTCTCATATTTTATATTTTAGTTTTACATTTTTATTTAAATTGTATATCTTATATTTATATTCTAGTTTTACATTTTTATTTAAATTAGGTTTCTTATATTTTATATTCTAGTTTTATTTTTTTTATTTAAATTAATTTTTCTTATATTTTATATTCTTGTTTTTAAATTTTTATTTAAATTAATTTTCTTATATTTTATTTTCTAGTTTTACATTTTTATTTTAATTGTTTCTTATATTTTGTTAGTTTACAATTTTGTTTAAATTATTTTCTTTTATTTATATTTTAGTTTTCATTTTTATTTACATTGACTTTGTTATATTTTATATTCTATTTTTTACATTCTCATTTGAATTATTTCATATTTTATATTCTAGTTTTACATTTTTATTTATAATTGTGTTTCTTATATTTTATATTTTAGTTTACTTTTTTATTTAAATTGTTTCTTATATTTTATATTCTAGTTTTATTTTTTTATTTAAATTAAGTTTCTTATATTTTACATTCTAGTTTTACATTTTTATTTATAATTGTGTTTCTTATATTTTATATTTTAGTTTACATTTTTATTTAAATTGGGGTTTCTTATATTTTATATTCTAGTTTTACATTTTTATTTAAACTATGTTTTTTTATATTTTAGTCTTACATTTTATTTAAATTGTGTTTCTTATATTTTATATTTTAGCTTGCATTTTTATTTAAATTGAGTTTCTTATATTTTATATTCTAGTTTTACGTTTTTATTTCCATCACAGGACAGTCGTAAAAACATTTCCCTACATGTCGTACTGTGTATGATTGTGTATGTGACAAATAAATTTGAATTAATCGATCATACGCTAATCATACTTCTTAAACCTTTTAAACAACATCTTTAATAATCTATGTATTATTGGTCTTTATGATTATGCAGATCATCTGCTGTGTATGAGCTGTTACTATAGAAACAATAACGTATAAGAACAAGTGCATTAATATTAACTTATAGTTTATATAGTTTACGAGCATATAATGTACAGTTATTATTTATAATCTCACTCTCTGGTGTGACCCAGATGATGACGAGGTTCCCTTCTGAGTCTGGTTTCTCTCAAGGTTTCTTCCTCATATCATTTCAGGGAGTTTTCCCTCACCATCCTCACCTCTGGCTCTCTCATTAGAGTTAAATCTAAATAAAGATTTAAACTTTTATTAATAATTTAATTCCGAATTTTTTATAATTCAGTAAAGCTGCTTTGAGACGATTTCCACTGTTAAAAGCCTATAGAAATAAAATAAATTGAAATTGAATGAAATGTTCGAGCAGGAACTACGGGTTGAGTCGTCCAAAAATCAATAAAAAATTAATAGTTACATTCTGACCAATCAGGTGCAAGAATTCAACCACTTTGTGGTACAAAATAAATAACACACACCTGCCTTCTCAGATTTTTTTTAAAGGATTGTAGTATTGGATAATTATTCTATTCTTTTATATTCTACTGTGATTTGTCATGAATTTTTTTTTTTTTTTTTAAAAATTGTCCAATCAAAATTCATATTTATTTATTTATTTATTTATTTATTTATTTATTTATTTATTTTTTTTTTCTATTTATTTACAGAACATGTATACACCTTTAAACTGTAATAGTGTTGGTTTAACATCAGTATCGTAACAGCTATAATCTGTGTGATTAATGTATATTCATGGCTTACAAAGTGAGAAAGATTTAGTGATAAAGTACTAATTTTACTACAAGATTAAAAAAAAAAAAAAAAAAATACAGGAAACAGATATCTCGAATGTTTTCTCAGCCAATCAGAGCGAACCGTACTGGATTCATATTAGTCTGAGAAATATCATTTGACAAAATTATTAGTATTTAATAACTGATGGAATTAAAATAGTTCAAGCTGGTGGACTTGACTGTGCCAGGTTTCCGGGGTGTGTGTTTGAGAGTGTGTGTGAGGGGGTGTGTGTGTGTGTGTGTGAGACTGAGAGAGTGAGTTTTTGCCCTTGCTCGGCACGAGCGTGTCTCCTTAATGACAAATGAGCCAGGTGACTTATGACCATCACATTAGCGGAGGTGAGGCTCCGGTAATATCATAAAGCAGTGTTTAAATATTTTAATTTCATTCATCAGGAACCTCTGTGACGCTCCGCTCCTGTTCTGCTCATCGCTCATCAGCTGAACGAGTGCATTATTCATTAGCACTAATTATTTTCCCATAACGTCTGCCCCGATATATTTAACCCTCCTATCATATCGGCCTGTAATGACCCTGTAAAACTGAATTGCTGTGAGAAGAGGAGTTGGGAAGCTCATTTAGAGAACATCAGAGAGCGAAAGAGAGAGAGAGGAGAGGAGAGAGAGAGAGAGAAGAGAGGTAATTTAGGATGAGAGTCTCTTTTCTAATTTGAGGAAGGACATTTGTTCCTGTCTGCTTTGCACACTGAGGGAGATTTCCTTATTTGATGTGTGTGTGTGTGTGTGTGTGTTTTTTTTTTCACGAAGCTATACCAAGTTTTCAATATAGTGTGTTTAATCCACATTATCTATATATTCCTTAGAACTTGAAAGATAATAAATAAATGTAAAAATATACAAAAATTTCAATATAAACATGTTTTTGTAATAAACGTCTTATAAACAATCAGTCCTCTGATGTGTTACAGCTGGGTGTCAGTTCTAGCTGGAGGTCCAAGCCCGGGTTCCAGCTGTGGACATTGTTCTTTATGATGTAGACGTTGGATCCAGCTTTCTGCTGCTCAAGAAATTACTGCAAGGCAAGTATTATTTACAATCTAGCCAACTTACACCGATCAGTCATAACATTGTGAGCAGTGACAGGTGAAGTGAATAAGACTGATGATCTCCTCATCATGGCACCTGTTAGTGGGTGGGATATATTGGGCAGCAAGTGAACATTTTGTCCTCAAAGTTGATGTGTTAGAACAGGAAAAAGGGGAAAACGTAAGGATTTGAGCGAGTTTGACAAGGGCCAAATTGTGATGGCTAGACCACTGGATCAGAACATTCCAAAACTGCAGCTCTTGGGGGGTTTTCCCCGGTCTGCAGTGGTCAGTATCTATCAAAAGTATCCTTTAAGTCCTATACGTATCCATGGATGCCCCACCTCACAACAAAAGGATCTGCTGCTAAATCTTGGTGCCAGATACACAGCACACCTTCAGGAATCTAGTGGAGTCCATGCCTCGAGGGTCAGGGCTGTTTTGGCAGCAAAATGGGGACCAACACAATATTAGGCAGGTGGTCATAATGTTATGCCTGATCGGTGTTTTTTTTAAAGTTAATTTTTTAAAAAAAAAAAAAGTTTTACATAGCAGAGGTGCAACTAAAAGCTTTTGTGCTTAAAACCTTGCTTTAAAACTAAAAAAAAAAACAATAAGAAGAAATTATTTATTTATTTAATTAAATTTTTTTTTATCAGCTACAGAGATATTATTATTATTATTATTATTATTATTATTATTATTATTATTATTATTATTATTATTATGTTTTACTCTGTAAGACTATAATTCAATTAAAATACAAGAATCCTAACCACAGATTTTACACAATTCCATTTCGAATCCCCGTCAAAAGAAATGGTGCTGAAATTCCACACTTCAGGCACTAAATACTTAGCAGCAATGTGTGAGACAGTGAAGACAGATGAGCGTCCCTTCAGCTATCTTCAGGTTTAAATTCTTCAGAGGAAACCACGTGATAATCTACAAATTCTATGAGACCAAAGCTTTCAGCATTTCACAGGAAACATGTCCAGGTAAGTTATTAGCTAGCTGAGTGAGAGAGACTAGCGAGGCAGATCTTTTACAGTATTAAACGTAAGATGTTCAGTAGCGATTGTATTTAAGTGCTGCTGTAGCTAATGGGCAATGATGAGCTAACAACAGGTCTCATTTATGAACCTGGATATGAACAGATTTATGGGTAAATTGTGAGTATGAACATTTATAAGACAAATGTATCTTTTATGCAAATTCAATATTTGGAAAGAATGTTTTTGTCCTATTTGTGCTCTGAATGTGTGTGAAATTTATGTATAACACTAATGAAAACCCTTTGACTTGAGCGACATCGTGAATTGCATGAATTACTGCACTGTTATATGTGCGGTATTTTAAACACATTTTAGCGTTTAGCAGAGGCACTTATCCAGAGCTTTCGAGTCTCAATCAAACACACATCCTTATGCTAGTTCACTAGATCAGAGACTAAGAGTATTACTGAAAGATTTTTGTTGTTTTGTATTATTGGTATTTAAAGAGTATTGCAAATTAAAAAGAAAAAAACCAGCAAGACACCTATAAATTAAGACAAACAAATTAATTTTTCAATTCAGTCTTTAAGAAAGAAATGGTGCTGTGTAAACAGAGGAGGGGCCGGCCTGTCTGTAGCAGAGCTGTAAGTCATAAATAATCGCACTGGCTTATTATTATTATTATTGTTATTTTTAAAAAAATTTTTTTTTTCCCGTTTTTTCCAGACTTTACCCTGATCAGTCGTTTCATGCTCCAAACCATCTGTGCACATGACCTTTTATGGATTTTGTGGGCGTCACTATATGCAAATCAGCTATGATTGGTGAGTTACAGCATAGACATTTAGATTTTCATCCTAATCCAGAGTGACTTACAATTTATCTCATTTTTTTATACAATTAATTTTTTTTTTACAATTAAGCCTTGTTCAGGGGCCCAGCAGAGGCAGCTTGGTGGGTCTGGGATTTGAACTCACATCCTTCTGATCAGTCATCCAACACCTTAACCACTAAGCTACCACATCCCACATAAATGTACAAGTAGAAAGAAAATCTAAATTTCCAGTTTCAGTTCAGTTTTTCCTTTTGCAACCCCAACATTACTGAATGATCCTTAAATGAGGTGTACCGTTTGTATGAACAAACACGAGCTAGCTAGCTAATGAACCTAGCATGCTGCTGAAATCCCGAGAGCATTTGGCTGGGTTAGCTAGCCAGCTTTCATGATATCTTGTTAATGGAGGACATTTTGGAGTCAGCCTGTCACTTGTAGTCATCTGTAGAGTTTTTCTTTATCATTCATTTTAGTTCTACAATTTACTCAACTGGGGGGCACGGTGGCTTGGTGGTTAGCACGTTTGCCTCACACCTCCAGGGTTGGGGGTTCGATTCCCGCCTCCGCTGTGTGTGGGGGGGAGTTTGCATGTTCTCCCTGTGCCTCGGGGGTTTCCTCCGGGTACTCTGGTTTCCTCTCCTGGTCCAAAGACATGCATTGTAGGTTGATTGGCATGTCTGTAGTGTGTGATTGCATGAGTGGTTTTGTGGTTAGCACGTTGCCTCACACCTCCAGGGTGGGTTTGATCCCGCTCCTGTGTGTGTGGAGTTTGCATGTTCTCCCCGTGTTTGGTGGGTTTCCTCCCACAGTCCAAAGAGTGTCATGAGTCTCTAAATTGCCCGGAGTGTGAGTGTGTGTGTGTACACAGCGTGTATCCTGCCTTGATGCTTGATATGACCCGAGAATAGATCAGATAAGCGGTACAGACAATGAATGGAATGGAATTTACTCAACTGATTTATTACTACAGCTGCACTACTTTAACCTCTACAAATCCTGCTGATATTTTATTTCACTCTGTATATGTGGAAACGCAATGTTAGGAGGAAAAACATTTAGAATAAACATTTATAATTAGTTATTCACATTGTTCTGAAATGTTGATCTGCTTTATAGAGGAAACGCAAATCCCTGAATTTCACGGAAACTGAAAATGAACGAATCTCTTCTGACTGTTCCGTCTTAATATTCGCCAGTTTTAATACAGACACTTTCAAAAAAGTGTTTAAACTGATTAAAAAACTATTTAGATATTTTAGATTTTCACAAACTTTGTTTACAGATTTTCTTCCTTTCCTTATATTTTCTTTTATTTGTATATTAAATAAATTTGTATATTAAAGCTACTAAATTAGACACATTTAGAAAAAATAATAATAATAATAATAATAATAATAATAATAATAATAATAACCATTAATTTCTAAAATTATACAACAAAATTTAGTGCATTTAAATGCAGTGTAAAGTGTTTTAACAGAAAAAAGCAAATAAAAACAGCCTAAGGGAAAAAGAAAAGAGAAAAATGTAATATATTAAATTAAACTATTTACGAACAATTAAAAATTAAGAAATTTAAAAAAGTAATAATAATAAAAATAATAATCAGCCTAAGGGAAAAACAAAAAAATGTAATAGATTAAATAATTCAAATTAAAGAAATTATAATAAGGTAACTAATAAGGTAAATAATAATAATAATAATAATAATAATAATAATAATAATAATAATAATAAAAATTTTTGGATTGGGATGAAGAAAAAAAATATATTAACAGGCTTTTCTCTTGGTTGCAGTTGAAATTTTAACCACACACACACACACACACAAAAGAAATCCCAGGATCTACAGATGCACATAAGTGACACTTTTATTTCTGATTCTAAACATCTTCTTGTAAAGTCGGGGAATCCCAGCTGGAGCAGCGCCCTCACACACACACACACACACTCACCTGAGCTTTTTTACTCTGTCACTGTGACGTCTTTATTTGTGTGTGTTTGCTGCGTGCTGCTGTGTAATTGTGTTTTGAACGTTGCGTTGCTGTCCTCGGGCCAAATCCAGCTCGCGTCTGAAGTGCGATGAGACAGTGAAGCTGCAGTGAGGGCTCGTTCTCTCTATTCCGTCTCTTTTGTTTCTCTTTTTTTTCTGCTTATGTCTATTTGTGCAGTACTTCAGCTTGATCTAAGATGACGTTTTCCCCCTAAACAAACCAGCAGCTGTGGTACAATCACCTGCAGAACATCGTCACACTTACAGCAAAAACACAGAGACACATTTTCCTCCAGTTTCCTCTGAATTCCTTACATTACATAAAAATAAATAAATAAATAAATAGCTGATTACAGTCTGATGGTCAACAAGGTACAGTATTTAGCATTATTTTAAACTTGTTGAAATTTATTCTGTGATTTCTAGATGTTATTTCTCAGTCGGTTTTATAAAAAAACGGATGTTCTGATGCTAGTTTATAACTACGACGGCTCTAAACAGAACAGCGTTCGTCCTGTCGTCTGGAGATCGTGAGTTTGAGGGACGACGTGTGTCAATAACAGCAGCACTGTCCAATCGTGGCCCCTTTTGTGAACTTGTGTATGCGGAAAAAAGGGCGGAGTTTCCTGTTCTAAAAGATGCAGCTGGCCGACTAAAACGTGTCTCAGCGGAAGGATGGTTTTTTCTGCATGAAGTCAAGCTGGCTGACCGACACCAAGTGACCGAAGACCAAATGGGGGAGAGAAAAAAAGAAAAATCCTTACCTTATCCTCACAACAAACTCTTCCCATTTACCTTTGTGGATGAAAGCGTCTTCTAAACGAATAAATGTAAACTTTAACCAGTGAAGAGAGCAGTAAAGTTTAACTTCCTGTATGAGGGTTTTTTTTTTTTTTTCCAGCTTAAAATTTAAAACACGAGGAACAATATGAAGAAGAATATGCCCTTTTAAAACGAAGAGCATAATGCTTTTTTTTTTTTAACAGAAATAATGGGTAGTAGTGTAGGTGGCTCAGTGGTAGGTTTCTCGCCTATCATGCGGAAGGCCCGGGTTCGATTCCCCGCCACTGGATGCAGTGCCGGTCCCAAGCCCGGAAAAATGGGAGGGTTGCGTCAGGAAGGGCATCCGGCGTAAAACCTGTGCCAAGTTGTTGTGCGGGCCAGTTGGTCCGCTGTGGCGACCCCGAACAGGGAGCAGCCGAAAGCAACTTCTAGTGTTAGTTATTTTCATGGTTGTTGTTGCTCTTTCCTGTTTGGAGTGGATCATCTGATCCTCATATATATTTGATTATGGCACAGGTTTTACAACGGATGCCTTTCCTGACGCAATCCTCCCATTTTTCCCGGGCTTGGGGCCGGTACTGAGAGTTAACCCCTCCATGCCTGGGTTGGTTCCCTGCTCGGGCTGTGGGATCCTGCTATTGGAGCACCAGAGACACCTTCATTTAGTTACTAATTTTTATCATTATTCCCAAATTCATTTATAGCCTTATAGAAGAGTAAACATAAATCCACTAATCCCCATGTACAAAAAGATTTGTAGCTGAATAGGTTTATACTTCCAAGTGTAAGACCTTGTATAGAAGAGAAATATCATATTCTTACAGTATTAACATGATTTTTATTGATACACAGATACAGGGATGGATCCTGAGCTCAGGTTTTCTTAGTGTGTGTGTTCCTTCCTTCCTTCCTTTCTTCCTTCCTACCCTCCTTCTTTCCTTCCTTCCATCCATACTTCCATCCTTCCTTCCTTCCTTCCATCCATCCATCCCTCCTTCCTTCCTTCCATCCTTCCATCCATCTATCCATCTATCTTTGAGACAGTGTCCATTGTTAAAAGTGCTATACACATGAAATTGAAATTAATTGAATTGAAGCCACTTTTTAGAAAAAACTACAACAACATTAGGTTAATTAACTCATGATTAGTTCACACTGAAGTACTTTTTAATACAGAATTCTATAACAGACATTATTAATATATGGTATAAGGTGTAATTTCATAATTAACTAAAATTACCAAACAATTAATTAATACTTAAAAAAAAAAAAAACAAACAATACACCTAAATACAATTCCATGCTTCTTAACAGTTTTTAATACAGCATTCTTCCTTCCTTCCTTCCTTCCTTCCATCCATCCTCCTTCCTCCCTCCTTCCTTCCTTCCTTCCTTCCTTCCTTCCTTCCTTCCTTCCTTCCTTCGTACTCTCCTTCCTTCCTTCCTTCCATCCTTCCTACCCTGCTTCCTTCCTTCCTTCCTTCCTTCCATCCATCCCTCCCTCATTCCTACCATCCATCCCTCCTTCCTTCCATCCATCCTTCCTTCCTTCCTTCCTTCCTTCCTTCCTTCCTTCCTTCCTTCCTTCCTTCCATCCATCCATCCATCCATCCATCTATCCATCTATCTTTGAGACAGTGTCCATTGTTAAAAGTGCTATACACATAACATTGAAATTAATTGAATTGAAGCCACTACAACAACATTAGGTTAATTAACTCATGATTAGTTCACACTGAAGTACTTTTTAATTCAGAATTCTGTTAATAGAAATTATTAATATATGGTATAAGGTGTAATTTCATAATTAACTAAAATTTGAACCAGACAATTAATTAATACTTAAAAAAAGAAGAAGCAGACAATACACCTAAATACAATTCCATGCTTCTTAACAGTTCTTAATACAGCATTCTTCACTCATCATTAGTTATTCAGCCATGTATTTAAAACTTTCTGTACTTTCTTTAAGTTAAACACTGATTTAAACTCCACTTTCTGATCTAATCCCGTAATCCAGTATCCTGCTCCAGCAAAGACTCAAATTTTATGAATTTCATTGTCATCAATCCACAAATCTGATCAGATCATCGATGCAGATCTTAACACATGGATATTTTCTGTACAAATTGTTGACTTTTTCCTCACAACAGGTTAAAGAGACACACATTCATTAACGTTCCTCTACTAGGTGTAGAATCTGTAATGAGTTAAAGTTCAACTCGTGCCTTATTTCATATAATAAGCGCCTAGAGTATGCTTAAAACTCTTACATATTTCTATCCACTCCCCCCCCCAGCACAGCAGCTTCAGCTCTACAATCTCGCTTTATTTCTAAAACAAAGCTCATTACACTTCCTGAGCCGTTCCGTATGATGCACTGGTCTGTCTGTCTAAATTGTTCGGGACCCTGCTCTGACCTCAGGACTCCAAATTAGCATGCGCTTCCCCCAAATCTGCCGAGGAGATTCGGATTATTAAATATTCAGGCTTCAATTTTTCCTCCATCAGGCATTTGAAGGGTTGATAATTACAGCAGGATCGGAGCTGTCATTAATTGTAGGGACGGCAGGCGGGGCAGGATTTCTGCCTGACGCACTCAATCATTTTCTGGATGTGAGACAGTCCGCCGGTGCTTAACATTGAGTGACGGATTCTGCGTTAACTCTCTTAGTCGTGAGACCCGTGAGGCTGTTATCTGGACATCGCTAGCGATTCCTGCAATTCCGTAGCTAATATTACACACACTCATAAAAGACTTTACAGCCAGAGTATTATTATTCTGATGCAAGATCTTGGAAGAATGGCAGGAAAATTCGTTTTGCTATTCGCTAGTCAGCAATGCTAACCTGGATTACTAGCTTAGACAGAAAACCTGTAGGAAGTTATTCGATCCCTGGGGTGAAATGAATTCTATATGAAGCACCCTGAAGCTGCCAATTACAATATTTCATTTATTAACACGCATTTGATACACGGAAAATAAAGGATATGTGGTCAGTCGGATTTAAAAAAAAAAAACCATCACAAAAATATTACTTTTCTTGACAAAGTGATTTATTTTGTGGCTTATACTGAAGTTTCTTAATGAATGGATTGAATGATGGTGATTAATTCGTGTAGTATTAATGTTAAAAAGTTAAAATCTCATGAGGATGTTGGTGCTGATGGAAATACAGTATAGCTATAGAGTTATATTTAGGTGATTAATGCATGTGTGGTCGAATCGAGCAGTCTCTGTTGTGTAGTCTCAGTGTTTGCTGTGTAGCTCCCTTTGGGCAGCAGGAGTTGAGGGCCTTACTCAAAGGCCCAATGGGGCACAGCTTGGCGGTGCTGGGGCTTGAACCCCGGTCAACAACCCAGATTTATCAACAGATGTACGCCTTTGAATGAAATAAAAAAAATTTTTTTTCTGAAGAATAGTGGTATTTGCTTTAGCACTTATCCTACAAAGGGTCACAGAGAACCTGCAGTCTATCCCAGGGGAATCTGTGGCACAAAGGCGTGGGACATCGTGGACGAAGTACAATCGTACACACACACATACACATGCACTACAGACAATTTAGAGATGCCATTCAGCCATAAACACATGTCTTTGGACTGGCGGAGGAAACCAGAGAACCCTGAGCACACCCCTGAAGCACGGGGATAACATGCAAACTCCACATACACACAGGGAGGAGTCAGGAATCAACCCCCCAATCCTGGAGGTGCGAGACAAACCAACGTACTTCCCTTATTAACCCTTTGAAACATAGTTCATTGTAAAATATATCCAGATTCTTTAGTGTGGTAGCTTAGTGGTTAAGCCATTGGACTACTGATCGGAAGGTTGTGTGTTTGAATCCCAGGTCCACCAAGCTTGCCACCTGAGCAAGGCCCTTAACCCTCCGTTGTATAAAATGAGATAAAATGTAAGTCACTCTGCTTAAGGGCATCTGCCAGAAATGTAAATGTTTTTATTTGCTTATTGATTTGATTTTTTTATTATTTGATTTCTACATTCAGATGCCAGTGATATGAATTTGGATTTCGATTAAAACTAAAAATTCTATTAAAAACTAAACACCTTCTCATGTGTAGGAACATCATTTAGAAAAAAAAATAAAAAAAAGACTGTCAAAAGCATTTAGAAAAAAAAGCATTTAGATCTAATCTATTTTAAAATTGTTGACTAAAACTATAGAAAAATAAACTCTTTAAAAAAAAAAAATTTCAGTTTGGCACATTTTTTAAAAAAAATGTAATTTTGCATTCTGTGTAGAAAGGGTTTTAAAAAAATTTGCAGAAACTAGGGTCAGGGAGAATGAAAAATAGTCTAAGGAAAAAAAAAAGGGAAATTTTTTTTTTTTTTTAAAGTAATAAAAGTATTTTGGGGTTGAATTATAATATTTATTTTTACAGCTTTAACTTGACCATAATTTTAGACACTACGTATGAAATCCATGTTTATGTTAATTTCAAATAAAATGAAAAAATCTGAGGTGCAATTTGAGTTAAAATCCGGATCGCCTCCCAGTCAGAAACCAAGACAGAAACCTCTGGGTGTAAAAGACGGGACTTATGACTGTATAAAAACCAACATTATAAACCTGTGTGAGGATTTTTAAATAGCTGAACAGTGAGATGTGATGTAGAGGAGCTCGAGTCTGTCAGCCTTAAAGGTCAGAAATGTCGCCGCTGCTTTATGGCTCTCTGTTAAAACGGCATGATGGGAAATTGAGTTTTCACAAACTGCCTCAGTGTTTGCTTTGGCTTTTATTGGCTCGTGAAATTGATGTCTAAGAAAACAAAGTAAAAATCAGATGATGAGGTGATGGATACTGCAGTGCTTTTTTTAAACGGAGAGACTTTTACTAGGTTTGGATTGTAAAATACGGGTTTAAGGTGTGTTTAAAACAGCTACGCTGTCATGTAGGTCATAATCCAGATGTGTAAACAGATGTGTATATTAGCGTAATTTGGCATTTACTAGCAAAGCAGCTTGGAACGTGGCATCAGACGAGGTTTTATTCCGTACATAAGTTCGCTCCGATGTCTATAAACGTCATGTCTGGAATCGTCAGGTGGACAGGCCGGAGTCTACAGACTACACATTATATTCAGTCGGACTCATTTTATGCACCAGAAAGAACATTTTTCTGTGTGTAATAATAAAAAAAAGGATCCTCGCTTCGGTCTCTCAATATGACTGCGAGATAAATCAAAGTGGAAATATTTCAGTAGGATTTAGCCCAAGGAGAGGTAATTTAAATAATATCCCTCACCGAGCTGCTTCCGAATAAAAATTACGTCTCGGGCAATATTTCATCCCACGTAGAGCAGAGAGAAAGAGAGAGAGAGAAAAGAGAGAGAGAGGGAAAGAGAGATTTCCTTCCAAAATAACAAAAGCACAATAACTCAAACGGGCAACCTTTCCGTGAACAAGGTTAATTATGGCGACGATGACGAACACGCAGGAACAGACGTCTCCGACTGCGTGTCGTTTTTTAACCAGATCTGGAAGAGATGTTGGCCTACAGATACCCAAACACACTCCTGTACCTGAGCTGTGTGTGAGACGGGATTAATGCTGCTACGAGCTAACAGGAAGCAGGACAACGACGTGACGATAATGATGCTAACGAGTCATTAAGGGTCTATAGGGAATATTTCATTTTAATTCTTAGTCTTTATTGTCAGGTTTAATGTGACGCTAAATAGTTACAGAGCATCCAAGTATTACTGCTTATAATAATTTCATCTTAACTCTGTCCATTTCCCTTCCCTTCCCTTCCCTTCCCTTCCTTCCCTTTCCTTTCCTTTCCTTTCCTTTCCTTTCCTTTCCTTTCCTTTCCTTTCCTTTCCTTTCCTTTCCTTTCCTTTCCTTCCCTTCCCTTCCCTTCCCTTTCCTTTCCTTTCCTTTCCTTTCCTATCACTCCCTTTACTTCCTTTTGCTTCGCTTTGCTTCTCTTCTCCTCTCTTCTCTTCTCTTCTCTTCTCTTCTCTTCTCTTCTCTTCTCTTCTCTTCTCTTCTAGTTCTCTTTCATTTCACTTCACTTCACTTCAATTTAATTCAATTCAATTCAATTCACTTTCCTTTCCACTCCTTTCACTTCCCTTCCCTTCACTTCACTTCACTTCACTTCACTTCACTTCCCTTCCCTTCCCTTCCCCTTCACTTCACTTCACTTCACTTCACTTCACTTCACTTCACTTCACTTCACTTCACTTCACTTCACTTCACTTCACTTCACTTCACTTCACTTCACTTCACTTCACTTCCCTTCCCTTCCCTTCCCTTCCCTTCCCTTCCCTTCCCTTCACTTCCCTTCCCTTCCCTTCCCTTCCCTTCCCTTCCCTTCCCTTCACTTCACTTCACTTCCCTTTCACTTTTCTTTATTTTCCTTTCACTTCACTTCACTTCCCTTTCACTCCCTTTTTTTTCACATCACGTCACGTCACGTCACGTCACGTCACGTCACTTTTCTTTTCTTTTCTTTTCTTTTCTTTTCTTTTCTTTTCTATTCTTTTCTTTTCTTTTCTTTTCTT
Organism: Hemibagrus guttatus; assembly: GCA_033459395.1. Classification (NCBI taxonomy): domain Eukaryota; kingdom Metazoa; phylum Chordata; class Actinopteri; order Siluriformes; family Bagridae; genus Hemibagrus; species Hemibagrus guttatus. The sequence continues at coordinate 4,762,615 of JAUCMX010000001.1, forward strand.
TTCTTTTCTTTTCTTTTTTTTTTTTTTCACTCCTTTTACTTCCCTATTCTTTCACTTCACTTCACTTCACTTCCCTTCCCTTCCCTTCCCTTCACTTCCCTTCCCTTCCCTTCCCTTCCCTTCCCTTCCCTTCACTTCCCTTCCCTTCCCTTCCCTTCCCTTCCCTTCCCTTCACTTCCCTTCCCTTCCCTTCCCTTCCCTTCCCTTCACTTCCTTTCCTTTCCTTTCCTTTCCTTTCCTTTCCTTTCCTTTCCTTTCCTTTCCTTCCCCTTTCCCCTTTCCCCTTTCCCCTTTCCCCTTTCCCCTTTCCCCTTCCCTTCCTTTCCTTTCCTTTCCTTTCCTTTCCTTTTCTTTCCTTCAATTCAATTCACTTTCCTTTTCTTTATTTTCCTTTCACTTCACTTCACTTCCCTTTCACTCCCTTTTTTTTCACATCACGTCACATCACGTCACGTCACGTCACTTTTCTTTTCTTTTCTTTTCTTTTCTTTTCTTTTCTTTTCTTTTCTTTCACTCCTTTTACTTCCCTATTCTTTCACTTCACTTCACTTCCTTTGACTTTTTCTGAGTACACTGGTATTCTGTTACAGCAGCAGAATGGAAATGAACTTATGGAATATTATCAATAAGTATAAAGAAATGAATGATGTTCTGGCTGTGAATCTGATATAAAATGAGTCAGGACTCTGTCGGCTTTCAGTGTGTTTTAGACGTGTGTTTTTCCCTCTGTTGGATAACCTTACACGGAATTTTAGCGGTTGAAGATAAACACCTTCATCAACATTTACTTTGAAGATAAAAACATTTTTTGGAACTTTTCTATGAATATATTTCCCCAGTAGGCTAGGAAAAAAAACAGAAATATTTATAGAACACTACAAATTCTTAAATCTCGTGTGTCTGCTTTCATATGAGCTTCATATTAACCACCGCTGTGTGTGTGTGTGTGACATGACAAAGACGTTCAATGCCGAACATGGACAACAAATTTTGGCCTCTGGGTTACAAACTTTTGAGCTTGCTTACAAGAAGGAGTCATTAACCGGATTAGGACGTTGTAACAGGACGTTGTAACAGGACAGTGTAACAGGACGTTGTAACAGGACGTTGTAACAGGACGTTGTAACAGGACAGTGTAACAGGACGTTGTAACAGGACGTTGTAACAGGACGTTGTAACAGGACATTGTAACAGGACGTTGTAACAGGACATTGTAACAGGACGTTGTAACAGGACGTTGTAACAGGACGTTGTAACAGGACGTTGTAACAGGACGTTGTAACAGGACGTTGTAACAGGACGTTGTAACAGGACATTGTAACAGGACGTTGTAACAGGACATTGTAACAGGACGTTGTAACAGGACGTTGTAACAGGACGTTGTAACAGGACGTTGTAACAGGACGTTGTAACAGGACGTTGTAACAGGGCAGTGTAACAGGACGTTGTAACAGGACGTTGTAACAGGACGTTGTAACAGGACAGTGTAACAGGACGTTGTAACGGGACGTTGGTTGGAAAAGATCTTTACATGAGCACGTTCTTTCTTTCTTTCCATTCACAAACCGGGGGGCGTACAAACTTTTGCACTCAACTCGTTAACGACGTCACGACACAATCCCCAAAGAAACACGTTAGCGAATAGCTATAGTATAAGCTCTGAAGCTCACGATCCTGTCGACGTGAGAGGATTTGACACGTTAATACAGTGACTTCACGTCCGCGCAACGAGAAGTGATAAAAATTCCCGACTTAACAAATCATTTAATGAGCACGAGGTCACATATATTATGTTGTAAAATAAATCTTACCCTCATCTTTTATTCTCTTTGGATGGAGGGCATGAGGAGAGCGAGATCCTGTCCTGTCAATCACCGGCGGCCGAGCGAAACACCTGCGAGACGCAGACAGACAGAGACAGCTAGACAGAAGGACACACACACACTGACGGATACACACACCTTACAGTCTCATGAGTGTTTAATTGGCCGGAGGCAGGCCGCAGGCCGAGGCAGAGAGCTTCACTCCGTGTCACGCTGAACGGAGGCCCGCGCTCCTTCTCCGGGCGAGAGAGCTGGGCTTTGATGGAGCTGCTGCAGCTGAATAACGACGACACGGCCTCGTGTTCTTCACTGTGAGGAGCGCAGAAGTCCCACTTTACACCCGGAAACATGCCGGCCTTCTGTACACACACTTCCTCTGCCTTCTTCCTCTGTCTCAGCACCCTGTTCTCTTCTCTCCTGTTTCTTCCTGTTTAAGCTGATTCTTTAACCACCTTCTATCACATACTTTATCTTTTCACCTGTTCCTTTTTTCTTTTCTTTCATCTTCTTTCCTTTCTTTTCCTTGCCTTTCCTTTTTTACTTTCTGTTTAATTCCTTTTTTCTTCTCTTTACCTTTCTTACCTCTCCTGTTTTGTTTCCTTTCCCTTTTCTTGCCTTTATTACTTTCCTTTACCCTTTTGACATTTTCCCTTTTCCCTTTTCCCTTTTCCCTTTTCCCTTTTCCCTTTTCCCTTTTCCCTTTTCCCTTTTCCCTTTCCCCCTGCTTCCCTTTCCCCCTCCTTCCTTCTTCTTCCTTCTCCTTCCTTCTCCTCTCCTCTCCTCTCCTCTCCTCTCCTCTCCTCTCCCCTCCCTCCTCTCCTCTCCTTTCCTTTCCTTTTTTACATTTTCAATTTTCCAGATTTTTCATTTAATTTCAATTTCCTCATTTTCTTCCAGTTGACTTTTCTCTTTTCTTTTCTTTTCTTTTCTTTTCTTTTCTTTTCTTTTCTTTTCTTTTCTTTTCTTTTCTTTTTTCCTTTTAGTCCCTTTCCTCCTCTCATCCTTTCTTTCTTTCTTTCTTTCTTTCTTTCTTTCTTTCTTTCTTTCTTTCTTTTTCTTTCTTTCTTTCTTTCTCTTTCCCAATTATGTCTTTTCTTTCCTCTTCCTCTTCCTTTGCCATAAATTTTCATTTTCATGTTATTCCTTCCCTTTATCCTTCCATTTCATCTGCTATCTCTTCATTTTCCATTCTTCATTTTTTTCTTTTTAAAAAACTTCCCTCTTCTGTATAATTTAAGTTTCCTTTCTTTACTCCACTCATTTTTTTGCTTATGGTTCTTTGCCTTTAAAATTTCTCTTCTTCACCCTTGTGAGAAACGGAAAGTTCCGCCTCGTGGGAAACACTCTAGCCCAAGTTGTGTATTTTTGCTCTCCTTTCTCCACTCTTTTCTTTTTCTCTTCCTCTTTCTCTTTAGATTCCTTTTTACTCGGAATTCTCGGCAGATGGGAAAGTCGTAACGCCAAAAAAACTTCAGGGCAACCGAGGCTCAGAGCTGGAGAAACCTCAAAACACACACTTTTACCGACACAGGAGTCGGGGGGTATGACATCACACTGACCGAGAGGAACACCTCAACTCTCCTCTCCTCTCCTCTCCACCTCTCCTCTCCTCTTCTCTTCTCTCCTCTCTACCTCTCCTCTCCTCTCTACCTCTCCTCTCCTCCTCTCCTCTCCTCTCCTCTCCCACCTCTCCTCTCCCCTCTCCCTCCTCTCCACCTCTCCTCTCCTCTCTACCTCTCCTCTCCACCTCTCCCCTCCTCTCTACCCCCCTCCTCTCCACCTCTCCTCTCCTCTCCTCTTCTCTCCTCTCCTCTCCTCTCCTCTCCACCTCTCCTCTCCTCTTCTCTTCTCTCCTCTCTACCTCTCCTCTCCTCTCTACCTCTACTCTCCTCCTCTCCTCTCCTCTTCTCTCCATCTCTCCTCTCCTCTCTACCTCTCCTCTCCACCTCTCCTCTCCTCTCTACCCCTCCTCTCCACCTCTCCTCTCCCCTCCTCTCTACCTCTCCTCTCCTCTCCTCTCCTCTTCTCTCCACCTCTCCTCTCCTCTCTACCTCTCCTCTCCACCTCTCCTCTCCTCTCTACCTCTCCTCTCCACCTCTCCTCTCCTCTCCTCTCCTCTCCTCTCCTCTCTTCTCCTCTTTTCTCCTCTCCTCTCCTCTCCTCTCCTCTCCTCTCCTCTCCTCTCTACCTCTCCCTCTCCTCTCCTCTCCTCTCCTCTCTACCTCTCCTCCCCTCTCCTCTCCTCTCCTCTCCTCTCCTCTCCTCTCCTCTCCTCTCCTCTCCTCTCTTCTCTTCCTCTCCTCTCCTCTCCTCTCCTCTCCTCTCCTCTCCTCTCCTCTCCTCTCCTCTCCTCTCCTCTCTACCTCTCCTCTCCTCTCCTCCACTTCTCCACCCCTTTCCTCTTCTCTATCTCACTCTTGTCTTGACCTGTCTCCTCTTCTCTATCTCACTCTTGTCTTGACCTGTCTCCTCTCCTCTCCTCTCCTCTCCTCTCCTCTCCTCTCCTCTCCTCTCCTCTCCTCTCCTCTCCTCTCTACCTCTCCTCTCCTCTCCTCTCCTCCACTTCTCCACACCTTTCCTCTTCTCTATCTCACTCTTGTCTTGACTTGTCTCCTCTCCTCTCCTCTCCTCTCCTCTCCTCTCCTCTCCTCTCTACCTCTCCTCTCCTCTCCTCTCCTCTCCTCTCCTCTCCTCTCCTCTCCTCTCCTCTCCTCTCCTCTGTTCTCCTCTCCTCTCCTCTCCTCTCCTCTCCTCTCCTCTCCTCTCCTCTCCTCTCCCCCTCTTCTCTCCTCTCCCCCTCTTTCTCTCCTCTCCTCTCTTCCCCTCTTCTCTCCTCCACCTCTAGCACTGCAGTTCTGTATGCCGACACTCAGCAGCTCCAAATTGTCCTGGGAGTTTCCTCTGTGTCCAATTTGCCTGGTTTTCCCGTGGGTCAGGTCTTTAAAGTGTTTGACCGATTACATCCACTGACACACACACACACACACACACACACACACACACACACACACACACATACATACACACACATGGAGAAAAAAAGAGGAAAAAGTTAAGTCAGCAGGTTAGCATTTAGTACAGCAGAATGAAGCATTGAGTGTGTTTGTGTTTTAGCTTTACGGCTTTTCCGGAACCAGAAAACACACACACACACAACACACACACACACACACACACACACACACCACACACTGAATGAGTAGAGGGAGTGAGGGATGGTGTCGGGGTGGAGGAGGAGAGGAGGAGAGGAGGAAGAGTTAGCGCAGTGTCGGGGCAGTTTTATCAGCAGACGGGGGATTTGTCTCTGTTAAAGGGATTCACGGTTCCTTTATTAAACTCATTTATCACACACTGAATATTCACTTTAATGCCTTTCACCCTAATTACACGACTCCGTCAACACACCCCATCCCCCCCCCCACCCGCTGGAGAGAGGGAGAGAGAGAGAGAGAGAGAGAGAGAGAGAGAGAAAAACTTTATTCCTCTTCTCTGTTCCTTTTCAACCAATTATTTCCTCCGTTTTTCCCTCCTTCATTCTCACACTCCTTTACTCTCTTACTTCATTGACAACAGATACGTCTTCACTCCTCGTTCTCTTCATTCTCTCCGTTCTCCTCTTCCCTCTTTTCTTCTTTATTCTCCGCTTCATGTCCATCCTCCATTCTCGTCTTGATTCTAGTCTTTGTTTTTCTTTTCATTCAATATCTGTGTTCTCTCTAATTTTCGTCTTTATTCTTCTCGTCATTCTCTTCTTCATTCTCTTCATTATACGCCTCTTCTTTATTCTCTTCTTCCTTATTCTTTTCTTCTTTATTCTCCTCTTCTTTATTCTCTTCTTCTTTATTCTTCTCTTCATTCTCTTCTTCTTCATTATTCTGTGTGTATACTATATGTCTGTGTGTATGTATATGTGTGTGTGTGTATGTATATGTTTTGTGTATTATATGTTGTGTGTATGTATATGTGTGTGTATAAAATTGTTGTGTGTATGTATATTGTGTGTGTATAATATATGTCTGTGTGTATGTATATGTGTGTGTGTATACGTATATGTCTGTGTGTATGTATATGTGTGTGTTTTTTTGTTTTATGTATATGTGTGTGTGTTAGTATTTTTTGTGTGTATGTATATGTGTGTGTATACTATATGTCTGTGTGTATGTATATGTGTGTGTGTATACGTATATGTCTGTGTGTATGTATATGTGTGGTTTTGTTTTTTTAGTATTTTGTTGTGTGTATGTATATTTTGTGTGTATACTATATGTCTGTGTGTATGTATATGTGTGTGTGTATACTATATGTCTGTGTGTATGTATATGTGGGGTGTTTTAATTTTTTTTATTTTGTTGTGTGTATGTATATGTGTGTGTATACATATATGTCTGTGTGTATGTATATGTGTGTTTTATACTATATGTCTGTGTGTATGTATATGTGGGGTTTTGTTTTTTTAGTATTTTGTTGTGTGTATGTATATGTGTGTGTATACATATATGTCTGTGTGTATGTATATGTGTGTGTATACATATATGTCTGTGTGTATGTATATGTGTGTGTATACATATATGTCTGTGTGTATGTATATGTGTGTGTGTATACGTATATGTCTGTGTGTATGTATATGTGTGTGTATACATATATGTCTGTGTGTATGTATATGTGTGTGTGTATAGTATATTTCTGTGTGTATGTATATGTGTGTGTATACATATATGTCTGTGTGTATGTATATGTGTGTGTGTATGTATTTTTGTGTGTATGTATATGTTGGTGTATGTATTGTGTTTTGTATGATATGTTGTGTGTATGTATATGTTGTTTTAAAATTATGTTGTGTGTATGTATTGTGTTTGTATCATATGTTGTGTGTATGTATATGTTGGTGTATGTATTGTGTTTTGTATCATATGTTGTGTGTATGTATATGTGTGTGTATACTATATGTTGTGTGTATGTATTGTGTGAGTGTATGTATGTGTGTTTATGTATGCATATGTATGTGTGTATGTATATGTCTGTGTGTATGTATTTTGTGTGTGTGTATGTTATGTTGTGTGTAGTTATGTATGTGTGTTTATGTATCATATGTTGTGTGTATGTATTGTTGTTTTTGTTTTGTGTTGTGTATGTTTTTATGTGTGTGTGTTATGTATGTTGTGTGTTGTTGTGTGTGTTGTATGTGTTGTGTATGTATTTGTGTTTTGTGTTTATGTATGCATATGTATGTGTGTGTTTGTGTGTGTATGTATGTGTGTGAGTGTATGTATTTGTGTGTGTTTTTTTTATGTATGCATATGTATGTGTGTGTTTGTGTGTGTATGTATGTGTGTGAGTGTATGTATTTGTGTGTGTGTTTATGTATGCATATGTATGTGTTTATGTATATGTGTGTGTGTGTTTTATACGTATATGTCTGTGTGTGTGTGTGTATGTATGTGTATATGTCTGTGTGTGTGTATGTATGTGTGTGTGTGTGTATGGATGTGTATATGTCTGTGTGTGTGTGTTTTTTATGTGTATATGTCTGTGTGTGTTTATGTATATATTTGTCTGTGTGTGTATCTATGTGTGTTTTTGTCTGTGTGTGTGTTGTATGTGTATATGTCTGTGTGTGTGTGTATACATATATGTCTGTGTGTGTGTATGTATGTGTATATGTCTGTGTGTGTGTGTATACATATATGTCTGTGTGTGTGTATGTATGTGTATATGTCTGTGTGTGTGTATGTATATGTGTGTGTGTATGTATGTGTATATGTCTGTGTGTATGTATATGTATATGTGTGTGTGTGTATGGATGTGTATATGTCTCTGTGTGTTTTCTATGTGTGTGTGTGTGTGTCTATGTGTGTGTGTGTGTATATGTCTGTGTGTGTTTATGTTTTTTTTTGTGTTGTATATGTGTGTGTGTGTGTATGTATGTGTATATGTCTGTGTGTGTGTGTATGTATATGTGTGTGTGTGTGTATGGATGTGTATATGTCTCTGTGTGTGTGTCTATGTGTGTGTGTGTGTGTGTTTTTATGTCTGTGTGTGTTTATGTATATTTTTGTCTGTGTGTGTATATGTCTGTGTGTGTGTTTGTGTGTGTGTATGTATATGTATGTGTATGTGTGTATGTATATGTATGTGTGTCTATATGTCTGTGTGTCTATATGTCGTGTGTGTGTGTGTGTGTGTGAGATTGCTCTCAAGGGTCCTGTGTTCTATTGTGCTGTTCTGTAATTAGCCACTTAACAAGCTGATGTGAACACGACCTCTGCAGTAAAGAGCTTAAAACCTGAATGAGACATGCCACAGCCTTTTGTTCAGCTATTACACTGCACACACACCACAACACACACACACACACACACACACACCACACACACACACACATCTGTTAACATCTGCCTTGTCTTCTCCGCCTCCT
>JAUCMX010000001.1:4775852-4785852 GCA_033459395.1 Hemibagrus guttatus
TGACTCAGTGGAGCAACAGAATCCAAAGCAACAAGCGGGAAAATGTGCTGAAACTTTACTGAACACAGATTTACAAGTGGGACTGGACAATGACAGCGAGCTCCGCCCCTTTCTTTCTAAAATTCCAGCTCTGTGATAGATTTACTCTCTGATTTCTGTTGCAAACAAACATGACTGCTTTCTGGCTTTTGCACAGAGTTGCTTGAGTCTCATTTCCAGGTCTTCATTAATTTATTACTATACTGTTACTATACTATAATATATTACTGTTGTGTTGCATTGGTCCCCAAAACAGCGCTGACCCGTCATGCACTGTGTATTCTGACAGCTTTCTATCAGAACCAGCATTAATTTCTTCAGCAATTGAGCAACAGTAGCTCGTCTGTTGGATCGGATCACACGGGCCAGCCTTCGCTCCACACGTCCATCAATTACCCTTGACCGCCCATGACCCTGTCGCCGGTTCACCACTGTTCCTTCCTTGTACCACTTTTGATAGATACTGACCACTGCAGACCGAAAACACCCCACAAGAGCTGCAGTTTTGGAGATGCTCTGATCCAGTGGTCTAGCCATCACAATTTGGCCCTCGTCAAACTCGCTCAAATCCTTACGCTTGCCATTTTTCCTGTTTCTAACACATCAACTTTAGGGACAAAATGTTCACTTGCTGTCTAATATATCCCACCCACTAACAGGTGCCATGATGAGGAGATCATCAGCGTTATTCACTTCACCTCTCACTGCTCAGAATGTTATGACTGATCGGTGTATGTGCTCACTACAGAGGGTGTTCATGCAGTGCTGTATACTGTACTGTTCAGAAGTCTGACACCACAATGAAAATCATTCAAAACTGGAAATATACAAAAATCTGGGAATTCTCATTCCAACCCATATCTCGAACATGAAATATTTTCAATTCTGCACTATTCCTAGGTTCGGCTTTAATTACAAGCAAACGTGTGATATCGAGCATGTTACGCTTCACGTCTGATCTCTTCTTTCGAAACACGACATCAGACGTTTCAGATTCATCGGGTTTTTACACCAGTCTTTGCTAATTCGAGTTTGCGCTGTTGTTAAACACAGGAAAGGCTTTGAAATGTGAAAATTCCTGTAACTATTTCCACAATTCCATTTTGTTCTCATTTCCAAATGAGAAAGGAAGCATGTGTCTGAATTTATTGTTGTGTTTGTTGTGTTTTTGGCTTGTGATGTGCACAGATCACAGAAGCCAGAAGAGAGAAATACGTAGGCGGTTTATTTTTTGTGTTTTTTTTTTTTAAAGATAAAAAATAAAGAAAAGGAAAAACTTCTTTTCTTTAAAACACTGCAAGAAAACAAAATCAGTTACTGAGGTTAATGTTAGGGTTTCGATTTAGGTGTAGCAATAATTAATTAGTTAGTTAATTAGGTGTACCATTAATTAATTAATTAGAAGGCGAGTGTGTATGTGTGTGTGTGTGTGTGTGTGTAGCCTGTATTTGCTCTGAGAGGCCCTGGAACACAGACACACTAAAATATTGAAAAGCTTTTGTTTTGTCTAGTTAAATATACACTGATATGACAAAGACTGTGAACTAGTCCACACACACACACACATACACCCAGAGGAATCCCAGCTTTCATTATTAATGACAACAGAACAGACACACAATAGGAAAAGAGAGGAAGAAGAGGTTAAATCCATACATTACACCTCACACACTTTCTGTACAAATACAGATAAATAATGGATCCAGTCACCAGTTTCTGATTGATTGGACATCAGATTGGAATAAGTAATAAACTGACAGGTTGTGGTGTGTCTGTTACACTCCAAATGGCTTCCTGTTCACTAGAGCTGCGTCCCAAATGACCCTACTGTACACACTGCACACTTACACTATACACTGCGTACTCTAGAGTCTGGTGCATGAGCCGTTTCTCAGTCGATGGAAAATGATGCAAATCAAACACAACATATACTGCGATGGTGTGTTACTGTGACTTTTTAAAATGCTCACAACATGCATGGACTAATTTATAAGACATGCATAAGGCTTCTCGTCCACCTGAGTATCCTCGGATAACTTGCAAAACGATTTCTTATCCAGGGTCAGTGCCTGTAGCTCCGCCCCCTTTTCTGCTACGTAAGAAAAGCTGCTAGTGTTAAGTGCATGACGTGTTTAACACACCACACACTGAATAACTGCATCATCCGGGTTGTTGAAGTGTACTTCTTCTTCTTCTTCTTGGAATTTTTTTTAATTTGTGTGATCACACACACTACACACACTATTTATACTACACAGTGGAGTGTGTAAGAATGTGATTTGGGACACGGCGTATACATGCTCACTACAGAGGGCGATAATGTAGTGGGTGTTGAAAACTTTGAGATCAAAATGGAAATTATTTAAAATTTGGAATTAATCAGAAAATATTAGAATTTGAGGGAAAAACAAAGATCTTGATTATGAAATATCTTGAGTTCTTCATCATTTGATCGGGTCAGAATTTGCTCATATCTAATCTCTGTTAGTGAAGCACGCGATCAGAGGACACTCTGGTGGATCAGATCTAAAACGGATCCCCGGGTTATATACAAAAAAAAACAGAGCAAATGTTATGAATTTCTAAAATTCATATTTTAGAAAGGCTTTCCTGCTTCCTAGTTTTCTTTATTTAAATAAATATTTAAATATAAATATAATATATAAATATTTTTATGATTCCGGTTTGTACGCATGTTGTTGCTGAGAAAAAATTGTATTAATTAAAATTATTTATTTATTTATTCATTTATTTATTTATCATGTATAGTATTTTCTAAACTATTATTTATTTATTTATTTTATTTATTTATTTATTTATTTATTTATTTATGTATTTATGTATTTATTTATTTATCTTTCATTTTTAATGTATTATTAATTTATTTATTTCTCATAACATTTTTAAAGTATTTATGTATTTATTTATCTTTCATTTTTAATGTATTATTCATTTATTTATTTATCATACATTTTAAAGTATTTATTTATTTATTTATTTTTATCTGTGGTATCAGATTTTGGACCCTACCATACATCTGACAGAGCACCATTTGACATTTAGAAAAAAACCATAAATATAAAATAATAAAATGCAAGTTTAGCTAGTTACATGTAATAACACTTCAGCACAGAATCTCATCAATTATGTAAATTTATTCAGAACCCTTTTCTATGACCCTCAACTCCACAGAAAATATCAGGCCCTGATCTTTTATTATTTAATTTTAAGTGACTAATACTTAAACTGTGAATAAAGTCTAAAGTACGGGATACAGGAAGAAGAGACTCATCAGAGAGTGAAGGTTAAGTTTTAAATTGCCCTGGTGCTGATAGAAGCCCTCAGGTTGCGACCCCTAAGATGGAAAAGAAGCTCCATCAGATTCCAGGAAATGACATCATCAATCTCCGCACAAAAAAGTGCAATCGTGGCAGAGCCTAGCATTAAGAACCGGTGAGTCTGATATTTACATCAATATTTATACTGAAAGTTTTGTGTCTTCAGAGTCGGGTTCTGCAGAGAGAGAGAGATAGAGAGAGAGAGAGAGAGAGAGAGAGAGAGAGAGAGAGAGAGAGAGCGTAAGAGAGAAAGAAAGAGAGAGAGAGAGAGCATAAGAGAGAAAGATAGAGAGGGAGAGAGAGCATAAGAGAGAAAGAAAGAAAGAAAGAAAGAAAAGAGAGAAAGAAAGAAAGAGAAAGAGAGAGAAAGAGAGAGGGAGAGAGAGAGAGAGGGAATGTAAGAGAGAAAGAAAGAAAGCGAGAGAGAGAGAGAAAGCGTAAGAGAGAAAGGACAAGAAAGAGAGAGCATGAGAGAGAGTGTAATAGAGAAAGAAAGAACGAGAGAGAGAGAGAGAGAGAGAGAGAGATGAAATGTGTGTCAATGGAAAAGACAAAATCCAAGCCTCTTGTGTGGTATAAACTAAAGCTGGTGACTGCCTAACCCAAAGGAACTGTGTGTGTGTGTGTGTGTGTGTGTGTGTGTGTGTGTGTGTATGTGTGTGTATAAAAAAAGAGAGGAATCAGCAAATAAAGGCCTGAACTCCAGCATGGTGCACTTTCTCAGCCACTAAGCTCAGTCATGAATTATAGATGCTCCGGGAGGCCTCGCTCTTTCCGCTCTCTCTCTTCCGTCTCTGCTTTAAAGGACAGCGAGGTGGGGGGGTTTGATTGTGGAGACAGTGACACAAAGACCACGTGAACAGACACATCGTACGACACAAAGACCACGTGAACACACACACCGTACGACACAAAGACCACTCGCAACATGCTCACTTTTCACCATGACAAAATATCAGGTACATTAGTCTGAGTTGTGACATCATCACTGTTTACTGCGCCGTGATGTAATGGATAATAAACAAGCCTGCTTACCACTTACACAGCACTTCCTGTCTGAGCCATCCTCAGAGCTCCAGCTACAGGAAACTAATGGGCACTTCCTGAAAATAAGGAGCCAAAAGCAAACGTAAGCGATATTTTGAAGGTTTTCCTTCAATTAGGAAATTAGAGTGAATTAGTTCACTCTTGCTATAGCTCCGCCCCCTCGTCATTGTTCTTACCTACTTCTACTATCATAACCACAAACAAACAAACAAACATTTTTTATCGCTTTTCTTTGATAGCTTTGTGTATGCTTCATTTATTTATTTATTTATTTTTATTTATTTATTATCTAGTTAGTTATCTCTATTTTAGCTCCACCCCTGGATATTATTCTTACTTCACTCTTCTATCATATTCCATTTTATCTATGTTTTTTTAATCTGCTTTCCTGCTTCCTAGTTTTCCTCATTTCCCAGTATGTTTCCATCTCTAATTCCTGTTTTCCGAACACTAGTCACAAGTGTCGTAAGTGTACAAGTCCTTTGCTGCCTAACTGCCTACTTTCCTCTTCAGAGTATTCCAGTGTCAATAGTTACATCCTTCTGTATTTCTGATAGTTTCTGTCTTTCAGTGTCCTAGTTTTTTCCCTACTCTCTAATTTCCACTCTCTTTAATTTCTTTGTCTATTCTTTCCTTTCTCTTAGTCTACAGCTTTTAGTTTTCAGTGTTTCTATTTTCCTAGCTTCCTTTCTTCCCTAGCTTTCTGTTTTTAAGGTCACACTGAACCCTAGATTTCCATGTTCCCAAATTGTCTACAGTCTAATATCTAGTGTCCCTAAAGTCCAACAGAAGGAACAATAGGATCTTTTTTTATATGCCTCACTTTTATTCTAGTTTCCTTTCATCTCTATTCTCAAACGTTCCTCTATTTTCTAGCGTCCCTCGTTTATTCGCCTCCTTGTTCATTTACATTTCTGGCATTTGGCAGACGCTCTTATCGAGAGTGACTTACAATTTATTTAATTTTTTTTAAACAACTGTGCAATTGAGGGCCTTGCTCAGGGGCCCAGCAATGGCAGCTTGGTGGACCTAGGATTCAAACTCACAACCTTCCCATCAGTAGTCCACCTCAACCACTTGGTTGAGTATGGGGGATACTAGCCCCTTTTCCGAACTTGTGCCCTCAGATTGTTCTTTTTTGAACTGTCCCAGACTTTCTGGCAGAGGCGGTGGGCTTGCGTCTGTCTTTAAAAGCAGCTTTTGTTGCCCACCTATAAAGACTGAATTGTTTTTAAGTTTTGAACTTCTCTTATTTGAACTGAACATGCATCAGCTAACCATCGCTGTGGTTTACCGCCCACCAAAACCAAATAAGGATTTTTTTAAATGAGTTTTCAAACTTTTTAGGAGACATTGTCCTTCAGTATGATCGTCTTTTGATTGTGGGGGATTTTAATATTCATGTTTGTTGTGAGTCAAACTCCCTGGCCAAGGATTTTACTAATTTGATGGACTCTTTTGATTTTATTCAAATGATAAACAGTCCAACTCATAAACAGGGTCACACATTAGACCTTGTGTTGCTGCATGGTATCTCGATTTGTGACCTTGAAATCCTTGATTTGAGTTTTTCTGACCATATGCCTGTTATATTTACTTGTTCTCTTCCAAATGGAGTTTCAAAAACTATGAGGCGTTCGCAGCAGATTCGTGCCTTTACTCCATCTTCTAGTGATGATTTCTCTGTACTTTTCAAGGAGGCTTGTCAAAGTTATAGTCTTGATTCCTTTTCGAATTTGTCTAATGTTGATGATCATCTTATGTTGTTCAATTCCATCAGTAGTGACATCATAAATTCTGTAGCTCCACTAAGAGAAAAATGGAAAAATTCTAAAGCAGAACCCTGGGTAACTAGCACCACGCTTGAACTTAGACGGGTTTGTCATAGAGCTGAACGAAAGTGGAAAAAAGACAAATTACAAGTGTCTTATGAAATGTTACGTGAGTCACTTATTAGATATTTTATTAGACACTTATTCACTTAAAGATATTATTAAGCAGCTTAAACCTACCACATGTCTACATGACATTTTTCCGACCCATTTTTTGCTGCAGGTCTTTGATGTCGTTGGGCCTAGCATTTTAGCTATAATAAATAAGTCTCTTTTAACGGGTGTTGTTCCTACATACCTAAAACATGCAACTGTTAAACCCTTGCTTAAAAAACCTAGCCTTGACCCAACCATTCTTTCAAATTATAGACCCATTTCCAATTTACCTTTTATTTCTAAAATCTTAGAGAAAGTTGTTCTGGAACAACTGCAGAGTCATTTGAGTTTAAATAGTGTGTTTGAAGAATTCCAATCTGGGTTTAGAAAACATCACAGTACTGAGTCAGCTTTACTAAAAGTCTTTAATGATATTTTGTTGTCTGTTGACTCAGGGGATTCTGTGATACTCTTACTTTTAGATCTAAGTGCTGCCTTCGACACTATAGACCACAAAATTTTGATCTCACGACTTGAACAATGTGTGGGAATTGAAGGTTGCACTCTAAATTGGTTTAAGTCCTATTTGAATGCTAGAACATTTTCTGTTTGTCTTGATGGGTTCTCTTCTTCTGTATCGTCTTTGGATTATGGAGTCCCTCAGGGCTCCATTCTGGCCCCTGCTTTGTTCTCTTTGTATATGCTACCTCTGGGGACTGTTTTTTCTAAACATGGTGTGTCATTTCATTTTTATGCTGATGACACCCAAATTTATCTGCCCTTAAAGAAAAAAGACAAAAAAGCTTTAAGCTCTTTATCAGCATGCTTGTCTGATATTAAGTCTTGGTGTTCTTGTAATTTTTTGCGTCTAAACGAGAGCAAAACTGAGGTTATCGTATTCGGGCCTACAGATGTGTTAACAAGTTCTGTTGGTGACCTGGGAGATTTGGTCCCTTATGTAAAACACTCTGTGAAAAACCTGGGTGTTATTTTTGATTCTGCCCTTAAATTTGACAAGCAGATTAATGCTGTAATCAAATCTAGTTTTTTCCAATTAAGACTATTATCTAAGGCTAAGAGTTTTTTAACATGTGCAGAGTTTGAGAGAGTGATCCATTCGTTTATTTCATCGAGACTTGACTATTGTAATTCTCTCTATATTGGAATGAGCCAATCCAATATTAGCCGTCTTCAGATGGTCCAAAATGCAGCAGCCAGGTTGTTGACTGGAACACGGAAATTTAATCATATTTCCCCAATATTACAAGCGTTGCACTGGCTGCCGGTTTGTTATAGAATTGATTTTAAAATTCTGCTTTTTGTTTTTAAAGTCCTAAATGGATCAGCCCCAAAATATCTCTCTGAACTTTTGAAAATAAATAACTCTGCTAGATCATTAAGGTCATCTAATCAAAGATTGCTGATGGTTCCGAGGTGACCATCAGGTGGAGGGGTGACCGTGCTTTTACTATTATTGGTCCAAAATTGTGGAATAGTCTTCCTCTATCTTTAAGACTAGTATCCACAGAGTCTGAATTTAAATCTAAGTTGAAAACTTACCTTTTCTCTCAAGCTTATAATTGTATTTGATTTTTAACATTGATTTTTTAAAGATTTCAAATTAGTGTTTCTGATGTAAACTCCCTTTATTATTGCATTATTATTTTTATTGACTTATCCTCTTGTACAGCACAATGGCCAACTGCTGTTGTACTTATTGTGCTATATAAATAAATTTTGATTTGATTTGATTAAACTACCACATCCCACATGTTCATTCGTTTATCCACCTCCTTGTTCATTCGTTTATCCACCTCCTTGTTCATTCGTTTATCCACCTCCTTGTTCATTCGTTTATCCACCTCCTTGTTCATTCGTTTATCCACCTCCTTGTTCATTCGTTTATCTACCTCCTTGTTCATTCGTTTATCTACCTCCTTGTTCATTTTTTTTACCTCCTTGTTCATTCATTTATCCACCTCCTTGTTTATTTTTTTCACCTCCTTGTTCATTCGTTTATCCACCTCCTTGTTCATTCGTTTATCCACTTCCTTGTTCATTCATTTATCCACCTCCTTGTTTATTTTTTTCACCTCCTTGTTCATTCGTTTATCCACCTCCTTGTTCATTCATTTATCCACCTCCTTGTTTATTTTTTTCACCTCCTTGTTCATTCGTTTATCCACCTCCTTGTTCATTCGTTTATCCACCTCCTTGTTCATTCGTTTATCTACCTCCTTGTTTATTTTTTTCACCTCCTTGTTCATTCGTTTATTCACCTCCTTGTTCATTTTTTTCACCTCCTTGTTTATTTTTTTCGCCTCCTTGTTCATTCTTTTATCCACCTCCTTGTTCATTCGTTTATCTACCTCCTTGTTCATTCGTTTATTCACCTCCTTGTTCATTCGTTTATCCACCTCCTTGTTCATTCGTTTATCCACTTCCTTGTTCATTCATTTATCCACCTCCTTGTTTATTTGTTTCACCTCCTTGTTCATTCGTTTATCCACCTCCTTGTTCATTCATTTATCCACCTCCTTGTTTATTTTTTTCACCTCCTTGTTCATTCGTTTATCCACCTCCTTGTTCATTCGTTTATCCACCTCCTTGTTCATTCGTTTATCTACCTCCTTGTTTATTTTTTTCACCTCCTTGTTCATTCGTTTATTCACCTCCTTGTTCATTTTTTTCACCTCCTTGTTTATTTTTTTCGCCTCCTTGTTCATTCTTTTATCCACCTCCTTGTTCATTCGTTTATCTACCTCCTTGTTCATTCGTTTATTCACCTCCTTGTTCATTCGTTTATTCACCTCCTTGTTCATTTTTTTCACCTCCTTGTTTATTTTTTTCACCTCCTTGTTCATTCTCTTATCCACCTCCTTGTTCATTCTCTTATTCACCTCCTTGTTCATTCGTTTATCTACCTCCTTGTTCATTCGTTTATTCACCTCCTTGTTCATTCGTTTATTCACCTCCTTGTTCATTTTTTTCACCTCCTTGTTCATTCTCTTATTCACCTCCTTGTTCATTCGTTTATCTACCTCCTTGTTCATTCGTTTATCTACCTCCTTGTTCATTCGTTTATTCACCTCCTTGTTCATTCGTTTATTCACCTCCTTGTTCATTTTTTTCACCTCCTTGTTTATTTTTTTCACCTCCTTGTTCATTCTCTTATCCACCTCCTTGTTCATTCTTTATTCACCTCCTTGTTCATTCGTTTATCTACCTCCTTGTTCATTCGTTTATCACCTCCTTGTTCATTCGTTTATTCACCTCCTTGTTCATTCGTTTATTCACCTCCTTGTTCATTTTTTTCACCTCCTTGTTTATTTTTTTCACCTCCTTGTTCATTCTCTTATCCACCTCCTTGTTCATTCGTTTATCTACCTCCTTGTTCATTCGTTTATTCACCTCCTTGTTCATTCGTTTATTCACCTCCTTGTTCATTTTTTTCACCTCCTTGTTCATTCTTTATTCACCTCCTTGTTCATTTTTTTCACCTCCTTGTTCATTCGTTTATCCTACCTCCTTGTTCATTCGTTTATTCACCTCCTTGTTCATTCGTTTATTCACCTCCTTGTTCATTTTTTTCACCTCCTTGTTTATTTTTTTCACCTCCTTGTTCATTCTCTTATCCACCTCCTTGTT
>JAUCMX010000001.1:4788352-4795852 GCA_033459395.1 Hemibagrus guttatus
CACTCACTCTTTCTCTCTCTCTCTCTTTCTCTCTCTCTCTCTCTTCTCTCTCTCTCTCTGTCTCTCTCTCTGTCTCTACTCTCTCTCTCTCTCTCTCTCTGGAGACTCCTTCTATATATAAAATGAAATAAAATTCAAAGACGTTTTCCAAAGTGCAGTACATTTTAAGGAATAATAAACTATAATAAGATGAATAAATAAAGCAAAATAAAAAATAAAAAAAATGAATTAATCAATTAATAATCAATCAATCAATCAATCAATCAATCAGTTAAATTAAATTAAATTAAATTAAATTAAATTAAATTAAATTAAATTAAATTAAATTAAATTACAAATAAAATAAAATAAAATAAAATAAAATAAAATAAAATAAAATCTCAAGCTTTTTGTGTAGAACAACCCCAAATGGACATTATGCATATTCTATGGTCCCAAGTCTTGACCACCCTGGATTTCTGTATTCTAGCTTTATAACATAAATTTTAAGGTGTAACATTTGAGCATTTTATTGTAGGTCAGTAACACTAACATGTTGTATGTGTTACATAAGTTATTAAATTAAAAACATAATTCTGTGTGCTCTGTTTATAACAAAGAGAAACCAATACACTGCAAAAACAATCACACCTCCATCCATCAATCCGTCCATCCGTCCGTCCTTCCAACCATCCATCCATCCAGCCCCACCCACCCCAAAAAGCCACCCACCCATCCATCCATCCATTTTCAGTTTAACAATTTAGAGATGTTAATCAGCCTATAGACCCTTTTTCTGTTAGTAAATATTGTGACATTTTTGTGGGTGGAGCTTAGGTGGAGGCAGAAAGTTTTCCCTGCCCTGCTTTACAAGCGGTAGTTATCAAGTTTTGTTAGTTTGTTTTTAAACAATGACTGGTCAAGATCCGTATTCAAAATCTGAAATATCTGTTAGGTCATTCACTGTCCAGGACCGAAAATGTTTTTTTTGGGGCAATTGGCCATAAAAGGCCTGGGGGCCCATGCCAATTAAAGAAAAAGGGTTTAAAAAAAACTAAAAACCCATTAAATTTAATACCAAGCAAAATAACCCCCAATTTTAGGTTTTTTCTTTAACCCCTTATTTTTTTTTGATATGAAGTGTGCGCTGCAAACACCAGCATTTTTGATGATGGTTTCTGTCCAGTCCACTCGTTTTATTGCCTTTAACCACAGCTGTCGTCATTTTTGTCTGGCAGTGGCAGCAAGTGTGATAAAACTTCAAATTGGAGCCTGTACTCTGTCGATTCTGTCACCCAACCACACAACAAGATGACATTTGCTTTCCTTGTGTAGCTGGAAAGCCAGAAAGCAGGTCAATGAACACAACTAGCCATGTTTGTGTGTATAAATTGAACAGAAATGAGAAAATAAATCTATCAAAATGCTGAAATAATAGGAAAAAAGGGGGTGGAGCTAGCTGTCATTGTCCAGTCACACTTGTAAATCTATATTCAATAAATTATTCAGCGTATTTTCATGTTTGTTGACTTCTTGTTTACAAACAGACTGGGGTTTTTTCAGGATTAAAAATAGTCTTTCTTTAAATGTGACTTACTGATAGTTAAATGTGGCTCAGAGTAACATTTTAAAATATAAGCATGCAAAAAAAGTCAGATTTTCAAGCTAGCATGACATTTGTAATAAACGTTTGTAAAATCAGTGAATAAAACACAAGAGGAGATTATAAAGAGGTCAAAACATGAACCCTGCTTTAATGAATAAGCATGTGTTTATGGTTTTCAGATAGAATATTCCAGAGTTTGGATGCAGTAACTGAACTGTGTGTGTGTGTGTGTGTGTGTGTGTGGTTGAGTAAAGCTGCTCCCCCTGTAGCTGGCTTTCTGACATGACAAGAAGATAATGGTTTGATGAACTGAGTGACCTCAGAGCTATCACCTCTCTACAGTAGATAGAGACAAACACTGTAACAGCATTAAAGACAAAATGAGGGATTAGTCCTGGATAACTGGTGACTCGTTTTTTTTTTTCCAAAACAAGATACAAGAGGGTCCAGACGTAACACATACAGTACGTCAGTCCAGACATAACACATACATCAATCCAGACATAACACATACATAAAAGTTTGGGAAATCACCTACAATGATTGTAATACAAGAATTTGTGCAGGTGTGTGTGTTTTTCCCTGTCTCCGTCTCCGTCCATGCTGGGTGAACTGTTCTCTATTGACTTACAAACGGCAGGCATGTGTCCAAACGCAGTGCACTATTTTTCTGTAATAATAGCTAGCAGCCATAGAGTTGAATTATTAATGGGGTCCATTCAATACAAACAGGTAGGCACGAGCAACTACACACACACAGCTTTGGCTCGACCTGGGGTTTTGTTTCGTATGAAGTGAGAGAAGTGACAGTCTGAGAAGACAGAAGTGGACAGAGGGAATGCTTCATGGAACCATCGCTCCTCCACTAACCTCTAACCTTCATCATGTTATAACTCCTCTATGACATCTCCAATTATGGCTTATGTCATCTTATGTCACATCCTGTCTCTAATGTCTGCAGTTACTTATGTTATGTTGTCTTTATTTGTCACATATACAGTGAAATTCTTTCTTCACATATCCCATCCTTGGGGGTTGGGGTCAGAGTGCAGGGTCAGCCATGATGCAGTGCCCCTGGAGAAGGATGGGTTGGGGGCCTTGCTCAAGGGCCCAACGGTGGCAGCTTGGCGGTACTGGGGCTTGAACCCCGATCTTCCGGTCAGTGACCAAGAGCCTTAAACATTTGAGCTACCACCGCCCCATATATAGATAATTATGCTGAGAAATGTTTGTGATTTGGTAATGATTACTTATAAGCATTTTATAAACACATAAAGCATTAATAACGTGTGATCAGTACTCAATACTACTACTACTACTACTACTGCTAATAACGGGTCATAACGGGTATAGCAGCAGCTGACCAGTCAGAAGCTTCGGTTAAATTCATTGATTTCACTTCGTTTTCAACTAGTTGCATCTACAATGAATTACAAATAATAATAATGTTAAAACAACAACAACCACGATGAAAAAAATAATAATAATAATAATAATAATAATAATAATAATAATAATAATAATAACACAATATTATAATCTCCACTCTCTTTAATGTCCTCTTGGAGAAATCCCAAATCAGACAAAGAGGTCAAAGGTCATGGATTGTACCATTATCTGATCAATAGAGGGTGGAGGGGAAGTGGCAGTGCGACCCCTGCCCACCCTTCAGAGGGCTAAAAAACCACCTACCCCCCTCCCCCATCCAATCAATTAGCTGCTAAGTAAAGGGATCTGTCCTCTGCAGCCTGACTGCACTGTAACACAATCCGTCCTCTGCCCCTCTGCACAGAGAAATGGATCCTCCCAGAGTTACTGCACAGATAAAGAGCTAAAAAAGGAGCACTTACATCACCATCAACTAGCCAACACACACACACACACACACACACACACACACACACACACACACACACACACACACACACACACACACACACACACACAGACGGACAGACTCATGACAGCATGAGACAAAAAGTCAGCCACTATATTGTCATCGAATTTGTAAAATTATCTCATTCATTATACTCCATACCACAGTAAGATGAAATACTCGAATCTGATTGGTCGGATGGTGTTGATTAATTTTCTGTAACTGCAGCATTGACAGTAGTTTCATCTCCAAATCAAATCACATGCTCTAATACCTTACTATTTTCATGATAACAACAACTTACACAGGAACTTGTGCTCTATTAGTAACAAAACCCTCCTGTTGTTATAGGAAATTAATGAACGTTCGTGTAGTAACAGTTAATGAAAATAAAGTAAAGACTTCATCATATCAACACTCTGAAAATTCTATTAAAACTTCCCTAGAAAATCTAACACACTACTGAACACACTGTATACAGAATTCTGTTTATTTTCAAGTGTGTTATTTTGAATGTCCCTTCTATTCTTCCCAGAAATTTTAAAGAAGATGGACAGAGGTCATTTGGAGGTCACACGTTATTTTCATGTACGTAGTATTTATTGGTTTGTTAAAAAATATCTTAAGGTATTAATTGTGTACTATCTGGGTCTTTGTATTCACTTCTTTTTGTACAGTAGCTGGGTTTTTGTGTGTGAGGTGAACAGACTGTCTGTTTTTGTGTATTTGTTGTGTTATATATCTTGTTTGTTTTGGTATATGTTTATCTATAGAGTTATCTATCTGCCAAGAGAGAGAGAGAGAGAGAGAGAGAGAGAGAGAGGAGAGAGAGAGAGAGAGACAGAGAGAGTGAGAGACAGACAGACAGACAGAGATAGAGCAAGAGAGACAGAGTGAGAGAGAGATAGAGAAAGAGAGATAGAGAGAGACAGAGAGAGATAGAGAAAGAGAGACAGATAGAGAGAGTGAGAGAGGGATAGAGAGAGAAAGAGAAACAGATAGAGAGAGACAGAGAGAGTGAGAGACAGACAGACAGACAGACAGACAGAGATAGAGCAAGAGAGACAGAGAGTGAGAAAGAGAGAGACAGAGAGAGATAGAGAAAGAGAGAGACAGACAGACAGAGAGACAGAGAGAGAGAGAGACAGATAGAGAGAGTGAGAGAGGGATAGAGAGAGAGAGAGAAAGAGAGAGAGAAAGAGAAACAGATAGAGAGAGAGAGAGATAGAGAGAGACAGAGAGGGTGAGAGAAAGAGATACAGATAGATAGGCAGAGAGAGAGACAGATAGAGAGAGTGAGAGAGAGAGAGAGAGAGGGAGAGAGAGAGAGAAACAGATAGACAGAGAGAGAGAGAGAGAGATACAGAGAGATAGGCAGAGAGAGAGACAGATAGAGAGAGAGAGTGAGTGAAAGACAGAGAGAGAGAGAGAGAGAGAGAGAGAGAGAGAGAGAGAGAGAGAGAGAGAGAGAGAGTCTCACGTACTAGTTCTATCTTTTAGTGGTCAGAAGTGACTTAAAGACTTTACCACAACTATTTATAATTACTATATAAAGTGACAGAGAGACAGACAGAGAGAGACACACAGAGAGAGAGACAGACAGACAGACAGACAGACAGAGATAGAGAGAGAGAGACAGAGAGAGATAGTGTCTCATGTACTAGTTCTATCTTTTAGTGGTCATAAACGACTTAAAGACTTTACCACAACTATTTATAATTATTATATAAAGTCAAATCAACAATTTAAGTATTAACTCCACCCATCAACATAACCCCACCCCCTTTTACACTTACACTGTACTTTATCCATGCTGAGTCAAGGTCCAGTCAAGGTCCATTCTAAAAGTCACCAGCACTTATCAATATTTTTTGCTTTCTAGCTAATTCTAGTTCGCTAACTCTCCAGCTCCGCTAGTCAGTTTATTTTACATGACACAACGTCACGAAGTCACAAACAACTTGAGAAGACACAAACAACAAACAAGACACAAACAACTTTGTAATTCTGGTGATATGAAGTAAACGTAACTCGACATGGAGTCAGCGTCATCTCTCGTTTCTCCACGTTTACGAGTCGTGACAGTCAGACGTCTGGATTAGCACTTTAGCGAGCAACACGAAAGAGGACAGAAATATTTTATAGTTCCGAGAGTCAACACAGGAATCGGAAAGCTGTGAAGGCGGAAGTCTGAGGCCTGCGTCCTGCTTAATTCAACACCACCAGCTGCGAGACAATTCCCACCCGCTGCTGATAAGATCCACTCACAGACTTTTATCAATAACAAATCAGCCTTCAGGATGCCAAAAGAAACTTTATGACCTCGTCTGTGAGGCAGACTTACGTGAATGCTATTTTACTGAATACTTTTTGATCACAGATTTTGTTAATAATCAATGCTAATCAATCTAGTGGGTTTTTTTTGCTAACACTTTTAGTAAAGCTTGTATCCACGAATCATCATGCATATAATTTTATGCGAGTTGATAACAATTTCGTGTAAGCATTTTAACGTATTATAAGTAATTTCTTATACTGTAAAGTAATAAATAATAATGTCCTGCATGTAATTATAACACGTGCAGTCGGAAAACCTGAAATATCAACCTTCATACTCGTAAATTGAGCTTAAAAAGTCAATGCACTCATGGAGAAACTCAGGATTCTCCACTAACCTTCATCACGTTTATAACTCCTCTATGACATCTCACATTATGGCTTATGTCGTCTTATGTCATATCCCGTCTCTTATGTCTGCAGTTACTCCAGACGAGGCGAGAAGAGGATTCTAATTTCTCACCTTGAGTATTTACAATTCTTCTCCTGTTGGATTTGCTGGAAAATTTGAATGTTAACTCATCATTTGATGATGTCATAACGGGTATAGCAGTAGTGACCAATCAGAAGCTCAGGATTCGGGAGGATACACAAGTTTAATCACAGATTTGGGTTTTTTGGTAACACTTTGGATAAAACTCACCAAATCATTATCATGTCATGCTTATACATTTTTGTAAGCATTTTATAAACACTTATAAAGCATTAATAACATGTGATAAGTAATTCCTCATACTACAGGCACTAAATAATAATAATAATAATAATAATAATAATAATAATAATAATAATAATAATAACAATAAATTTTTTTTATTACTATTATTTTAAAGCACCTGTAACATTTATGTATATTTTCAGTCTATAAAGGGAATAAAAAGATTTATCTTTTTATGTTTTTTTAGTGCATAAGATATTAAAAAAGATTTATTCTGACACAGATGGAGTGTACATGAGCTTGTAAGTGTTTTTTTTTTCCTGACCTTATTGGAGAATCCCAGTCAAGCTCCATTCTACAAGTCATCCATCCAGCACTTATCAATATTTTTCACTTTTGCCAATTCCAAATATTTCCCTCAATAACATGTGTAAATCTTAACACTGCCACTAATAACGTCTAACACCTGATATCGACTCGGTTAGTGACCCTCCCTCCTGCTCTTCACGTCAATAAAACCACACTTTACCTTTCTGCTACAGTAAAGATGAACATGCTAATCCTACTGTCTGTGTGTGTGTGTGTGTGTGTGTGTGTGTGTGTTAATTTTGGACTCGGTGTCCCCTTGAGACTGATAATTGGTGTAATGGACAGAATAAGATTGGTTGTGATGTGTCTGTAGAGACCAAAGCACCTCATTTTAAACCCCTTCTCTTTGTTGACCTTTTGACCTGCGATAATAAAGTGACCGTAAATCAAAGGGCACAAAGTAAACCACCAAACACGATCAACTGTCCTGCGTGTGTGTGTGTGTGAGAGAGAGAGAGAGGGATGGCACTAATGCGACATACTATATGGATTATTCAACAGTGATTATATTGCGAACATGGGTTTCCTTTGGGGCTTAACAAAACAAGAAACAAATATAGTACTAAAACGTTCAAAAATGTCATTTCAAATTCGCTATTTTAGAAAATAATGAAATATTCGTCATCGCCATGTCTAGTAGTCTGTCTGTAAACGTTTAGAGGATGAAAAAAAGTT
>JAUCMX010000001.1:4800852-4805852 GCA_033459395.1 Hemibagrus guttatus
TGGTTATAAACACCGGAGAGTGTGATTCTAAATGATTATAAACACCAGAGAGTGTGATTCTAAATGATTATAAACACCGGAGAGTGTGATTATAAATGGTTATAAACACCGGAGAGTGTAATTATAAATGATTATAAACACCGGAGAGTGTGATTCTAAATGATTATAAACACCAGAGAGTGTGATTATAAATGATTATAAACATCAGAGAGTATGATTATAAATGATTATAAACACCAGAGAGTGTGATTCTAAATGATTATAAACACCGGAGAGTGTGATTATAAATGGTTATAAACACCGGAGAGTGTAATTATAAATGATTATAAACACCGGAGAGTGTGATTCTAAATGATTATAAACACCAGAGAGTGTGATTCTAAATGATTATAAACACCAGAGAGTGTGATTCTAAATGATTATAAACACCGGAGAGTGTGATTATAAATGGTTATAAACACCGGAGAGTGTAATTATAAATGATTATAAACACCGGAGAGTGTGATTCTAAATGATTATAAACACCAGAGAGTGTGATTCTAAATGATTATAAACATCAGAGAGTGTGATTCTAAATGATTATAAACACCAGGAAGTGTGATTATAAATGATTATAAACACCAGAGAGTGTGATTCTAAATGATTATAAACACCGGAGAGTGTGATTCTAAATGATTATAAACATCAGAGAGTGTGATTATAAATTATTATAAACACCGGAGAGTGTAATTATAAAGGATTATAAACTCCAGAGAGTGTGATTATAAATGATTATAAACACCAGAGAGTGTGATTCTAAATGATTATAAACACCAGAGAGTGTGATTCTAAATGATTATAAACACCAGAGAGTGTGATTATAAATGATTATAAACACCAGAGAGTGTGATTATAAATGATTATAAACACCAGAGAGTGTGATTATAAATGATTATAAACACCAGAGAGTGTGATTATAAATGATTATAAACACCAGAGATTGTAATTATAAATGATTATAAACATCAGAGAGTGTGATTATAAATGATTATAAACACCGGAGAGTGTGATTCTAAATAATGTCCCTTCTACAGTCATATACAGTACAGTCAGCTAGAGCTGAGCAACTAATAGGTCAGCATAATTTCTGAGTTTATTAAAGACTTAACATTAATTCTTTTACTCTGAAGTCTTCAAATGTTCACAGATGAAGACCTGAGCACAAAGCTGACCGACGCAACAGCATTTGAAATACGGCGTGAGTGCCTCTATCCACAACAGTCCACTGGGTCAGGGGCAGTCCATGTAGATCTAACCCCAGCAACAGTGAGCACCACCAAGTGACGAGACTCCAACCAGAGGATGTGAGATGTGGTAGCTTTGTGGTTAAGGTGTTGGACTACTACTCAGAAGGTTATGAGTTTGAATCCCAGGTCCACCAAGCTGCCCCTGAGCAAGACCCTTAACAATCACTTCTCGGTTGTATAAAATGAGATCAATTGTAAATCGCTCTGGATAAGGACGTCTGTCATATGCCAGAAATGTAATGCAGCCAGAGAATTAGAGGTCTCAACCTGAATCTGCAGAAAATCTGCGTCAGTTTGGAAAAATTGCCAAAATCCCCAGAATATTACTATATAGAGAGTTTGCTTGATCATCAGGTTTTGCAAAAACTTGAGACAAACCTAACACTAAAAACTTGTAAAATTCATATAAATGTTTTAAAGATTCTAGTTTGCACTCAAGTTGCTGTCAGTAATATAATTTGTAATAAAAATTGTTAAATTAGAAAAGAATAAACAAGAATTTTATCTGTATCTTTGATTTCTTTTTATGTGGCTTATTTTCATAAATAGTTGTTTGATAAGAATAGCATTAGAAATAATTTATTTATTTATTTGTTTGTTTGTTTGTTTGTTTATGTATTTATTTATTTATTTATTTATTTATTTATTTACTTTTCTTACTTACTTACTTACTTACTTACTTACTTATCATGAACGCGTGAAATCCTGAAGAGGCTCAACTGGAAAATTCCCATTTTTTTTATTACTTGTGAATTACAAATTTGTCACTCAGGTGATCACCTGATAAAAGTTCCTGCTTTGTCACATTTTTGGCCATTTTGGTCAACCTGAATAATCCTAAGATTAATCATAGACACACACAGAGCAAATACGTAGATTTGTGTGATCACTTCCTTCATCCAGCAGGATATCATGTCTTTAAACAGAGGAGCTTGTTTACTGGGGTCCCAAAATCACACAAACAGCTGTTTAGTGACCTGGCACCTGTCCGTCTCTTCACTGGACACAGACTGGGACTGTTCACCTGCGAGAACAGTGTTTATTAATGGTGACATCAGAAAGCTAGAGACAGACTGATATCACATGCACTTCACAGACTCAGATAAAAAATCAAGCACTTTCACTGGTTCAAATGACATCGAGTCCAGACGTTCTTGTCTGTCCATGGCTTTATAGCGGATGGGCATTCTGGACAAAGAGTTCATCCATTCCTGATTGTAAAACCACTGACTTGTGTTCGGTGTGCAGATGTTGCCATGCACACCTTTTCATGCAAACTGACTGTCTAGAAACTCTCCAGATGTTCCCTGGAGCTCTGTCCTTCACTGAGCCAAGATTTGGTCCATGGCCACTTCTAGCTTCTCCACTTTCTCTAGAGAAGCTGAACTTTCTGTTCCTGCTGTGATAATAAAGCAAAGGAGCTGATCATGAGGACAAGAAGTGGAACAATGTAACAGAAAGTGGTACAGGAAGTGGTACAGAAAGTAGTTGTGTCCCTACTGCTTACTTCACTCCCTGCTGCAGGAATCTGGCTCTGGAGGACATGAAGAGAAGAAATAACGAGCAGTATTTCCAGAGCTTGTGAGCTTCGATCTTATTGGCATTATTCTTCAGTAAGGGCAAGGCTCTGGAAGCTCCTGTCGAAGATGATCCTGTCCAAATAATTTGGATATTGATCGCATCCATCATCCAGTTCCACTGAGGCCTGGCAACACAAACCGCTTACAATTCTGCGCTGAGGTAAACGAGGTTAGGGATAGTTCAACAAGTCACTAACATTCTGGACCTTGGACTGTCCTGGTGTGGAGGGGAACACAGTCACTGACCCTCGAGATTTATGGCGCTAGAATTGCTTTCAGACATGTTGTGTGTTTACACACTGTCCTCTCATCTGACCACGCAGATTTAACTAGAGCATGAGGGATGACACAACAGCTTAGCTTTATCTTTGTCTTTGAGGAGCTTTTTCCTGTGGGCCCTTTGGGCACACAACCAGGACTACACAAATGTGACAACACAACCAGGACAATATGACCAGGACAACACAACCAGGACAATATGACCATGACAACACAACCAGGACAATATGACCATGACAACACAACCAGGGCAACACAACCAGGGCAACACAACCAGGACAACATAACCAGGACAATATGACCATGACAACACAACCAGGACAATATGACCATGACAATACAACCAGAACAACACAAACAGGACAACATAACCAGGACAATATGACCATGACAATACAACCAGAACAACACAAACAGGACAACATAACCAGGACAATATGACCATGACAACACAACCAGGACAATATGACCATGACAATATAACCAGGACAACACAACCAGGACAAAATAACCATGACAATATGACCATGACAATACAACCAGGACAATATGACCATGACAACACAACCAGGACAATATGATCATGACAACACAACCAGGACAACATGACCATGGCAACACAACCAGGACAATATGACCATGACAATACAACCAGAACAATATGACCATGACAACACAACTAAGACAATATGACCATGGCAACACAACCAGGACAATATGACCATGACAACACAACCAGGACAATATGACCATGACAATACAACCAGAACCCAACACAACCAGGACAACATAACCAGGACAATACAACCAGGACAACACAAACAGGACAACATAACCAGGACAATATGACCATGAGAATACAACCAGGACAACACAAACAGGACAACATAACCAGGACAATATGACCATGACAATACAACCAGAACAACACAAACAGGACAACATAACCAGGACAATATGACCAGGACAACACAAACAGGACAACATAACCAGGACAATATGACCATGACAACACAACCAGGACAATATGACCATGACAATACAACCAGGACAACACAACCAGGACAACATAACCATGACAATATGACCATGATAATACAACCAGAACAACACAAACAGGACAACATAACCATGACAATATGACCATGATAATACAACCAGAACAACACAAACAGGACAACATAACCAGGACAATATGACCATGACAATACAACCAGGACAATATGACCATGACAACACAACCAGGACAATATGATCATGACAACACAACCAGGACAATATGACCATGGCAACACAACCAGGACAATATGACCAGGGAACAAACCAACAACCATGAAAAAAAATATGACCATGACAATACAACCAGAACAACACAACCAGGAAAACATAACCATGACAATACAACCAGGACAACACAACCAGGACAACATAACCAGGACAATATGACCAGGACAACACAACCAGGAAAATATGACCAGGACAACACAACCAGAAAAATATGACCATGACAACACAACCAGGACAATATGACCATGACAATACAACCAGGACAATATGACCATGACAACACAACCAGGACAATATGACCATGACAACACAACCAGGACAACACAAATGTGACAACACAACCGGGAAAAAAAAATATGACCATGATAACACAACCAGCACAACATGACCATGACAACACAACCATGACAACTTTACTTTAAATGACCATGACAACACGACCATGACAACGACTGTGCCAACGCAAACGTGACAACACAACCAGGAAAACATGACTGTGACAACACAACCAGGACAACATGACCATCACAATACAACCATGACAACCCAACCAGGAAAACATGACCAT
>JAUCMX010000001.1:4810852-4855852 GCA_033459395.1 Hemibagrus guttatus
CAAACAAAAAACAACACCTACCTGAATGAATGAATGAATGAATGAATAAATAAACAAACAAATAAATAAATAGACAAACAAACAAAACCACATACCTGAATGAATGAGTAAATGAATGAATAAAAACAAACAAAAAACAACACCTACCTGAATGAATGAATGAATGAATAAATAAACAAATAAATAAATAAACAAACAAACAAATAAATAAATAGACAAACAAAAAACAACACCTACCTGAATGAATGAATGAATGAATGAATGAATGAATGAATAAATAAACAAATAAATAAATAAATAAACAAACAAACAAATAAATAAATAGACAAACAAAAAACAACACCTACCTGAATGAATGAATGAATGAATGAATAAATAAACAAACAAATAAATAAATAGACAAACAAACAAAACCACATACCTGAATGAATGAGTAAATGAATGAATAAAAACAAACAAAAAACAACACCTACCTGAATGAATGAATGAATGAATAAATAAACAAATAAATAAATAAACAAACAAACAAATAAATAAATAGACAAACAAAAAACAACACCTACCTGAATGAATGAATGAATGAATGAATGAATGAATAAATAAATAAACAAATAAATAAATAAACAAACAAACAAATAAATAAATAGACAAACAAAAAACAACACCTACCTGAATGAATGAATGAATGAATAAATAAACAAACAAATAAATAAATAGACAAACAAACAAAACCACATACCTGAATGAATGAGTAAATGAATGAATAAAAACAAACAAAAAACAACACCTACCTGAATGAATGAATGAATGAATAAATAAATAAATAAATAAATAAACAAACAAAACCCACATACCTGAATGAATGATTAAATGAATGAATAAAAACAAACAAAAAACAACACCTACCTGAATGAATAAATGAATAAAAAAATAAAATAAATAAATAAATAAATAAATAAACCCAAATGAATGAATGAATGAATGAATGAATGAATAAATAAATAAATAAATAGACAAATAAATAAATAAATAAATAGACAAACAAACAGAACCATATACCTGAATGAATGAATAAATGAATAAATGAATCCAAATGAATGAATTGTATGAGCATGCTCACAGTATGAGCATGTAGTGAGATAAAGCTAACACTGTTATTTTGTGAATAATACAACAAACTGCAGTGAACACACTAGTACACTCCTCTGCATTGTTAACCCGTGGAGATCGGACAGATCGGATACACAGATTACATCATTCATACAGTTAACAAGTGATCAATAAGTAATCTCGGCCTGCCTCGGGCTCTTTATCGTCTTCCGAGGGCACATTAGCAAAGCCCGTCATTTACATCTCAATAAGCATGTGTGTGTGTGTGTGCTTCTGCTGTGTCACTGTGAACTCCGTGGCTCTGTGTGTAGCCCATGTTACACACTCGCAGGAGACATCATTTCCAGGTCGTGACCTCTGGAGATGTCGATGGAGAGGGTTTGATTCGTTAGTGAGCTCATTAACCCTCATGCTCTTTTCAAGTCAGAATGAGACCATGACGATAAGCCCTGTGAGTGTGTATGTGTGTGTGGGGGTGTGTGGGTGTGGTTTTTCCCTGTAAATCACTGGTTATTAAAGTATTGGACGATAATTAATACTTGGCACAGCCTCTCCTGGAGAGAATAAGAAGCATATGATCATTTGAAAGGCAGTGTGTAAGAGTGGAAAGGATCAACCCCAGAGCCATCACAAAGCTCAGGAGTAGTAAGGAAGAGATAAATGTCTTAATAATTGAAGGTCTTATTAAGACAATTCTCTCACGTCAGATCAAGAAAACAGCACGGAGGGCATTACAACTGGCCCCTACTGGTCTTAATGAATAGACTGTTATTAGCAAGGTCACAAATATCCTGTCTAGTTCTGTGTTCGCTGTGAGAAATTTGTACAATACCTAACCTTGGTGCAATAATAACCAGGGTTGCCAGATCTGCACAAAATACTGCAATGGTAATCACTTTAAAGCATGAGGTTTGTTTTTTACAGTGATGAATAAACTATAAATTAATCATAATTTAAAAAAATACAAAAGAAAAAAGGAACAAAACACCATGGCTGTTTATATGTATCCCAATATTACACTAAATCCATGCAACTGGCAACACTATTTATTCTGCTTCGTGCACTGCAATGTCTCGGCAAGTTAAGATATCTTGAAAGTACTCACAAAGGTCTGGCATTTCATATGAAAAAGCTAAAAAGAAACAGAATCTAAGATTATTAAACATTTCTAGACATATTTCACTATTTTTAAGATTGAAATAGTTTTGTTTTATTGGTAGATCATTTTGCTCGGTTTAAGCATTAGTTTATAGGAAGAAATACAAATAAGAAATATACAATAAGGTAGAACATTAGCTTAAAAATAGTAAATTTGCCTAGAAACAATAATATAATATTTGGTTTATTGTAATCTTATAAGAAGTAATAGTAGATTAATTTAACTGAATTTAAGATTTGATCAATTGTTAAGATCACTTTATTTATTTATTTTTTCCCATTGTCTGTACCGCTTATCCGATCTATTCTAGGGTCATGGGGAGCCTGTGCCTATCTCAGGCGTCATTGGGCATCAAGGCAGGATACACCCTGGAGTGCCAACCATCGCAGGGCACACACACTCATTCACACACTACAGGCAATTTAGAGACACCAATCTGCACTGGGGAGGAAACCCCCGAGGCACAGGAAGAACATGTAAACTCGGAGGCTTGAACAACATGGAGGTATGAGGTGAACGTGCTAACCACCAAGCCACCATGACAGGAAGTCCAGCAGGCTGCAGCAGTAGAAAGTGGATTGGTGTGTGTATGAACGCAGCTCTGCTCTTATAGCGCTCCTGGAATCTGGAATAGTTTTGTCTTCGAAACATTCCTGCGTTCTTCAGGTATGTTTTTAGAGATCGCAAACTAATCTTTATGCCATGATACGCTATCAGTATATCCAAAATCACGCCATATGAACGTCCTTCCTCAAAGTAGCGTTAAATGAATTCCATTTTTTTAATAAATATAAATATATATGTTTGTTATTTTCCAAAAAAATGGTTTAAAGTGAACGTAGAACTCTACATGTACAGGAAATAAAGTTAGATACACAAGTTCCTACTTGCTGTATATCTTAAGTGACAGATCAACAATAAGAATTCCATTTGCAAACTATACCTACCTTTTCCACTTTGTATGAATTGTCCTTGTGTTTTTGGATTTGTTATTTTGTTTTCTGATTTGTTATTTTGTTTTGTGCTTCTCAGCCACTGTACCATATACAGTTATAGAAGGGAAATGATTTATAATCTCACTCTCTGGCGACACCCAGATGATGATGTGGTTCCTTTTTGAGTCGGGTTCCTCTCAAGGTTTCTTCCTCATATCGTCTCAGGGAGTTTTTCCTCACCACTGTCACCTTTGGATTTATCGTTAGAGCTAAATATAAATAAAAATTCATAATTTTAATATGAATTTAATATGAATTCTTGTAAAGATGTTTTGAATTAAATTGAATATTATCGTCTGCATCGGTTCTGTATTTCTGCTACGAAATTAATAAAATCGTAACCTCTTGGCAGAGGCAAATAGGTTTTGGGTAGAAAGATGCTAGATCTTTGCGAACCTCATCCTGACTGAAACAGGACAAAGTCAAAGACAAATCTTGATTTATTTTCAGCGAATGCATTGATTGTGAATATTTTTTATTTAAAAACCACTGTATTAAAAATAAAATAAAAAGAAAGATCTTGTTATGAGAATGATGTACATTTAGCAGACGCCGTTATCCAGAGCGACTTAGGTTGTATACAACTGAGCAGTTGAGTGTTAAGGGCCTTGCTCAGGGGCCCAGCAGTGGCATCTTGGTGGATTTGAGAATCAAGCTCACAACCTCTTAACCACTGATCTACAGAATTCCCATGATTCCCATGATTAGGTAAGTAGTTTCTCTAACTGGGATTATTCATTCATTCATTGTCTGCCGCTTATCCGATCTACACTCGGGTCACGGGGAGCCTGTGCCTATCTCAGGCGTCATAGGGCATCAAGGCAGAATACACCCTGGACGGAGTGCCAACCCATCGCAGGGCACACACACACTCTCATTCACTCATGCAATCACACACTACGGACAATTTAGAGATGCCAATCAACCTACCATGCATGTCTTTGGACTGGGGGAGGAAACTGGAGTACCCAGAGGAAACCCCCGAGGCACGGGGAGAACATGCAAACTCCACACACACGGCGGAGGTGGGAATCGAACCCCCAACCCTGGAGGTGTGAGGCAAACGTGCTAACCACTAAGCCACCGTGCCCCCCTAACTGGGATTATAAAAAATAAAAATAAAATTAAAAAAGGGGCCTGTAATAAATGTACACATTTTTATTAAGGGTGCCAATATTTTTTCCCCCCAGGTAACAGTATGTATTTTGACTAGCGCTGTATTAATAATGACAATTTCTGCCATGAACATGAACCTGAATGTAAAGACAGCTTGTTGTTCTCAGATAATCAACTCCTCTTTAAATTCTGCTTGGTTAAGCGAGATTAAACCAGCTGTGTGTTTTTTCCCCACAGGAACAGGACAGGGATCCTGAAGCAGGTTAGACATGTTTGTTCTTTTGTTTTCTTTCCTTCGGTTGTGTCCCTTGTTTTTCCCAGTGTGTGTGTTATCCTGATTATAAATACTGTATATCTCAGCTGTGTAATGGTTGGTGCTGTGTATGTTGCTTGTCTTGCCTCTGGCCTGCCTCTCTCACAGGCCACACAATTACCGTTACATATAACCCGTTTCCGTGGCCGGCTAAATATCCCAACATTTCTGTTACCTCCTGTGTATAACGAGCCAAAACATCCAAGGGGTTGTAACAGTTTTATCAGAGTTCAAAATTTCAACATGGGAACCGTGTTGTTTTGTTAAACGAAGTTTTCCCAGACTGCACCGCCACATTATATCCTTTTGTCTGGATCGTAATGGTTTGTTTATCACATGTGGCCTCTATTCTACCATATCATACGGATTTGCCTGCATTGCACTGCTTTGCTTTTGACCGTATTGTATCATCCAGATGGCTATTGTATATTGTACAGTTTTGTCTGTATCATATATTACATCATATCAATTTGGTCATATCATGCTCTACATGTTGCTTCATTTTGACCATATCAGTTTGACAAGTTTTCACACTTGCTTTCGCTTGAGTTGTATCATTTTAACCACTACATATCATCATATACACCGATCAGGTATAACATTGTGAGCAGTGGCAGGTGAAGTGAATAACACTGATTATCTCCTCATCATGGCACCTGTTAGTGGGTGGGATATATTGGGCAGCAAGTGAACATTTTGTCCTCAAAGTTGATGTGTTAGAAGCAGGAAAATTGGACAAGAGTAAGGATTTGAGTGAGTTTGATAAAAGATCTTGCTTACATGATCTCAAAATATGAATAAACTGAAATCCTGCTAGCAGCCCCTAAATCCCTTGATCTCATCCAACATGACTTTTCTATTAACATTGACGGTGTTCTGGTTCAACCCTCTTCCACTATACGAAACCTTGGTGTGTTGTTCAACTCTAGGCTATGTTTTGAACCCCACATCAATCAGTTTGTCAAGTCCTGTTTTTTCCATCTTCGCAACATTGTCCGTCTAAGACCCTCACTAAATCTCAAAGATGCAGAAACTGTTCTTCACGTTTTCATAACTTCACGTCTTGATTATTGTAACTCCTTGCTTTATGGTCTACCCCAAAAAGTCATAAATTGCTTGCAGTTTATTCAGAATTCAGCTGCTCGGGTCCTCACTTTTACCAAAAAATCAGCTCACATCACCCCTGTCTTACAGCAACTACATTGGCTCCCTGTTAGTTACCGCATCCAGTTTAAGATTCTTATTCTAGTTTTCAAGGCTCGTCATGGTTTAGCACCTTCCTATCGCTGCGAAATGATTACCCCCTATGTCCCTGCCCGTACTCTGAGATCGAGCTCTGAAAACTTGCTTGCAGTACCCAAGTTCCGTCTATCTAGTGTGGGTGGTAGGGCTTTCAGCATATCAGCTTCTAAGCTCTGGAACAAACTACCACAAGACCTTCGTGATGTCACTTCTCTTCAGACCTTTAAAACTGCCCTCAAAACTCATTTATTCACTTTATGTTTTGTTAATTGATTGTCTGTCTCAATTTTCCAGTACTGTGTTTGTTTTTGTAAGGTTACTGTAGATTAACCTTCTTTGTCTGTTCCATCTGGTTGATTACCTCTTGTATACTGACTATATACGTATTATTACGTATATATGTATTCATTTTATATAGCAACTTGGTGTAAAGCGTCCTTGGGTTCCTGAAAGGCGCTAAATAAATATAACATATTATTATTATTATTATTATTATTATTATTATTATTATTAAGGCTGGCCCGTGTGATCCAATCCAACAGTCGAGCTACTGTTGCTCAAATTGCTGAAGAAGTTAATGCTGGTTCTGATAGAAAGGTGTCAGAATACACAGTGCATGACAGGTCAGGGCTGTTTTGGTGGTAAAAGGGGGACCAAAACAATATTAGGGAGGTGGTCATAATGTTATGCCTGGTCGGTGTATGATGTATATTGACCTCTTTTGAGTGACCAGTAATTTATGGTGCTACTTAGGAGACAATAATAAAAAGCTATTTACATTTGTAGGTTTTTTTTTACCAACACTGGTATCTCAGTGGATCAAACAATGAATTTCTGCTCAGAAGGTCATGAGAAGGTCAAATCCCAACACCATGGCTGGGCACTTGAGTAAGGCCCTTATTGCTCAACTGTAATGTAAGTCACTACGTATAAGAGTGTATGCTAAATGCCAGAAATTTAACCACTGACCATGGGGCAGGAAACTGTGCTCAAGGTACATCTAAAAAAATGTGACTAGACAGTAGCTTACACCGTAAGTCAACTGTTAAGATGATGTTATTAACGTACAGTGGAACCTCAGCATACGAATACCCTCCCTAACGAATTTTTACCTTAAGAATTGAAATTATGCAAGGAAGTTGCACTGGCATACGAAGCATTTTCGGCATAATGAACGAACCAAACCGAACCGAACGACTAAGTTGCATGTACGTTCAAAACTTGTTTGCATCAGTGGAAATCCAAACGAACCCAACCAAAGCAAGTTTACAAATTTTTTTCCAGTCAGTATAAACAGATTTGAAAGTCAACCCACGCTACCAACATTTCCTTTGGCATTGCGTTCAAAAGCTAGGTGATTTTTCGTGCGTTTTTTTGTTGACAGATCGGTGGCATGAGTGGTCTGTTCTATTTTTAGCCCAAGCTTGGTGGCACGACTTCCTGTGAGGACCCTTGACATGGAATGTTTGGCTTGGGTCAGTTCTTTGTAAGCAGATATAGTTTACAAGATGGGTACCTTTTAGAGAACATAGAGAACTTATAGAGAACCTTTTAGAGAACCTTTTAAAAACTAATTGAGAATGTATAGAGAACCTTTTAGTTATTTAGAATCTTTTAGAGAAGTTATTGAGAATCTACACAGAGCCTTTTAGAGAAGTAATAGAGAACCTTTTAGAGAACCTTTTAGCAAACTTATAGAAAACCTATTAGAGAACCTTTTAGGGAACTTATAGAGAACCTTTTAGAGAATCTTTTATGAAACTTATTGAGAACCTTTCAGGGAAACTTTTAGCAAACTTATTAAGAACCATCTAAAGAACCTTTAGAGAACATTTCAGAGAACTTTTAGAGAACTTTTTAGAGAACTTTTAGAGAACCTTTCAGTGAACTTATAGAGAACTGTTTAGAGAACCTTTTAGAGAACTTTTTAGAGAACTTATAAAGAACCTTTTGGAGAGCTTATAGAAAACCTTTTAGAGAAACTTTGAGAAACTTATAGAGAACTTATAGAGAGCTAAATGAGAACTTATAGAGAAACTTTCAGAGAACCTTTTAGAGAAAATTTTAGAGAACATTTTAGAGAACATTTTAGAGAACTTATAGAAAACTTATAAAAAAACTTTTAAAGAACTTAAAGAATCTTTTAGAGAACATATAGAGGACTTATAGAGAACATTTTAAAGAACTTATAGGGAACTTTTTCTTTTTTTTCTTTTCTTTTTAGCCCTTCACTCGCACATGTTCTTTTTCCTATGCAGGCATGATGGAGAGAGTAGGCCTTCCAATGTGTGTATGCTTGATTTGCCTCATGTTACTTTTGATAAAGGAATAACTGCGTGTCCGATTCATGAAAAATATGGTGTCCAATGATTACAAATCGAGATCAGTTACACACACACACACACACACACACACACACACACACACACACACACCTCGCTTTCTCTTTCCATTTTATTATCTGTTCTCTTTGATCTCTAACCCCTAATATTTAAAATAATAAAACACTTAAAGAGCTTTTTAACACTAAGGTCTCTCGATCTCTCCGTCCTCGTTTCTCTTCCCTCAGAGACGACTGTACAACCCTGAGAACCGTAACACAAACGCATGGACCGGATGACAGCATGCGACACAGTGCTACACAGTGCTCTGGCTGCATCGCGCCACCCGACGCTCCCCAAAGCAGATGGAGACACTCTTTAGGGAACGCGGGAGAGAGAAAGAAAGAGAGACAGGAGTGTGCACTTACAAATGAGCAGAGTTTTATGGCTTTATTGCTCCTGATGCGCAGGGCTCAGCTCGGTACAGCTGTAGAGGCAGAACAATGAGCTGATAATGATTAATATCCAGCTCAGTGTGGCTTCCACGCTTAACGATGTCTCTACTTTATTAACAGAAATCTGGGAGTCATATCAGCCAATTGTGCTTTATAGAGTCCAACAGACTGGGGGCATTAGAATGAACCCAGGTTCCTGTCCAAATCAAGGTGCTAGGCTAGTCAGGTTATTTAGCTAAAGTTCTGAGAGCCTCTCTGAGTGATCTGAGCCTCTTATTTTATGCAGCTTTTAGCTAGCTAACTACTCCACACAGCACATTTATTAGATTGTTTAATGGTATAATCTATGAAAGGTATTAGCTATCTAACTCGATAGTGTACCATCACTTTATGAAGTAAATTATTAAATAATTACTAATTCTTAGCACTGTTTTGTTTAGTCACTCAGAAACACAGCTAGCTATATTACAGCATTTTAGGGAGCTTTTAGCTAGCTAGCTACTTCAAACAGCACATTTGCTATTATTTAATGTTGTAATCTATTAAAGATATTAGCTAACATGTTCTGAATTATACTTTAATACAACTAAGGTGCTAGGCTAGCAAGCTAGGTTATTTAGCTAAAGTTTTGAGAGCCTCTTTGTGTGATAATGCCTTATTTTATGTCGCTTTTAGCTAGCTAGCTACTCCACACGGCACATTTACTATTATTTAATTCTTTAATGTATTACAGGTATTAGCTAGCTAGCTTGATAGTTTACCATCACTTATTGAAGTAAATTTTTAAATAATTGCTAATTCTTAGAGCTATTTTTGTTTAGTCACTCAAAAAGACAGCTAGCTGTATTTCATTTTAGGGAGCTTTTAGCTAGCTAGCTACTTCAAACAGCATATTTACTATTATTTATTGCTTTAATCTATTAAAGATATTAGCTAGCTGGCCAGCTAGCTTGGTAGTTTACTATAAAGTTTTTAGTAAATATTTTATTGTTAACACTATTTTTTCTGTTTAGTCACTCTAATGACAGCTAGCTATATTTCATAGTTCATTTTAGAGAACGTTCATCCAGCTAGCTAATCAAACTGGCTAATCAAGCTAATCATTTACTATTATTTAATGCTGTGATCTATTAAAGATATTAGCTAACCTGTTCTGAATTCTACTTTAATACAACTAAATAAGTTACTAAGTAAGCCAGGCATTATGCTGAGAGCTTTGTTATATTCAATAACAATATAACTAGCTCTGTTTTATATCTTTTATCTAGCTAGCTCTTCAAAACAGCATGCTATTTTACTCTTTGTAGTGTATGTAACAGGTAAAATTTAGCACACTGCAGTGTCTAAATAACTAATTAGATTCCACCTTTAATATTAAGATGTAATATTTCCTGCCTGTTAAAAATCTACTCTGTTATTTAGTGGTTTATTTTTCTACACCTCTTGTGTTAGCTAGATTTTAGCTATGTGCCATTCATATCCTTTCTCAGAGAGCATGTTTAGCCTACAAGCTAAAGTACTGAAGGTGTTCGTTACTCACGCAGGAATTCACGCGAATCATGCGGTAATTAGTTTATACTGAAGTGAACAGTACTTCAGGAATTAGTGCAGGATTATCTGTGAGACATTATTATAACATGCTACAACAGCTAGCACACCGACGAAGGCATTGACATATGTTAGCTAAGCACAGAGAGCTAGCTAAAAATAAGGCTTTAAATAAAGCTAGCTTAGCTTTATAGCTTACCAGCCGGCATTTATCGTGCTATAAATCATCTTTATTTCAAGTTATTTTGTGTTAGTGTAAAGTGTCCGCATAGTAGCTGATAGGCATTAGCTTCACTAGCTAGCTATCTGTGTAGGTTATGTAGATAAAGTTTAGTTGACATTCCTGGGGAACACTGATGATATATGGGTTTTAAAAAAACAAACAAACCTTATTTTACATGTTGAACTAAAAACTGATTAGCTAAGCTAGTTTCCCCCTTTTTATAGCTAGTTAACACAAGCTAGCTTTGCTAATCCTGTTTCTCCCTCAAATCATTTCAGTTTCAGTCAGAATATGACCAGGAGCATGAGATACAGCAGGAAGAATCACACCGGCTGTATTGCTGCTCGTTAGAAGAGGACACAGTATATTTCTAGCCGCTTTAAAAAAGAAAAAAGAAAAAAAAGAAAAGGCGCAGCTCGATCTGGCCTGGAGAAAGCCTGCTCTGTCAGATCCCACAGTCTTTCATGTGGGACAGGTTTGATTGACGGCGTGCAGGATGGAGAGAGACTGATCTCCTGGAAACGCCTGAAGATTGACAGGAACACAGGCTAATGCAGTCCCTTTACAGGAGCTTAGCGTCAGCAGGAGGAGGAATGAAACTGATCAAGTGCTGGAGTGAGCACTACTTACATTCTGCCTCGTTGACTCGGGATTTTAGTGTGTGAGGAAATTCTGACACGCAGATTTCTAAGCAGTGAAAACATTTGTCACTGAATAAAAAAAGTTTGATCTATTTATTGTGAAAACTAGAACACAGTGTTTGTTCATTTATTTATTTATTTATTTATTTATTTATTTATTTATTTATTTATTTGTTTTTATTTTAAATTCTTTGCGTTTAAGAAAAATTTAAAAAAATTCCCAATGTCCCCCCACAAAAAATACTAAAAAAATAAATAAAATCCATCATGTGGAAATATAGCAAAAAACAATACATGTGCCCCAAGAAATATTAGGAAAAAAATTTGTCCCAAAAAAAAAAAAACAACAAAAAAAAAACAAATATATATATATATATATATATATATATATGTATAGAATATATCCCCCAAGAACCCCCAAAGATACAAGAAAAAAAAATCGCCATGTGCCCTCAAAAAATAATGGAAAAAAACCCTGTGGCCCAAAAATATTAGAAAAGAAATTTGCCATGTGCCCCCAAAAGTATTAGGAAAAAAGAATTCACCATTCTCCACAAAAATGTTCCCCAAAACATTCCACCACGTGCCCCTGAAAAATATTAGAAAAAAATCTCCTTTGTGCTCCAAACTTGCTCTTTTTATTATAAGACAAACATTACATGTATGCAAATGAACTGAAATGAATTTGGTGATTTGTTTGTCGTGTAATTATATCATTTGTGTTACACATTTAGAAAGCAACCATTTAAAAACAACTGTTTTTCCCCCATCTGCAGAGGCACTAAAACTGCACTCACACTGCACACATATATGCACTTTATTCATAAACAGTCATACTATTACATCATACTATTATACTGTATCATACTACTATATTCATATCACCATATTAATATTCACATTGTCACAGTATTGTATTCACATGCTGTTTAAAAAAAAAAAAAAATTTTCTATTTACTTTTCCTCTATTATTTGATTTATTTTATTTAATGTATGTATTGTATTTTATTAATTCAATATTAGATTTAATTGTATTTTTAATTTGACTTTTAAATACCATTTCTACTTTTATTTTTAACGTATTATTTTTTATAACACAGAGAATGAGAACAATAAAGAGAATATTCTTTTTAAACAGCTCTGATATGAATGAATGGATAAAAATCCACCTTAAAACCTAATGACATTGTTTAAAAGTTTATTTTTGAAATTTCAATAAATCAAATTATTGTGTTATTATTAAGACTTGGGTTATAAAGCTGAGGAAATTATTTACTATTCCCTGTGCTGAGTTATGAGTGTGTGTGTGTGTGTGTGTGTGTGTGTGTGTGTGTGTGTGTGTGTGTGTGTGTAACAGGGTGACTTCTCTCTGACATCACCAGCTTATTGTTCCTTGCCGCCAGAAGCTCAACATCTTCCACGAAGACAGAAACGCGAGCACGGCTGTCGTCACGGGTGTCATAAAGTAGACAGGAAGTCTCATTCAGAAGACGTACACCTCGTATCAGACCATCTTATCACCACACACACACACACACACACACACACACACACACAGAGAGAGAGCAGGGATAATAACCCAGCTCAGGATCAGGATATTTACTACTCGTCCAGCTTGTTCCATCTCTAACTGATGTCGTTTGGAGTCTGGAAGTGAGCAGGGAGATCGGACACAACGCCGTCTCCTCCGTCCTCAACCAGCAGTTAGCGCTGACTCCATAAGTGACCCTGATTATGAGCTGGACGTCGGCATGGCCTCAGGAGAGAGGTTGAGACGGACCGGGGTCTTATTGCCCCGTGCTGAGAGGCGACGTTTCTGCACTTTATTGGCTCATTATTCAACCTGGACAAAATAACAGGCCGACCACTAAAGCACAGAATGGTGGATATTAACCAGGGAGACCGTGTTTTTATTCCCTCCACTGTTTCTGCCCAGGTTCGACAAGCTCAATTATACGTAGCTGTAAGTGTTAATAATAACCGTCTCCTTCTCCGTCCTCATGATCCACACCCTGACTCCTTCACCCAACGTTCACTTCTCTTCACTGTCACATT
The DNA here is from genome assembly GCA_033459395.1 of Hemibagrus guttatus. Lineage (NCBI taxonomy): Eukaryota > Metazoa > Chordata > Actinopteri > Siluriformes > Bagridae > Hemibagrus > Hemibagrus guttatus. The sequence continues at coordinate 4,824,031 of JAUCMX010000001.1, forward strand.
CATCTCCTGACTGCAGGCATGAACTTATGATCCGTCTCAATCTCAGAGAATTCTACCACAGCACAGGATGAGGAATCGGCCATGAACTTCAAAAATGATTAGAAAAAAAGGAGTTCCCCATGTGCCCCAAAGACTAAACTAAAACCAAAACGCAAAAAAAGAAAAAGATTAATATTTAAATTTTTTTTTTTTTTTTTTTTTAAATGTCGATCGATAAAAAAAGAAAATCTAAACACAAAAAACCACAAAACTAAAAATAAATATTGAAAACAATGGGAAGAAAAAGTAAAGAAAATATCGATTGAGGAAAAAAGAAAATAAACAAAACGCAAAAAAAATACCCACAAAAAGGAGTAATACATATTGAAAAAAATAAAAAATAATAATATAATAATAATAAAATAATAAAATAATAAAAAATACATATTGAAAAAAATGGGAAGTAAAAGAAAAAGACAAATGAAGAGAAAGAAGATAAAAAATAAGAACAAAAATAAGAAATAAGAAAGAAAGGATAGAAGGGTAAAAGCAAACAAACAGAGAACAAAAAAGCAAGGAAATAGTTAGCAAGTAAGAAAGGTAGAAAGAAAGAAAGAAAGAAAGAAAGAAAGAAAGAAAGAAAGAAAGAAAGAAAGAAAGAATTAAAGAAAGAAAGAAAGAAAGATAGAAAGAACATTGTTAATTTGTTAAAGGTTAAAATAAAAAGGTTAGTAGAGTGAAAGAAAGAAAGAAAGAAAGAAAGAAAGAAAGAAAGAAAGAAAGAAAGAAAGAGAAAGAAAGGAAGAAATGGGGAAATTAAAACTAAAGAAAAGAGAAGCAACTAAAGAAGAAAGAAGAGAAAGTAAAAGCAAAAAAACCAGAAGTACACAAGTACCACAAGTACAGAATAGTGGAGGAGTAACAAGAAAGAAAGAAAGAAAGAAAGAAAGAAAGAAAGAAAGAAAGAAAGAAAGAAAGAAAGACTATGTACATGAGCAATGCATTATGGGTAAATCACATGCTTCCTCATGCACTGAGAAAAACAGTGAAGAAATGGTGATAATGATAAATAATATAACCGCTAGCAATAAAGCTTATAGGATTTGAGACAAAGCCTCACAGCGGCTGGTGGTGTAGTAAAGACACTGTAATATTGTAATAAGGACACTGTTATATCGTAATAAGGGCACTGTTATATTGTAATAAGGACACACTGTGGTTGTTGGTGTAGTAAGAACACTATTATATTGTAGTAATGACTGTATAATTTGGGACAGAGCCTCACAGTGGCTGTTGATGTAGTAAGGACACTATAATGTTGTAGTAAGGACATTATAATATTGTAATAAGGACACTATAATTTGGGACAAAGCCTCACAGTAGCTGTTGGTGTAGTAAAGACACTATAAAATTGTAATAAGGACACTATAATTTGGGACAGAGCCTCACACAGTAATTGGTGTTGTAGTAAGGACACTGTAATTTGGGGCAGAGCCTCACACAGTAATTGGTGTTGTAGTAAGGACACTACAATTTGGGGCAGAGCCTCACACAGTAATTGGTGTTGTAGTAAGGACACTACAATTTGGGACAGAGCCTCACACAGTAATTGGTGTTGTAGTAAGGACACTACAATTTGGGACAGAGCCTCACACAGTAATTGGTGTTGTAGTAAGGACACTACAATTTGGGACAGAGCCTCACACAGTAATTGGTGTTGTAGTAAGGACACTATAATGTTGTAGTAAGGACACTGTAATGTTGTAGTAAGGACACTATAATGTAGTAGTAAGGACACTGTAATGTTGTAGTAAGGACACTGTAATGTTGTAGTAAGGACACTTAATGTTGTAGTAAGGACACTGTAACGTTGTAGTAAGGACACTATAATGTGGTAGTAAGGACACTGTAATGTTGTAGTAAGGACACTTAATGTAGTAGTAAGGACACTGTAATGTTGTAGTAAGGACACTATAATGTAGTAGTAAGGACACTTAATGTTGTAGTAAGGACACTGTAATGTTGTAGTAAGGACACTATAATGTTGTAGTAAGGACACTGTAATGTTGTAGTAAGGACACTATAATGTTGTAGTAAGGACACTGTAATGTTGTAGTAAGGACATTAATGTTGTAGTAAGGACACTTAATGTTGTAGTAAGGACACTATAATGTGTAGTAAGGACACTTTAATGTGTAGTAAGGACACTTAATGTTGTAGTAAGGACACTATAATGTTGTAGTAAGGACACTGTAATGTTGTAGTAAGGACACTTGTGAACTGTATGTAGTAAGGACACTAATTTGGCAGAGCCTCAATGCTGTAGTAAGGACACTGTAATGTGTAGTAAGGACACTGTAATGTGTAGTAAGGACACTGTAAGTTGTAGTAAGGACACTATAATGTGTAGTAAGGACACTTAATGTTGTAGTAAGGACACTATAATGTGTAGTAAGGACACTTAATGTTGTAGTAAGGACACTGTAATGTTGTAGTAAGGACACTGTAATGTGTAGTAAGGACACTGTAAGTGGTAGTAAGGACACTATAATGTGTAGTAAGGACACTGTAAGTTGTAGTAAGGACATTTTAATGTAGTAGTAAGGAACTGTAATGTTGTAGTAAGGACACTTAAGTTGTAGTAAGGACACTTAAGTGTAGTAAGGACACTGTAACGTTGTAGTAAGGACACTTAATGTGTAGTAAGGACACTGTAACGTGGTAGTAAGGACACTGTAACGTGGTAGTAAGGACACTGTAAGTTGTAGTAAGGCACTGTAATTGTAGTAAGGACACTGTAAGTGGTAGTAAGGACACTGTAAGTTGTAGTAAGGACACTGTAATTTTAGTAGTTAAGTTGTAGTAAGGACACTATAAGTTGTAGTAAGGACACTGTAATGTGGTAGTAAGGACACTGTAAGTGGTAGTAAGGACACTTAAGTGGTAGTAAGGACACTTAATGTTGTAGTAAGGACACTTAATGTTGTAGTAAGGACACTGTAATGTTAGTAAGGACACTTAATGTTGTAGTAAGGACACTTAATGTGGTAGTAAGGACACTTAATGTTGTAGTAAGGACACTTAATGTTGTAGTAAGGACACTGTAATGTTGTAGTAAGGACACTGTAATGTGTAGTAAGGACACTATAATGTGTAGTAAGGACACTTAATGTTGTAGTAAGGACACTGTAATGTTGTAGTAAGGACACTTTAAGTGTAGTAAGGACACTATAATGTTGTAGTAAGGACACTGTAATGTTGTAGTAAGGACACTTTAATGTAGTAGTAAGGACACTTAATGTGGTAGTAAGGACACTGTAATGTTGTAGTAAGGACACTTAATGTTGTAGTAAGGACACTGTAAGTTGTAGTAAGGACACTTAATGTGGTAGTAAGGACACTGTAAGTTGTAGTAAGGACATTAATGTAGTAGTAAGGAACTGTAATGTTGTAGTAAGGACACTATAATGTAGTAGTAAGGACACTTAATGTAGTAGTAAGGACACTGTAATGTTGTAGTAAGGACACTGTAATGTTGTAGTAAGGACACTGTAACGTTGTAGTAAGGACACTATAATGTAGTAGTAAGGACACTGTAATGTTGTAGTAAGGACATTTTAATGTAGTAGTAAGGATACTGTAATGTTGTAGTAAGGACACTATAATGTAGTAGTAAGGACACTTTAATGTAGTAGTAAGGACACTGTAATGTTGTAGTAAGGACACTTTAATGTAGTAGTAAGGACACTGTAATGTTGTAGTAAGGACACTTTAATGTAGTAGTAAGGACTTTATAATTCGGGGCAGAGCCTCACAGTGACTAGTGGTGTAGTAGGAACAGTATAATTTGCGACACAGCCTGCAGGTCAGGTGTGGGGGAAACTGGATCCTGGTGCGTTGCACTTTCAGAGCTGTGTGTTGAAAATAATTAGGCAGCTTAAAAGCGCCATCTGGGTGATGAGTTGCTGGCAAAGCAGCGGGCACCAGATGCCACCTGGAAGTGCCTCTTATGCTATGTTCCCTCTTTACACCCACATAAGAAACTGCAAAACACTTTAAAGTGGAGAGACGGGAGCCATTATGCTGAGCTGACTTCATTAGAGCCGCACCAAACGCAACATCAACCACACGACTGTCACTTCCTAAATTCTGCTAATGAACACGCATTTATTAAACCACTGTCCCATTTCAACGGTTTAGATTTTATAGCAGGACAAATGGAACGTCCCAAATCTATCATTCCTTTATCATATATCACTAATAATGAGTGCGCGAGCACGTTAATCAGCGCTCCTGCTAAATATCGTGGATCAGTAAAAGATCTCCATTCTCTTGAAGAAAAGAACAAAACAATCACAAAAACAGCAACCATAATTTATAGTTATTAATTCCTACACCACAGCGTTGTCGATATCTCGATTCTGATTGGTCAGATTCAGCGGTAGCTCAAATCACAGGATGAAATCGTGTTATGGTTTCTGTACAATGAGTACTCTCATAATTTTCACCTAATAACAAACACATGAAGATATTTAAATAAGTTAAGTAACATTTATTGAACGAGTTAGTGTCTGAGCTTGGTTACAGTCAGTAAGTTTACCAACATATTTAATAATAATAATAATAATAATAATAATAATAATAATAATAATAATAATAATAATAATTCATTCCAGTTACATCACTGTATATATTATAGAACACAATTTTCTAATACTCAAGGACACTGCACACACGATAGATAGATAGATAGATAGATAGATAGATAGATAGATAGATAGATAGATAGATAGATAGATAATATGAACTAACTTGCCTCATGAATGTACCACACCATTAAATGTAACTATAAATGGATAAAAAGTAAAACATGTCATTCTTTAATTCATAAAGATTGTTAATTTTGGGATCTTGATTCTTAATCTCAACATACAAAAATAAGAAAGTGACAAAAGACAATTAAGAAATCCAGGAAAGATAGTTGGGTAGAAAGAAAGAAAGAAAGAAAGAAAGAAAGAAAGAAAGAAAGAAAGAAAGAAAGAGTTTAGCTTACAGGGTCTAGACTGGTCTGATGATGATGATGATGATGATGATGATGATGATGAAAAGGGGGAGGAGGAAGACTGGGAGACTGGAAGGGTTAAAAGCGAGCGATTGATTGGTGTATTGAATCTCACGCTCTTACTGCTGTTACTGGATATTAGCCTGAGCTGAGATGGACCTCATGATAAGGGTTTTTTTCTCAGAGCGGACGCTCCTCTGGGGCAGATACGGTTTCCCGAAGCCCACGTGATGCTGAGCTCAGGAACTTTTTACCTCATGGAGTAAATTCAGGGCCTTATCAAGTTACAGGCCGGCTCGCTTCCAATGGCACGAATATTTTAGCCCGGTGTCATTGGGCTGGGGCTCTAAAAGCCAGGGCCGGACATTAGGAGGAATTAAAGCGAGCAGTAAAAGGCGTCTGCGCTTCATTGATAACGCGGCTTGTGTTAGTAATCAGGGTTATTATGTGGGTGGAAGTGTGGAGGATCAGCACTAAACGCTTTTTTAATGCCAGATGAGCGATACGTCCGGAGCAAGACTCGACCGGTCAGTCTGCTTCCCTCAAACATCCCAAAAATCAGTTATTAAAATTTTATATTATGCTCAGATCACTTCTGAGCTGAGGAAGTAAAAGTGTATGTTTCTGGGCTGTATTCCAAACACAATCTCGCTCCCTGTTCCCTAAAGCGGATAATCGTGTGGCGTTCTTCCTCAAGACAATTTAATTTCTGTTATCTTTTATTTTGTTTATCTGTTATTATTATTATTATTATTATTATTATTATTATATGTAATATTATAAGACAAAAGCACAGGTAGTCACATTGATGAGAAACAACGAAGACTTTTGGAAAACAACGCACAGACCCTGAAGACTTCTTCTATTAAATAATAAATAAATAAATAAATAAATAAATAAATAAATAAATAAATAAATAAATAAATAGCAGAAGCTAACTGGCCTTGTGAATGTTCTGCAACATTAAATGGATAAAAAGTAAAAAAAAAAAAAAAAAATTGCCCTAAAATATTGTTAGCTTTCGGATCTATTTTTTTAAATCGTCATTTACAAAAATAAGAAATTAAAGGAGAAAAATTAAGGAATATAGAAATGATAGCTTGTTAGAAAGAAAGAAAAATGTAAAGCAAAATATGAGCAATCATAAAGTAAGGAATAGAAGTATGAGGAAAAGAAAGAAGAGTAAAAAGCAAGAATTACCCAGACATTTCTGTTGCTGTTATCTTTTACCCTTTTATTTTGTTATTATTGTAGTGTCACAAAAAAACAATGAAAACTTTCCCCATGACGGAGGACAATGCTGACACTGGAGACTCCTTCCATAAACAATAAACATCTCCTTAAAGAAAACTCCACCTTCTCAATGACATTAATTTTCAAATAAAAACCTTTACTAAGGGTAGATTATTACTTATTACTGAGGGTAGATTCGACCCTGTGACTGAGCTCTTACTATAAAACCTATAACCTATTGAATAAAGGTTTGATCTGAAACACAGCCGAGTTAATCAGCTTCTGACCAATCAGATTTGAGAATTCAGCAGCACTGTTTGCATCCGTGTACAGGTTTAACTGTCACATTAACACACAGTTCAGAGATTCTGCATTTTCTCTCGTGTGAGTGTGAGTGTGAGTGTGAGAGTGAGTGTGAGAGTGAGAGTGAGTGTGAGAGTGAGAGAGAGAGTGAGAGAGTGAGAGAGAGTGAGAGAGAGAGTGAGAGAGTGAGAGAGAGAGTGAGAGAGAGAGTGAGAGAGAGAGTGAGAGAGTGAGAGAGAGAGTGAGAGAGAGAGTGAGAGAGAGAGTGAGAGAGAGAGTGAGAGAGAGAGTGAGAGAGAGAGTGAGAGAGAGCAAAGCAGGGGACAAGAGGGAAAATAAAGACAGTGTGGGACTGAAGCATCATCTTCAGGCCTTTGGATACTTTGAAGTGAGCCAGTGTGCACTTTTTCTCAAGGGCTAGCAATAACACACCCCTCTGTCACACACACACACACACACACACACACACACACACACACACACACACACACACACACACATTCACCACCCCATTCTAATGCAATAAAAAAAACATAAATAAATAAATAAAAAAATCTAAAAAATAAATAAATACAGATCTCTTTTTCTGCTTATTTATAGTTTAAAGCATTATTATTTTTTTTATTCAACTCCATTAGTTGATGTATAATAATTAAGATTAATTCTATAATTTGTTGTAATTGTTTTATCATTTTGTTTCACTATTTCTGAATTTTTAAATATCTATTTTTTAATTACTTAAAACATTTTTATTACACTGAATTAATATGACAAGCAAATAATTTGTAACAATCTCTAATAAACTAGCGTATATTCATCAGCGATTTTAAACTACAGCTCATATCCATTGTATTTTAAAAGAATATCAGTGACACGTAACATGTAAAGCTTTAAATATTTCACACAGACAGTGTTACACAGTAAAAGAGAAATCCGAATAATATCCGAGACATTTGAGTAGAATAACACCACAGCTGTAAGAGCACGTGCACATGACTGAGACAGATTTATTTGACACTTTACGTATTATTTTATTTTGCCGTCATTATAATTGATCAGTGTACTGATCCTGATTTAATACAGAATTCATGCAGAACCCTTTCATTTTAAAATGCACTGCTGAATATATATTTAATAACTAATGAGGAGTGAACAATGCTATATGAAAAAATATTTAGAAGCATGGACTTGTATTTATGTATATCATTTATTTATTTACTGGTAAAAAAAAAAAATTATTATTATTATTATTAATTATTTGTTTCGTTCAAATTTTAATAAATAAAGAATTTTTTTTTTCATTTTTTAAATATTTAATAAATATTCTTTTATATTAATGAATCATTTTGCAACCTTTTTTTCTTTCTTTTTTTTTTTTAGGAACACACACTTTATAACACCCCATATAAATATTATTACATATCTTTAAATAGAATTTTTATGATTACATTTTTGTCCAAAACATTTTAAAAAAAAACATACTAACATGCTGTACAGCGAACACTGACACTACCACTACTGAGTCGTGTTATTTTCCTTCTCCGTACCGGACGTTTATCCCTGATGCAGAGTTCAGGACTCAGACCTCGGACCTTGGACCAGGCCGTGTGTTTAGAGTTTGGTTCAATTTATCTTTAGAATTTATCAATTAGTAACATTTATTTCACTACATATTCAACAAAATCTTCATCATATCTAAATATAACAGCAAGGCAATCCAAGAGCACCCCAAAGCTCCCACCCACTCCTCTCCTGATGGCAGGTGTGTGTGTGTGTGTGTGTGTGTGTGTGGGTGTGGGAGAGAGAGAGTGTATGAGTGTGTATGCGCAGGTGGGAGTGGAAAAGATGAACTTGCGACGCCTAAAACGTCTAAACATGACATTTACAAACTAATTAACATTGTTGCTCAAGTTTGGTAGAGAAGCAGAAGAAGCCAGAGTGGAGATCTTACCTAGGCTGAGGATGAGGATGAGGGTGAGGATGAGGGTGAGGCTGAGGTCAGGGTCAGGAGAGCGTAGGACGCCTGGCAGGCCATGGAGGACGGAGAGCCGTGTCGAAGGAGGTGCTCCGTGGCAAGGATGAGAGGAGAGAGACGGACTGAGACGAGGAGGAAGCGATGCTCGCTCTGCCTCTCCCTCAGTGAAAGCCGTCCCCGAGACTGAAAGGGTAATGGGATCCTGGCTCCTGAGATTTTAGCTTTCTTAATCATGGTCATAATTAATTCAAGAACATTGATAATTTCATTACATTCTTTTTTTTTGCCTTATCAATAAATGATGTGCCTGCACTTTTGGTCTTGTGTACCAGAGACGGAGAGGAAGGGAGAGAGTTGGAAGGAGAGAGAGGATGAGGGCAGTAATATGCTACTAAGAGCAACGGGAGATGAACACGATACAAACAGAAATGTGGTAATTATAATCTTTGACCACGACACCGACAGCACCATATGAAGTCAAGTGGCCACAAATAATTAATAAGGCCTTATGTCACGTGTGTGTGTGTGTGAGAGAGAGAGAGAAGAGAGAGAGAGAGAGAGAGAGAGAGAGAGAGAGAGAGAGAGTGAGAGTACAACAGGGATGTCCTGCACGTGCGCCTGTTTTGAAACTGAACAACAGTGGCATAATAAAAAATTCAAAAGTATTGAGGCAGTTTGTGGGAGTGCACACTCCACTCCACTTCACTCCACACTACACAAACACCACTAATGTACTCGCTTCAGCTGCCTATACACTGCACAGATTATTATTATTATTATTGCTGTTGTTAATAATAGTAATAATAATATCATTAGTTGTTGTTATAATTTTTTTTTATTATTGTTGTCATTGTGGTGATGATGATAATAATAATAATAATAAAATCACCATCATCTACACCCACATCTACGTCTACACCCACACCCTCATATACATCTACACCCACACCCACCATCACACCCACATCTACACCCACACCCACCCTCACACCCACATCTACACCCACACCCCCATCTACACCCACATCCTCATATACATCTACATCCACACCCTCATCTACACCTACACCCTCATATACATCTACACCCACACCCACCCTCACACCAACATCTACACCCACACCCACATCTACACCCACACCCAACCTCACACCCACATCTACACCTACACCCACATCTACACCCCCCCAACTCACCCCTCACTACCCCACATCTACACCTACACCCACATCTACATCCACACCCTCATATACATCTACACCCACACCCACCCTCACACCAACATCTACACCCCACCCACATCTACACCCACACCCCCCCACCCCCATATAAAAATCTACACCCACACTCACCCTCACACCCACATCTACACCTACACCCACATCTACATCCACACCCTCATATACATCTACACCCACACCCACCCTCACATCAACATCTACACCCACACCCACATCTACACCCACACCCAACCTCACACCCACATCTACACCTACACCCACATCTACACCCACACTCACCCTCACACCCACATCTACACCTACACCCACATCTACATCCACACCCTCATATACATCTACACCCACACCCACCCTCACACCCACATCTACACCTACACCCACATCTACATCCACATCCACACCCTCATATACATCTACACCCACACCCACCCTCACACCCACATCTACACCTACACCCACATCTACACCCACATCTACATCCACACCACATCTACACCTACACCCTCATATACATCTACACCCACACCCACCCTCACACCCACATCTACACCCACACCCACACCTACACCCACATCTACATCCACACCCTCATATACATCTACACCCACACCCACCCTCACACCCACATCTACACCCACATCTACACCTACATCTACACCTACACCCACATTTACACCCACACCTACACCTACATCCACACCCACGTCTACACCTACACCTACATCCACACCCACATCTACACCTACACCTACATGCACACCCACATCTACACCTACACCTACATGCACACCCACATCCACACCCACATCTACACCTACACCCACATCCACACCTACATCCACACCCACATCTACACCTACATCCACACCGGCCCTTTATGAATAAGACTGGACACTCATGCTGTAGAGACTCTGGTACTGTGTGCCAAGAGTTATCGACTTTCACAGTCCTTTTGAATGACATTGCAAATAACCGAGAATAAGCTCAGTGTTCTGCACCAGGACAGCACGCACTTTTGGACACATTCCCCGTTTAATGCAAACAAGACATTCATATCTGGTTATATCCCTTATACCAAACTCTACACAGTATCCCAATGTGTAACATAACAGCATATCACAGTTACACACAGGAAGTGGACGAGGTCTGGAGGAAGTATTGAGTACTGTAAAGTGACGGATGAGTCTGAGCTGCTTTATTGGGCAGTGACTGATAATCTCAGAGGGAGAGCTAATCTGATAACAAGACTGAATGAAATCTCTCACTAAGGGCTGCACTCACACACACACACACACACACACACACACACACACACACACAAACCCAGGCGCAGAGAAAGACACAGAGACACAGAGAAAGACACACAGAGAGACACACGGACAGATTTACAGACAGACAGAGAGACACAACAGACAACAGCAGACACACACAGAACAAGACACAGAGACACACAGCAGAGAGACACACAGACAGAGAGACACACAGACAGAGGCACACAGGCACACAGAGACCACAGTCAGAGAGACAAAAGTCAGAGAGACACACATACAGAGGCACACACAGAGAGAGCCCACAGACAGAGAGCACAAGTCAGAAAGACAAAACAGAGAGCACACACAGAGAGGGGACACAGACGGAGGACAAGACAAAAGAGACACACAGAGAGACACACATACAGAGGCACACAGACAGAGAGACACACTGAGAGACACACAGAGGCACAAAACAGAGGACACAACAGAAAAAAGAGGCACACAGAAAAAGAGAGACAAAAACAGAGGCACACAGACAGAGAGAGACACACAGTCAGAGACACACACACAGAGACACACAGACAGAGAGAGACACACAGACAGAGAGACACACAGACAAAGGCACACACAGACAGAGAGAGAGAGACACAGAGGCACACGCAGAGAGACACACAGACAGAGAGAGAGACACAGACAGAGAGACACAGAGGCACACACAGAGAGACACACAGACAGAGAGAGAGACACAGAGGCACACACAGAGAGGCACACAGACAGAGGCACACACAGACAGAGAGAGAGAGACACAGAGGCACACACAGAGAGACACACAGACAGAAGCGCACACACACAGAGACACACAGACTAAATTAAATGCCTCTTATCTAATCTGTCTATCAGACTCAGAGACACTGCTTGCAGTCTGAGTTTTGTGCATTTGGCTTTGCTCTGGAGCTACGCGGCTAATGCTGGAGATGAGTAACAGGAGCTTACAGTCTCTCTGATGTAACATACGCTTCTCAAAACACAGCAATTAACCCCATCTTTACATGACCACTTTCACACAACAGAAAATGAAAATCATTTACAGCATTTACAGCAGGAATGAGAAGCTTTAATTCCTCCCTGACATTAAAGAGAAAATGCTGAGTCAGCGTGAGCTCCACTCCAAGCAGCAACACGAGCAAGGCTGTCTCTGCTCTTAGGATTGCTTGTGGGACTGAAAACATCATGAAAACATCATGGATTTAGAAAAGATAAGATAGGAAATTAAGCAGGACATTTAAACATAACACTCTCACTCAAAAATGTATTACTTAGATTTTCTTCATCTATTGACAGATGATTTTTCTCCTTTTTAGAAATGAATTTGCAAAATGATCTGCCAATAGTATAAATAGAAAAAAAGAAAAAAGGGAAATTGTCTAGAACTAGGTCTTAGTAATCTTATATGGGATTTCTTGTATAAAAAAAGAACAAAATGGAAATTCTTGTCTATGAAATATTAAATCAGTTTGACTACATTCAAGATATTTACACTTGTAAATTGCAATTGTTCAAAGGGATGATTTTGTTACACAGATTTGGCAACCCTGATCCTATATAAATGATCCTAGATAAATCTAGCCTAAAACTAGCCATAAAACTTTTGGATAAAACTAGCATAAACTAGCCTACAAATTGCATAAACTAGGATAAAACTAGCATAAACTAGCATAAACTAGCCTACAAATGGCATAAACTAGGATAAAACTAGCATAAACTAGTATAAAACCAGAATAAAAATTGCATAAACTAGGATAAATGTTAGTTAGATCCTGGCGCTGGACCACCAGGAGGCCTAACATAAAACTCATCCTAAACTAACATAAAACAGCCTAAAAATTGCATAAAATAGTATAAAACTAGCCCAAAACCTAGCATAAAACAAGCCTACAAATTGCATAAACTTGAATATAACTAGCCTAAAATGCGTAACCTTGCCCCAAAACTAACCCCCAAAACTACCCCAATGAGCAATCAAGCTATCCCAATTGACTAGATTCAAGAAATTTTATATACTTATTTGAGATCGGCCAATGGGCTGATTTTGTTACACCGATTTGGCAACCCTGATCCTAACTTATGCACTGAAAAAAAAGATCATACTAACGTAAAACTAGCTTAAAACTTTTGCAAAACTGGCCTAAACCTAGCTAAAATGAACAAAATACCTACCTAAAACTAGCATGAAAGCAGCCTAATGATCAATTAAACAATCCTGAAAACCATTTCAAATACCAAAACTCAAAATATACCACACTTATGTCTAAAATACATAATTATACTGTCACTGTTCTGCATTACAGGGGGCTTGGTGGCTTGGTGGCTAGCACATTTGCCTCACACCTCCAGGGTTCGTGGTTCGATTCCTGCCTCCGCCATGTGTGTGTGAAGTTTGCATGTTCTCCCTGCGCCTCGGGGTTTCCTCCAGGAACTCCGGTTTCCTCCCCCAGTCCAAAGACATGCATTGTAGGTTGATTGGCATCTCTAAATTGTCTGGAGTGTGTGTGTGCCCTGCGATGGGTTGGCACTCCGTCCAGGGTGTATCCTGCCTTGATGCCCAATGACGCCTGAGCTAGGCACAGGCTCCCCGTGACCCGAGAATAGATCGGATAAGCGGTAGACAATGAATGAATGAATGTTCTGCATTACACACTGCTTCAACACTATAGCAGTGATCATAGCAGTTAACCTACCAGGGAGAACAAAATCCCTCAGTGGTAATGGTAATCCTTTTTTTTTTTTTTTTTTAATAATATTTAAAAAATAAACTATTTAAAAATAGTTTATAATCATTTATTGTGATTTAAAATCTGCTAATTTCTATTTCATCATTAAGCATCGTTTTATCATGGCTGGACAATTATGATTATTATGTTTTTTAAACTGTGGCAAAAGTTTAAAAGTAGATTGATTTGGTGGGTAAACGCAGACTTGGCAACCCTGGTTTGAATAATCCATGACCTTCTCCATGGTATTATATGGTTCTATCAGGGTAAGGAGCCATTTTGATATATGAAGCTTCAAACGTTTAGCCTTCTAGCTTGTAGGATATTATTTAATCTGTGTATGAAATCAAATACAGGCCAGTATTTATAAGATTTTATAAGATTTTATTATGAAATATTTTAATCTTATTATAGAAGTGATAAACTAACCAGGGAAAGACTTAGAAAACTAAGATCATTACATTATGATCCTTCTGAATGTTTTCTTTAAGATAATATAATATAATTCACAATATTTCACTTCGAGCCTGGAGTTGATCCTAAACTTTTTTATTATTTTGAAATTTTACTGGAAAACTTTTAATCATATTAAAATACATTAAAACCCTCAATGTCTGTATGCTAAGTTAATCCTGGATGCTGATTGGCTGGAAGTTTGAACTGTATAAAGCCAAGGTTGTTTATGGGTTTTGCAGATTTTTTCAAAATAAAATAGTTATGTGGAAACTCTTTTTCATCTAAAATACCTAATACCTAATAATACTAATTTTAGTAATTATTTTACTTTTTTATGGTCAGTTCACAGTGATGCCTGCATGAGGAGTTTGTTGTTTATTGACTGATTAGTGAATTAAAGGTGAGAGTGTGAGGAGTGATGAAGGATGGTGTGTGGTGTTACAGTGTGAGATACAGGTGTAGCTGCAGGCAGCACAGAAGGAGAAGACATTAGTGTGTGTGTATGTGTATGTGTGTGTGTATGTGTGTGTGTGTGTGTGTATGTGTGTGTGTGTGTGGAACAGATTGGCGTGGTGCTGTAATGGAGCTCCACCCAGCTGTGCTACAGGAGGGACACAGCGGAAGAAGCACAGCATTTCCATAATAATCCACCCTGCATGCTCCCAGGGGCCCCCTGACTCTGTGTGTGTGTGTGTGTGTGTGCGTGTGTGTAGACACTCAGAGGTTGAGAGGGGACGCAGCTGCTCTGTAAAGGAGCATGGAGAGAACAGGACACCGCTGCAGGCCACGCAATAAAGAATACACATTATACAGTGAGAGAGAGAGAGAGAGAGAAAGAGAGAGAGAGAGAGAGGGAGGTTGAAAAAGAGAGAGAAAGAAATATACAAACAGAGAGGCAGAGAGAAAACAGAAAGCTAGGTACAGGAAGGAAGAGACAGAATGGTGGTGTGTGTGTGTGTGTGTGTGTGTGGGGAGAGAGAGAGAGAGAGAGAGAGAGAGAGAGAGAGAGAGAGATAGTAAGACAAAATTAAGAGGTGTAAAAGGAGAGTCAATCAAAAAGAGAGAAAGGAGACAGATAAGATGAGTGAGTGAGAGAGAGAGAGAGAGAGAGAGAGAGAGAGAGAGAGAGAGAGAGAGAGAGAGAGAGAAAGAAATGTGTGGGAGTGTTTCTTTCGTTTCTCTACTACAGAAATAAGAGAAGTGTATAAGTGTGTAAGTGAGTGTAAGTGAGTGTAAGTGTGTGTAAGTGTGTGTAAGTGAGTGTAAGTGTGTGTAAGTGAGTGTAACTGCGTCCAGCCCGAGAGACCTGCACCACGCTAGCTTCAGCCCTGTTCCAAAAACACCATCTACACCACCAAAAGTCTCAGTGCACTACATCCAAGTGTGCACTTAATCCATCAGAGTTTAAAACGCAGAAAGAATGAATCAAGGGAACATGGAAACTCATGCACAGGGCTCTAGGGCCATTAGTACAGGAGGAATAAGGAATCTAGGAAGGAGGACATTGGGACAATTTAGGGGAGAAGATCACTGGGAGTCAGACACTAAGGAACAAGGAATCTAGGGACACTAGAAACAGGATTATTTTGTAAAATAAGTAACTTCATATCAAAAGTATGAGGGAATGAGGAAATCAGGACAAAGAAAATAAACCGAAGTAGAAACCCAAGACACAGGAACGTAGGACAAATCTGTAAACTAGAAAACAAGGAATTGTGGGACATGAGAACGCTTCCACTCTATAACATCAAGGTTTTATACTTTAAAGTCAAGAACATAATGCATAGGGTTCATGCATAGTGAATAAATTGGACAGAGGTCTAAGGTGAGCATCCTAAGATCCTGTCTCCATGGCGATCCCTGTCGGGTGCATCTCTAATCAATAACTCCCACCTGCAGGAAGTGGACTGAAATGTCTCAATCGCCCTGAGAGTTCAAGCTCGGCTTGCGAAGGCTCAGCTAAAACACACTTGTGTGTGTGTGTGTGTGTGTGTGCGTGTGTGTCTGTGTGTGTGTGTGTGTGTGTGTGTTGGGGAGGACGGTGGGAGGGAAGGAAGGGGGCATGGCTAATTAATGTAAAGCATTTGTCAGTGATTAAGCTCCGAGCCGAAAAGGTCAGGCGAGCAGCAGAGCTCGGCTCCGTCCCAATCCTCTGCTCTAAGGCAGTCTAAACCTTTCCAGCCTAAATGGTAAAGACGCCATTCCGACACGCGGGTCACACGCCCCACCGCCCTCCATTACGCTCCGCCGATCCGTGTCATTTAGGGGATGAAAAATAAGCGCGGCGCGCAAGATCAATAGGCGACGGCGTCCTGACCGGCTGTGATTAATTGACTGTCACCAATTAATGAGTGAACGATTACAAAGCAGCGTGTGAGGCATGTATGTGTCGAGGGTGAAATACGATCTTCAGAAAGAGCCTCGAATATTCCGACACTGCGCTTCTATTTCTGTACAAATAATGATGTTTTCTGCACATCATTTACATTTAATAACCGCTGCTGTATTAAAGTGTAAAACATCTGCACATGCGCAGGTAATAAACAGAGGTCAGACGTAATTCTGCCAAATTAACACGTCCTGTGGGTTCATTAGGGCGGAGCTTGAGTTACAGCTGATTAGCCAATCAGAAACCTAGGTGTAAATTTCAACTGTCTTTTAATTTTTTTTTAATATTTATTAAAGATGGCACTCGGTATCCATATCGGGCCAGTATCCACTAAATAAATAAATAAATAAATAAATAAAATGCTGGATTGGATAGCGGGGGAAACATATCAGATATCTCATCCCAGATCCTGTAAAAAAAAAAGAAGAAGTATTTTTAGAAGCGGAAATGCTTACATCTTAAGAAATTGTTTTTCTTTTTCTTTCTTTTCTTACATTTTCTGGAAAGTAGAAGTGATTTTTGTTAGAATAAAATGTAACTGTGATGAAATGCTTCAGGTTCAAAGTTTAGGGATTTTATGTATGTATGTATGTATGTATGTATGTATGTATGTATGTATGTATGTATGTATTTATTTATTTATTTATTTATTTATTGAGTCGGCTGATTGAGGTTCGAGGTTTCAGTGTCGGTAAACATGGCATCATGTCATCTCCACTCACAGTAAAGGTTTTGATCACACTCCTGTGTCTGTATGATGAATCTGTATTAATCACTTACAAAACAAAACACTTTCAAAGAGAAAAAAAACAGTTAGTAAAATATTGCAATTTTCCAATGATCCTTTTCCATCTCTCTCTCTCCCTCTCTCTCTCTCTCTCTCTCTCTCTCTCTCTCTCACACACACACACACACACACACACACACACATACACATATCTCTTTCTGTTTACCCCTTTCCATGTCACTCATTCTCACTTTTTCCCCTATCTTTTAAACCCTTTTTTCCCTCTTTTTTACTCCTTCTCTCTCTTTCTCTCTCTCTCTCTCTCTCTCTCTCTCTCTCTCTCTCTCTCTCTCTCTCTCTCTCTCTCTCTCTCTATTTCCATGAAACTCATTCATTTTTCCTCTTGCTTTTACTCCTTCTCTCTCTCTCTCTCTCTCTCTCTCTCTCTCTCTCTCTCTCTCTCTCTCTCTCTCTCTCTCCTCTCTCTCTCTCTCTCTCTCTCTCCCCCCCCTCTCTCTCTCCCTTTCTCTCTCTATCCATTTCCATGTCACTCATTCTCACTCTTTTTTTCTGTCTTATACGCCTTTTTTCCCCTCACTTTTACTCTTTCTCTCTCTCCCTTTCCATGTCACTCATTCTCATACTTTTTTCCTCTTGCTTTTACTCCTTCTCTCTCTCTCTCTCTCTCTCTCTCTCTCTCTCTCGCTCTGCTCATGAACCATTACCTACTTTGTGTACTGTTCATATGTATTCCCTTTGTTCATCTCGCCTGTTGTTAACTAGTCAATTCAATTTGCCAATATTTTCTTTAATAATCCAAGAACAATATGTCGTCATTTTTATCTGGTTAAAGTTACATGTAATGGTGCAGTACATAACAGGACCTGATGTTATTCTGTATGACTTACAGCAGCTAAAACAATTACTATCTCTCTCTCTCTCTCTCTCTCTCTCTCTCTCTCTCTTTCTCTTTCTCTCTCTCTGTTGAAGTTAATAAGTCAGTTTGTGGAAGCTAAAAATCACATCAAACCATTTATTATTCCAGATAACAAGTGCTGAATGTTTAGTGGTCACTAATATCAGAGTGCAAACCATAGACTTGAATCGGCCTCTGAACATTTTCTTGCACCTCTGAGCAACGTGGTGAGAATAGCAATAAAGATAAACACCAGGGGTCCCTTCAGCACACCACGGCCTCGGGCGTCACCTGGACAGCTCAGTTAATAATTTTTGTGCTGGTTAAAGTGGTAGTGAGACTGAGTGAGGAGATCTCTAGCTCGTGATGATGAAGCATTACACCTGATTAGTTATAATGGTTGTTGTAGATAAGAGTAAATCGGACTGACCTGATTTTTAAAGCACAGCTAGACAAACTCCTGAGATGACCAGCGTTGTGACACTGAGAGAAATTTTTAATTCATACCCAGGGAGCACCGACTGACCACAGACGTCCACACAGGTCCATCAGCAGATCAGATCTGAATCACACTGACACGTGACACGACGCTATTCTGCTCTGTTCTGGTTTTTGGTCTTCTTTGATTTTGACATATTTTTGGTCAATATTAAATTTTACGGCTTGAATAGATTCACTTATTGTGTCTGAAAATTGACAATTATTTTTTGACTATTAAAAATTTCAATCTCAAATTTCAAATGTCAAATTTATGTCACATACACAATCACACGCAATGGAATGCTTTTCATGACTGTCTGTGTTATAAAATTAGGAAAAAATGAAAAAAAAAAAAAAAAAAAAAAAAAATCAGAAATGGAATTTAAAAGTAAAATAAAACAGAAAGTAAAATAGAAGTACAAGGAAAAATAAATAGACAAAATATCGAAAAAATACATCGTATGAAAACAATACAATACAATGACTGATGATGTGAATTATTATTACTATATTACTACTATTATTAGACTATCATTTTTATGATACGGCTCTAAAGTTCTGTACAACTTAAAAAAGAGCATAATAATTATTAGTATTTTTATATTTCTGACTTTAAAACCATGGTATTATGTTTGACATTGCTGTTCCCTGTACGTAAATAAAAATAAAATGATTGATATTAAGGATATTTATTTATTTATTTATTTATTTATTTATTTATTTTTTTTTTTTTAAAGACTAAAATGTAAACATTTTTCTTTGTTTTAACAACAAAAAATATTTAGTTTTTTGTACCAAAAGCAATAGCTCGCAAAAGATTTCTTAAATGTCAACAAATAAATAGAAATTCTAACAAAATTCAGAACAAACAAAAACAAACAAACAAATAAAAAAATCTTCTCCTCACTGCATATATTTTCTGTTTATATATTTCTTCGATTTACTGAAAGATAACGTTTTAAATACATCTAAGACAGACTTGAGTAATTTTTTACTGTGTAATTTCAATTAATGAGTAAGAATATTTAAAAAAGAAAATAAACAAACCTAAAAAATCTGATTTCTTACAATAAAGTCCTTGTATAATCTAAGTACAAGTGTCAGTCTTTATACTCAAAACAGGCCAAGTAATATATTAAGAAAGACAAAGGTCATGGTTGTAAGATGGCAATGGACCGGAGCTTTGTCTCCACATAACGCACATCTACACACGATATTTTAATATCTAGCCAGCTCTGGACAGTGTGCTGAAATGAAACACTTGCATTAAATGACACTAATGTAGTTCCAGCATTGGTGCAATCAATGTACAACACTGTTTTCCCAACGGTTCAATGCTAATCGAGTTAGCTCACGAGGCCTCAGAGACTGTCTGCCATTAAACTATAAGACAATAAAGCAACACGCATATTCTGCCCTGATATTTGACAATGAATTATGAGGCATCGCAAAACGAGCATGTCCAAAAGCATCCTGTAGACAATGTTCTCCGTCCTTCATTTACAGAATTAATAATATACTAACAACAAAGACCTACAGAGTACTACCTAGCTAGTTAACATTAGCAACATTTAAATCTGGTTGCTAGCTAGCTGACTTGCTAATAAACACATTGTTTACAGGTGTATTTCAAAAGGCTTGATTATAATGTATGCTGTTATGTTACCATTTGACTGTATCGTGTTTTTTAACAGCACATGCACACTAAATACAAATTCACTATCCAATGTTTAGCTTAAAACTGCTAATTGCTGCTAGTTGCAATACAGATTGGGGAAAACTAAAACTTATTGTTCTAAAAGTTATTTTAGAACAAACAACATTAGCTGAAATAACTAACAAATCATTAACATTTAGCAGCTAGCAAGCTATAAAGGTTTATTCAAAACGCTAACTAGCTATTAACTGATACAGACTGGAAATGTCATACACATTTTAACAGATTAATCAAAATCGCATGCTAGGTTTGTTAGATGATTTAATTGCATTGAGTGGTATTTAGGAGCATACTATCAACTTCTGTGCTTTATTAATTTTGTTTTCTACCTCACCACCATGTAAGTCTCTCTCTAAAAATACTACATGCTCCCAGGTTTGCTCCTGAGATCAGGTGATCATCTGTCTGGACCTTCTTGTGTTCTCTGTGGGTTTCCTTTGAACTCTCTGGTTTTCTCCCACTTCCCAAAAAACATGCCAGTATGTGGACTAGCTAATGCTGTGTTTGAGACAAAATTGAAATGACTAGAAATTTCAACTCTTCAACTTGGGGAACTCTTCTCCGACTACCAGAGCCATCCGATGCTTCCCTGCTTATGGAGTGACATTAAATCAACATGGTCACAGACTCTGAACAGTGTAAAGTCCCACTTTTCTGTTTTGAAATTACTTTTAAATAACCAGCCAAAACATATGCAAAATCTAAATTTTTTTTTTGAAATTGTGGTAGTTAAATGAAATTGAAATTGTGCTCAAGTAGTTAAGGCTCTGGGTCATTGACCGGAAGATCGGGGTTCATGCTGCCACCGTTGGGCCCTTGAGCAGGGCCCCCATCCCATCCTGCTTCAGGTATGCTGCATCATGGCTGACCCTGGGCTCTGACCCCAATCCCAAAGGATTGGAAATGCGAAGAAAGAATTTCACTGTGCAGTAAAATGTATATGTGACAAATAAAGATAACTTAAATTTACACTAGGGGGGGCATGGTGGCTTGGTGGTTAGCACGCTTCCCTCACACTTCCAGGGTTGGGGGTTCGATTCCCACCGCCGCCATGTGTGTGTGCCTCGGGGGTTTCCTCTGGGTACTCCGGTTTCCTCCTGCAGTACAAAGACATGCATTGTAGGTTGATTGGAGTCTAAATTGTTCGTTGTGTGAGTGAATGAGAATGAGAGTGTGTGTGTGTGTGTGCCCTGCGATGGCACTCCGTCCAGTGTGTATCCTGCCTTGATGCCTGAGATAGGCACAGGCTCCCCGTGACCCGAGAATAGATCGGATAATCAGTAGAAAATGAAAATTAACATAAATTAATAATAATTAATTAATAAATTTACACTAAGAGAAGGTCGTGTTTCTGTATTAATCCACTCAACATTTGTCTAATTAAGCGATTTGTGATTTTTGTGCTTCTGTGAACTTGAAACATATATTCTTATAAAGTTCTGTATGTTTGGACAACCCTCAACAAGCAAATATGGCGGATCAATAACAAACCCCAATCCAATGCAGCAACGAATGGTGTCAGTGCGCATGCGCGTCATTCTCATTTACACTCTCTACATTGATTCGCGAATCCGCTCTCGCGTTTTTTTGGTCCTTCCGACTTGCCGTAGTTGTAACCGCTGCGCTACAGAGGAGGGAGTTTTGTTTTGTTTTGTTTGGATCAAAGTAACTTTAATGCTTTATCTTATGTTTAGAAATGGCCCAAAATGTCCAGAACGTGACTCTGTCTCTGACATTACCCATATCTTGTCAGATTTGCCTCGGGAAGGTAACGTTTATTAAGTCAGAACATATTAAATATGATTTTAAAAATACGTTCGTTAGCAAGCCAGCCTGTTTATTTCCGGTTGTGCTTACTTTTAAAAACTACTACCATTTACTTTATTTTTCGTAGTTTCTGTATATATTTTCTACACATTTCTAACTATATATAGTTCAGTTGGCGCTGATCTGAATCAACGCTATTTTAAGCGTTTTAAGATGTTCATATTATTTGTAATATCCCGGATGTACCTCAAACTGACCTCAACCTGATAGAACACCTTGGTGATGAATTAGAGTGGAGACTGCGAGCCAGGCCAAAACTGGGACATCTGCCTTTACATGCACATGAATGTAATATGGAGTTGCCCCGCCCTTTGCAGCTATAACAGCTTCAACTCTTCTGGGAAGGCTTTCCACAAGGTTTAGGAGTGTGTTTATGGGAATTTTTGACCATTCCACTAGAAGTGCATTTGTGAGGTCAGGCACTGATGTTGGACGAGAAGGTCTGGCTCTCCGCTCTAATTCATCCCAAAGGTGTTCTGTCAGGTTGAGGTCAGGACTCTGTGAAGTTCCTCCACACCAAACTCTCTCATCCATGTCTTTATGGATCTTGCTTTGTGCACTGGTGTGCAGTCATGTTGGAACAGGAAGGGGTCATCCCCAAACTGTTCCCACAAAGTTGGGAGTGTGAAATTGACCAAAATGTCTTGGTATGCTGAAGCATTAAGTGTTCCTTTCACTGGAACTAAGGGGCCGAGCCCAACCCCTGAATTCAATGATTTGGAGGGGTGTCCCAAAACTTTAGGCAATATAAGTGTGTATTTTAACAGACACATTAAATGATAAGGTCACAGTAATATAGTAGATAGCACATAATTATAAAGTTTGGATTGGAGTGTCATTTTTAGAATATGGAGACAAACCTGTCTCAACTTATTGTTTATGATGTTTTAAAAATGTTCAGAAATGTCCCTACAATTACAAACATTATTAGAAAACTTTAAAGGTTCAAAAGCAATGAAAATGGTTTAACGGAAATAGAATTTGTCCCACAAGTCAGTTGAGTTGTATGACTTTAGAGTATTTTGCAGATATTTTGGAGACAAATAACCTGGACGATATTATGGATAAAGCTGTGGCCTTAGAAACAGTTTATTGAGGAAAAACCCATTTGGAGAAGTGACTCGAATGCTGGTTTTTGTTGGGAAGTTACGTGAACATGGGCGGAAATCCTTTACATTTTTAACCCACATAATCGAGACCTAATCTTGTAGAGAAAGAAGAGATTAATCACACCTAATGAACCTTTAAAAATAGCCTTTTTATTTTAAAATGTCAAAAGTTGTACACAAGCTTCCTTCCACAATTCATTCATTTGCATTATATTTTAGATCAGAGTTCAGTCTTCCTGTAAAATACAGGAATTTTTGTAAAGTAAAAAGGGATTTAATAGCGTGATTTATTGATGCTGGTGCAATAAATGTTGAGTGCTTCAAGTGCTGTTAATGGCAGCTTGGAAATTATGTCTGTAGTGGAAATTTGTCACTGGTGTTCCTGGTATTGGTGGAACATCCTGTACTTATGGCACCTTCAGTGACTAAAGTAAACGCACCACATTAAAGGTCCAGAATACTAACTAAAATTAAGATTTCATTACAATCAGTTTCCTTAAAAGAATGACATTGTTTTTTTTTTTTTTTTTTTTTTTTAAAGCTCCATCCATTTAACCACATCCTCTGTATTCTGTAAGCCCTCATGTTACTGACCTTTCCTCATGTCCTGCATGCGCAGGTCCGTAAGCCGACGATCTGCTGTAACCATCACGTGTTCTGCGCAGCCTGCATTGAGCTTTGGCTTCAGAAGTGCAGTCAGTGTCCCACCTGCAGAGTTCCCATCACACCTGAAAACCCGTGCCGAGAAATTATTGGTAAGAGTGAGCAACAGTGTTTCTGTGAGTGTTCTCATATCTAGATACATTTAGAGACTAAACACAAACCTGTTATGAAGAATAAGAAATATAAATCTAATTATTTGGGCAAATATACAGTACATCACTGTATTTATTTATGAAAACAAATTGCAGTCTTCAGTATATTTCCTAGTTTTACTGCAATGTTGACGCAAACCTAGCTGACATTCATTTGTATTATCAATACACCGATCAGGTATAACACTCTGAGCACTGACAGTGAAGTGAATAAGACTGATGATCTCCTCATCATGGCACCTGTTAGTGGGTGGGATATATTAGGCAGCAAAGTGAACATTTTGTCCTCAAAGTTGATGTGTTAGAAGCAGGAAAAATGGGCAAGTGTAAGGATTTGAGCGAGTTTGACAAGGGCCAAATTGTGATGGCTAGACCACTGGATCAGAGCATCTCCAAAACTGCAGCTCTTGTGGGGTGTTCCCGGTCTGCAGTGGTCAGTATCTATCAAAAGTGGTCCGAGGAAGGAACAGTGGTGAACCGGCGACAGGGTCATGGACGGCCAAGGCTCCATGCACGTGGGGAACGAAGGCTGGGCCGTGTGATCCGATCCAACAGACCAGCTACTGTTGCTCAAATTGCTGAAGAAGTTAATGCTGGTTCTGATAGAAAGGTGTCAGAATACACAGTGCATGACGGGTCAGGGCTGTTCTGGCAGCAAAAGGGGGACCAACACAATATTAGGGAGGTGGTCATAATGTTATGCCTGATTGGTGTAAAATAATTACTATGATAACTGAGGCACTGAGGCTTAGCATGTTTACCTCATATCTCTAGGCTTGGGTGTTTGAGTCCCACTTCCACCCTGTGTGTGTGTATGTGGAGTTTGCATGTTCTCCCAGTGCTTCAGGGGTTTCTTTCGGGTTCTCCAGTTTCCTCCACCAGCCCAAAGACTTGCCTTGTAGGCTGATTGGCATCTCTAAATTGTCTGTAGTTTGTTTTTGTGCCCTGTGATGGACCGGCACCCCGTCCGTCTGTGGGTGTCCCCTGAATCTTGTGCTGCAAGTCTCCTGGATAGACTCCAGACTCCTTGCGTCCCTGTTTACAGAAAACAGATAGATGGACAGCTGTAAGGATTTTAATAATAGCCTTAAAATAATTTGCAGAAACATGGACTCATATCCCTTTCAGTTCAACAACAACCCCCTTGAATACCGTGGATGTGTATCCTCTTCACCATGTAGCACTTTTCAGAACAAAGAGGAACCCGGGGTCAAATTTTAGTTGTTAAGAAGAAAGTCTCACGCTGATCTCATTTTATGTATGCTTTGCTGATCATTGCGTCTTCTAATCTTTCACCTCTTTTACTCTCTGACTCACGCTGGCGGTGATAACAGGAGCTACAAATGAGAGCGAGTCCCACGAAAGCCATTCAGTCAGGAAGCATCTGAGGAAGACGCGAGGGGAATTACTGCTGCGAGAGTACGAGGTGGGGTCCTGCGTGAGGGATGGAAAAAATAAAACTCTCTGTTGGAGGAAACTAATCAATGACCGAAGCGCTTCGATGCTTCCACACACTGTGGAATAGTGAAGCTGTTTTCCTGTAACCACGTCTTGACGTTCGTCTTGCATCACAGCAATTTACCAAGGATTCATGTTTTATTAATTGTAGAATGATTTTTGATCATTTTTATCAGTTTATGGTTTGTGAAATGTCTACAGAACAAATTTTTCATATCACAAGCACACAACAGCCTCGCTTTTTTACTCTGAAATTTAAAAACAAAAAACAACGCAGTTTATCATGTAAAGCAGAAACATTTATCTTTTTTTTTAAAACTCAGTTTCTTATAAGTTTTAGATGAGATGCATCCATCATACAGGTCCCTGTGAATGAGTCGTGGCTATAGCAACGATACAGCTGAAAATGTACAAACGCCTCCCGACCCATCAGATTTGAGAATTAATCGGAGATCATTACTTTAATTTCTACAGGCCCGCCTGTTACAGGTCAGCGTTTGTAGAAGTGTTTAGCTCGAGTTCATGTTGGTTAGTGAGACCTCGTGTCTCTGTGGGCTTCATCGTTACAGGATGAACTGGAGGCTCTGCTGAAGGAGAATGAAGAGCTGAAGAGCAGAAGCGTGAGTCTGGAGTCACAGCTGAAGGCCTCGCTGAAGCCCGCCTCCACTCCGGTTTCCCCGAGTGACACTCCTCTTGACCCCACCCTTCTGGAGGAAACGGCCAATAAGCTGCGAGCTGCCACTGAGCTCTATCAGAGAGTGCAGGAGGACATGGGCAAGCTGAGAGACGTACGATTCTTTCTTTCTTCTCATGTTTTCTTTCCTTCCTTCCTCACCTTCCTAACTTCCTTCCTCACCTTCCTACATACCTTCCTTCCTTCCTTCCTTCCTTTCTTCCTTTCCTTCCTTCCTTACTTACATTATTTCCTCCTCTCTTTAACTCTGAACATTTATACCTTTACCAGTGTTTGAAGGCTTTTTTCCTCATTTACTTTTTCTCTCATTAGTTTTTTCCCCTCTCTTTTTTCTCTCTGCCTTTTACCTTCTTATTTAAGGTGAAAATCTTTCTTTCTTTCTTTCTTTCTTTCTTTCTTTCTTTCTTTCTTTCTTTCTTTCTTTCTTTCTTTCTTTCTTTCTTTCTTTCTTTCTTCATTTTTTGTTCTTTTTCTCTTTTCACTCATTCTCTTTCTTTTTTTTCTAGCCATGTATTTTTGTCCTACTAAAATATATTTTTTCTTCCACTTTTTCCTCCTTTCTGTTGTTCTTATGTAAACTTTGCTGTGTTAGCAGTGTGTGAGTGCAGCACTGCTTCAGGAAGTGCACTGCAGTTAGCCGTGTGTGTTTGCAGTGTGTGACCCGGGCCTGACCCGGTCTCTGTGGAAAATGAACGCTCTTACCGCCGTCTCTGAGGCCTGCGCTCTCTCTCTGCTCCTGAGCTGCTTAATCAAAAGGCTGCTGGTCTGAAGGCAAACTCTTATGTTTATCCCCCCTTAGGCTAACAAGACACTGCGCTCCCAGAACATCGACCTGGTCCAGGAAAAACTGCGCCTCAGAGCTGAGGTGGAGAGCAGATCTCCTCAGAAGTAAGCACTAGCTCTCTAGTACTAACTCACTCAGTGTGGAACACACTGACCTCTGTTACACACACACACACACACACACACACACACACACACACACACACACAGCCCCAGTCACGAATCACTCACATCGCAACACTGATAATTGATCACACTCAAGTTCACTCTTTCTCATACACACTCTCACTCATGCATATTCAGTTGTTCTCAATTCTAACTCTTGTTCTCACTCTCTCTATATCTTGCTCACTCTCACTCATTTTTATTCTTTTACACTCGCTTACGTCGTTATTTCCATCCATCCATCCATCCATCCTTTCTTCCTCTCACCATCCATCCTTTCTTCCTCTCACCATCCATCCTTTCTTCCTCCCATCCGTCCATCCATCCATCCTTTCTTCCTCTCATCCATCCGTTTCTTCCGTCCATCCGTTTCTTCCGTCCATCCTTCCATCCGTCCATCCTTCCATCCATCCATCCATCCATCCATCCATCCATCCATCCATCTTAAGGTGTTACACCGGTGTTAAGGTATTGGTGTTGGTTAAGGTGTTGGACTACTGATAAGAAGGTTGTGAGTTTAAATCCCAGGTCCACTAAGCTGCCACTGCTGGGCCCCTGAGCAAGACCCTTCACCCTCTTAATTACTCAGTTGTATAATTGTAGATAATTGTTAGTAATTCAATTCAATAATAATAATAATAATTCAAGTTGCTCTGGCTAAGGGTGTCTGCCAAATAAATAAATGTACATAAATGTAAATCCTTGGCAGTCACTCTTATCCAGAGCGACTTACATTCATCTCATTTATACAACTGAGCAATTGAGGCTTAAGGGTCTTGCTCAGGGGCCCAGCAGTGGCAACTTAGTGGTCCTGGGATTTGACAAGCTTCCGATCAGTAGTCCAACACCTTAACCACTGAGATACCACTTCCACTTTCTGGCTCTTTCTTACTTTCACATTCCCTTTATTTGTCTTTATTTCTTTTTAATGTTTTTTTGTCCTCTGACTCAGGTTTGGCAGGTACACCGTAGCAGCGTTGGAGGCTAAGATCTCCCAGTACGAGCGAGAGATGACTCAGCTGAAGAAGGCTCTGGAGCGAAGTGATGCGTATATCGAGGAGCTGGAGTCCCAACTGTCGAAACTCCAGAGTGGGAGTCCATCACAGAGCACTTCCTCTGAGCAGACTGTAAACTGTAGGAGCTCGAAGCTGGACAGTACATCTGCAGATCCTTCAGACAGTCAGGGCTTCCTGCGTGTTCCTCCCCATGGTGAAGCTTCAGGTTCTCAGAAGGACACGATTGTGAACTTCGCCCTGCCCTCCACTCCCCCTACCCCCTCCTCGGCTCTCGGCCGGTTGAGTCTGAAAAGCCCCGTGGTGCGGAGCGAGAAAAAGGTCGGCTGTAACCGCCTCCCGTATCTCAGGAGGCTCAGCTTTGACGACTACGGAAGCTCCAGCAGCTTCACGCCTTTTTCCTCGGTGGAACACGCTTCTAAAATCAGCAGCAATCTGTTAGAGCAGAAAACCTCAGCAAATTCAGCCAGTCGTCAGGGTGTGTGGAGCAGGTGGGAGGAGCCTTGTTCCAGTACGTTCCACAGTGCACCGGAAAGCGAACAGAACGTCAGCGAGGGCGTGTGCTTAGCAGAGGAAGCTCGTATGGACGCCGCGTTCCTCGACATCGTCTCCGAACTCGACTCCATGATGGCCGAAGGGGAAAACTCTCACTCTCGCACGCCTCGGCTTCCGCCCGACTTCGATGCCGCATCGTTAGCAGATCTGGTCGTCCACGTCGATCCTGAATCAGACAGAGAGCAGCAGCAGCAGCAGCAGCATGGTGTCGCAGATGCACCAGAGAGCTTCGGTGAATCTGTGAAGCGGAAATGTTCCACTATCTTAGCAACATCCAGTCCGTCCAAACTGTCCAGGATTAAATAATTTTGATAAAATCTCCAATCTCGACACGAGGACTTGCTCTGTATTTATGTATTTATGTCAGTGATTTTCTTAGCCGACATTTACACTGATTCTTCGTCCTTTTTCAGAATGAGGTCATGTGACATTGATTAGCAGATGACCAATCACCAATCCCGGATTAATTTGCTTCAAACATCATCTAAAGATCATCTGGTCTTCCCAAAACTGTGCTTCAAACCAAACTCTAATAACTTTTCAGTCCGGTGACTCTGAAACACTCAGTGTGCTCTCCTGGAAGTGTCCATACACAGAAATGTAGTGAGCCAATCAGGTCGAGAACTCTGTATCCATGGGCGGAGCCTCAGAGGTGGAGATTAGGGCTGTATTAGGTTTTATAGTGCAGCTATTTTCATTGTTTTATTTTTTTTTTTTAATTGTTTTAATTTTTTTCTCCCTTTATACCAGAGACTCTACTGTGCCTCAGGTAATTATTTATTTCCTCATGTTCTTTTGTTAAAATGATTTTTTTTGGTCTGTATAATCCTCTCTGAATGGCAGCTTTGTTCATATTAAATAAACTTTTCACTTTAACCCTCCAGGACTGTTAATAGACCAGGCTGCCATGTTTTAAACAATTTTAATGCTATAACTTTTTAAATCCTTTTATTACACCTCAAAGGTTGTTTTCTACATCATCCACTGTCCGAGTTGAAACTCGTACTAAATAAAATGTTTGACACTTTTTCACGCTTTTCTGTGATTGGTTTCAAATCAGCTTAAAGACGTGGACAGAGTCGGTGTTATTGGTTTCCAAAATGAAGCAGAGATCCAGATTTGTGCAAATCAGCTACTACTTTTTTTTTTTTTCTTTGGATAATTGTATAAAAATTGGTGCTAAATTTCTGATTAAAGGTGTGCCGTAAAGGTACGATGTATCGTCTAAACCAGTCGCTGTCTCTGGACGACGACGTGGCGATTATAATAATTTAAAAAAATATTTTTCTATGAAATTAAAATAACAGAAAGTGACACCACTGATGATGACGAACTCTCCTGAGTGAAAAACTTTAACTTTTAACTTTAAGTGTGTTTAACATTCTATAAGAATAACATTTTATATATTTAACATAAGAATATTAAACATTCCCTAAGGCCACTTTTTCCTTTTCAGATACTATTATTATTTATTTATTTATTTATTTATTTATTTATTATTATTACACACTTATAAATATATTCATTAAGAACTTTTTAAATAATTTTTTAATGAATTTTGAAACACTTTATTTAGCTGAAAAATGGCTGTCATAAAAAAAGGAACACAAATGGCACAAAAAACAGCTTTCACATACAAATCACTTTACATTGCAAATATAATAAAGTTTAATAAAATATAACTAAATAATAACAATAAAATAAATATAATATATCTTTATATTTACAGAGGAAACATTTGCAGTAATTCCAAGTCCAGTTCCAATCGTGTCCATTACTCCCCGGATAAAAAAAAAGAAAAAAAAAAACTAAACTTTTTGTTGGTATTAGACTCAGTACTGATTATGGGTATTGGATTTGTGACTCTAGCTCTTCTTACATTTACATTTCTGGCATTTGGCTGGTGCCCTTATCCAGAGCGACTTATAATTTCTCATTTTATACAACTGAGGGTTAAGGGCCTCGCTCAGGGGCCCAGCAGTGGCAGCTTGGTGGACCTGGGACTCAAACTCACAACCTTCTGATCAGTAGTACAACACCTTAACCACTAATCTACCACATCCCCTTATAATTAAACATGTATGTACATAATACCATAATGACTTTAATTATTTTAGATATAAAAACCAGGTCATGATGATGATGAAGATGAGGCTTCAGTAAATGGAGTAGTAAATGGAGCAGTGCAGATTAATGTGGTGTGAGAACCACTGCTTTACTGCCTGCTCAGTTACTTATGAACCTCTGCTCCGTAATCTGCACTTAGATTGAAAACTCCATTCAGAAGAAACGTAAACATAGGCAATAACATCACTAGGATTTAAACCAACAACCTTCTGGTTGCAACCAGAACCTGAACCTTCATGGAGACTGATCAGATCGAGCTCAACATTTTTTTTATATACGCTTCTAGCCTGAGCGCTGCTTCGCCTGCCGCCCATCAGACGTCAGTGAAATAAAGTGATCTAATATCCAGAGCTCCGGCAGATTGCACAAAGCCCTGTTTATTTTATTTTGTGAGCAACTTTGTGTTTGATAGAAAGTCTGACAGAGGGATGAGTAGAAAACAAGCTAAATCATACAAGATTAGGAGGAGGAGGAGGAAAAATGAGAGCACACCATATACGTACATTTCTGATGTAAATTTTAGGATGCATGGTCTTAATAACGTAAAGTCCCTTTTGTTCAGTATGTAAAAGACATTTCAGTGTCTTGTTTATGTTTTTTAGATTTACAGTGTCTAAGTTTTAGGGAATAGAATTAGTAGAAGAAGAGTAAACTCTTGTGTTATTCCTGTGATGTATAGATGGACATGTAATGCTCAGGATGAGTGTGACAGTGTGTGTGTGTGTGTGTGTGTGATGGTGTGAATTTTCAGTATGAATTAGACCCATATTCAAC
>JAUCMX010000001.1:4860852-4888352 GCA_033459395.1 Hemibagrus guttatus
AGCAACTGACAGCTGAAATAATAATAATAATAATAATAATAATAATAATAATAATAATAATAATAATAATAATAATAAATTATATATATATATATACATATATATATATATATATATAATTATAATAAAATATAATAATAATAGTAATAATAGTAATAAATTATATATATATATATATAAAATTTAATTATTATAATTATAATAAAATATAATAATAAAAAAAAGTAATAATAGTAATAAATTATATATATATATATATATATATATATATATAAAATAAATTATTATAATTATAATAAAATATAATAATAATAGTAATAGTAATAGTAATAATAACAACATAAAAAAACTTGTTTTGTTAACCAACAAAATGGCCGTTTTAAAATGAACAACAATCTACAATTAGTGTTATTTTTCGCCTTTTCCACACATTTTATCAGTTTTTTTTTCATGTGTAACAGGTCAGAAATATGATATATATATATCTCCAGACTTTTTCCCCCTCTGTTGGTATTTTACGACCTTGTAGCGCTCGTAACTCGTATTTACGGTAATTCCGACAGCAGTAGATTTAGCTCGGCAGCGCCCGCGATCTTTGGTCATAGCCATAGCCTCAGGCAGTGGCCGCTCGAAGTCTCGCGAGAGAACGCGAGGTCTTGCAGGACGAGACTTTGCGAAGGGACTCAGGTGTAAGAGCGCAGCGCAGCGCGTGCAGGGAGACAGATAAGCGCCACCGAGACACTGCAAGGCATCTCCTCTCTGCACCGGGCTCTCAGATCTCCTAAACTTCACACCACCGCGACCTGAGACTGCAAAACACACACACACACACACACACACACAGACACTGACACACACACACGCACACACACACACACACTCACACACACATGCACACACTCACACACAAGTACACACACACACACAGCAACCCTGGACCTGGAGCAGCATCGTCCACTTTATTTACATCTTTATTTATTTATGTTGTCTTAGCCTGCATGGCTTTTTATTCAAATTATTAGTTTTTTTTTATTTCTTCTCCTCTGCTGTGCACTTTATTTATTTTTTTTCGACAAAGCGGGACGCTTTTGCGGAAAAACAAAACAGAAACATCATGATGTCCATGAACAGCAAACAGCCTCATTTCGCCATGCATCCGAGTTTACCCGAGCACAAATACACTACTTTACACTCGAGCTCGGAAGCGATCCGGAGAGCGTGTCTGCAAACTCCACAGGTAAAAAACTACCAAGTTCTTTTAATTATTATTAATTTTTTTTAAATTTCTGAACAAATAAAATGTTGTAAAGGACCAACTGTATTTCTATAATCTTTGTTGCTTGTGCATGCAACGAAATGAATACAGTGCATATATTTTGTATAGTTTTTGCTTTCAGTATAAAACCATACTTTAAACGTGATTGCGTTTTACTTTTGCAAGCTTCTAAACAAAATATTCTCGAAATACTCCCAGATACTAATATAATCTGCTCATATTCAACCAATCATTTTCTAATAATGAATATTATTCTACAAACTCTTCACACGCCCCTGTCTCCGCTTCGTTGTGCAGCTCCAGAGCAACATCTTTGCGAGCCTGGACGAGACCCTGCTGGCGCGCGCCGAGGCCCTGGCGGCCGTGGACATGGCGGTGTCGCAGGGCAAAGCGCACCCGTTCAAACCCGACGCCACGTACCACACCATGAACAGCGTGCCGTGCTCGTCCACGTCCACGGTGCCCATCGCGCCGCCGCACCACCCGCACCACCACCACCACCATCACCACCACCAGAACCTGGAACCGCCGGACCTGATGGACCACATCAGCTCGCCTTCCCTCACCCTAATGAGCGCGCACGAGGCCGGCGGAGGAGCTGGAGGAGGCGGCGGAGGAGGAGGCGGAGGCGGCGGTGGAGGCGGTGGTGGAGGCGGCGGATTGATCTCCACTTCGGCGCATCCGCACTCACACATGCACGGCTTGAGCCATCTCTCGCACCAAGCTGCTATGAACATCAACTCCCAGCTCGGACACCACCACCACCCGCACCACCCACACCCAGGGCTTTTACCCAGCCACCCCGGCAGCGCTCAGGGCGCCTCCGGCCTTGTTCCCAATGGACTTCCGTCCCTGCCCGACTCGGATACGGACCCGCGCGAGCTCGAGGCGTTCGCCGAGCGCTTTAAACAACGGCGGATCAAACTCGGTGTCACCCAAGCGGACGTGGGGGGCGCACTGGCCAATCTGAAAATCCCCGGCGTGGGCTCGCTCAGTCAGAGCACCATATGTAGGTTCGAGTCTCTAACACTGTCACACAACAACATGATCGCTCTCAAGCCCATTCTCCAGGCCTGGCTCGAGGAGGCCGAGGGTGCGCAACGCGAGAAAACGAACAAACCTGAGCTGTTTAACGGCGTCGAGAAGAAGCGCAAGCGCACGTCCATCGCCGCGCCCGAGAAGCGCTCTCTCGAGGCGTACTTCGCCGTTCAGCCGCGACCCTCCAGCGAGAAAATCGCGGCCATCGCCGAGAAACTGGACCTCAAAAAGAACGTGGTGCGCGTCTGGTTTTGCAACCAAAGACAAAAACAGAAACGGTTGAAATTTTCAGCGGCGCACTGATGATGCTGATGCTGATGATGGTGATGATGATGATGATGATGATGATGATGATGAAGATGAGGACATTTTTTGGACCAAGGGATCTACAGTCGTGTTTGTAGGTCTGCTCCGACCCGGTGGGGTTTTTCATGATCACTCAGATTTATGACTTTATTATAGTGGATGAGACTTTTACGTGACCCTTCTCGCGTCCTGAATTCATTTAAGATGATGATATTTATCATTTATTTATTTATATATTTATTTTCCCATGATGCTGGTGAAGTATGCAAACTCCAGGTAATCCAGACTTGCGGAGAACACTTAATGCCTTCTTCCCCAAAAAACAGCGCAAGAACACAGAAATTCGGGTTCTTTCCTTTTCCTTTCTTTCTTCTTCTTCTTCTTCTTTTTTTTTTTTAAACACACTTTTATTTGAAACGATGAAATAGCCATGGAAGGATTACCTCATACTCCAAACTCGTCGTCCTGTATTTATTTATTTCATTTTATTTAATTTCTTATCAGTTGAATTAGCTCTTATTTAATTAGCTAATATTTACGGATCATAATTTATTTCCTGGTTTGTGTGGAAAAAAGTCATTTAAAAAGTCATTTCTGATGGAAAAGCAGTTAAAAAAAAGAGAGAGAGAAAGAAAAAGAGGATAAAAAAAATCCTTGTTTAATTGTTGGGTCTGTAATGGAGGTGGATTACCACCACATGGATTTGTTGCTTTTATCAATATTGCACTGAAATATAATATATAATTTCTTAAAAGTATTATTATTATTATTATTATTATTATTATTATTATTATTATTATTATTATTATAATAATTGGTTAGGTCTATTAAAATGTTTTTTTGTATATATAAACATACAGATGACACCTGCTCACCTTGGATTCCCATCTTTTCCCTTTTTTCCTTTGGAAAGTTATTTATTTCATTTATTAATCTGTCACTGGTGTTATTTTATGATGGATCTATAACAACTTCGCATGTGTCAGACGATCACATTTCCATCCTGATGGAGCAGAACGAAAGATAATAATAATAACAAGGAAAAAAAAATCTATATATAGAATTGTCTTTTTTAATTAATTAATTTATTTATTTATTTTGAATTTGTACACTTTGGTTTGCAGTGCAAACATTCTATGCATTATTAAAGTAATACCGACTGAAGCACTACCGCATTAGAGGACCTGCTGTTAGCCTTGTGGATGGTGTCACTGTTTAATGCCACACACACACACACACACACACACACACACACACACACACACACACACACACACACTGTTCGTTTTGTCGTGTTATAATTGTCCAGAAAAAAAAGAGAAGAGAAAGTTGTGTAAGTAGTGATTTATTTTGTGCACATATGTTTACAGACGGCGACCAAGGTGAGTCGCGCGCGCGCTTTGCGTCCCTCCATCTTTCCATCCATCTTTCCATCCATCTTTCCATCCATCTTTCCATCCATCTTTCCATCCATCTTTCCATCCATCTTTCCATCCATCTTTCCATCCATCTTTCCATCCATCTTTCCATCCATCTTTCCATCCATCCATCCATCCATCCATCCATCCATCCATCCATCAGTCCATCCCCCCTTCTGTTCTGTAAAGCCAAATCCACTCCACGAGCCCGTACACTTCTCAATAAATTAATGACAAATGAGAAAGAATCATGACTGATTATTATTATTATTATTATTATTATTATTATTATTATTATTATTATTATTATTATTATTATTATTATTATGTTCTTCTTTTTCTTGCTGTTATTGGTACTATATATATATATATATATATATATATATATATATATATATATATATATATATATAGATAGATAGATAGATAGATATAGATATATATAGATAGATAGATATATAGATATATAGACATATGTCATAAATATGTTATACACATAAATACATTTATATAAAATATTTTGTGCATCAAACCAAGGCGTAGTACTATATATTAATAGAAGAATAATTATTTTTAATAATTAATAACCTGGATGCACATTTACACATGTTGAACATCCAGCTGTTGATTTTAATCAGGCAAGTCTATCAAGATCTTCACTGCTGAAGGTTATGAGTTCGAATCGCTGCAAAGAGCCACATATTATTATTATTATTATTATTATTATTATTATTATTATTATTAGTAGTAGTAGTAGTAGTATAATTATTATGTATTATTATATAACTCACCTGTTACTGTAATTACCAGTAGGTTTAGAGATATTGATATTGATCAAAAGACAAATAAGGACGGAAAAAATGAGGAAAGACTACATTCATTTTTCACAAATTCCAAAGAAAACATTTTAAAAATCTACAAATTTAAAAAAAGGTCATTCTAAATAAATCATAGTTCAGAGGCACGGTCCTAATTATCGGTTGTATTAATATTATTATTATTATTATTATTATTATTATTATTATTATTATTATTATTATTATTGATTAGGAGGGAATCATCTAAACAGAGAAATTCTAAATAATTATTGGTATTAGCTCCAAGTGAAGCAGCAATTCTCCTTCTTCTTCTTCTTCTTCTTCTTCTTCTTCTTCTTTTTCTTCTTTCTTCTACTACTACTACTACCACTACTACTACTACTACTACTACTACTTAGCCTATAGGTAAGCGTATAACTAATACGGAAGCCGACGATTCTACCTTCAGCAGTAAATGTGAATACCCCTGATATACCGCTTTTTTTTAAATAAATAATTCATGCTCTGAGATTTGGAAATTAATAAAGCGAACACAAAGAGTCGCTAATTAAAAAGCTGAGTAATTATTATAATTATGATTACGCTCGGCCTAATAGGATGTTACAGCATGTCAGACAAAGTGGCATTAAAGAGGAGCGAATAAAGACACCTCGACCTCTCTCTCACTCACTACAATGTGCACTAATGTGCTGCTAGTGTAAACGCGCATCTCAAGACCAGAAACAGAAGACAAAAAAAAAAAAAAATAAGACTATTATTTTTTAAAATAAAAAAACAGAAACAATCAGCTGATTCAAAAATATTAACATTGTTATAACTATGTTTATAGCTATTTTATAGGTTGTTTTTTTTTAGCCTATAATAATTTTTAACGGCTATAAATGCAATTAAAACTATTATATTACAATTAAGATTAATTACTTATTACAAAGATTAACATTAAACGAAAATATCGCGCAAATAAATTCAACCTGGGATTTAAACCAAGGCTATAAACCCCCCTCACCAAATCTCTAACAGTTGTAATTATTCTTATTATCAGGCTGGTGAAAATGATTTTTGGCGAATGCGCGTAAAAGCGCAGTTAAACTTCCAGCATCCGGTTTTATACAGCTTTGTGGCCGCCTTAAAGGGGGAAAAAAAGAAAAAAAAGAAAATAAATGTTAAATGTAAGTGATGCAATATTAATCACGGGCGCTGATATAAAATGCAATATTTCAAGGAGCTGAAGGGCTTTTATTCGGAGCACAGCAGCAGCGCCGGAGAGCAAAGAAAACGACAGGAAAAAAGGAGAGAAAAAGGAAAAAAAAAATATCAAGATTCGGTTATTGTTCGCGTTTGGCTTTCGGCGACGTGAAAAAGGCGAGCTGGAGTGAGTAAGCACTTTCACTTTTATTTATCCCTAGCAAATAAATATCCAAATCATTTCTTTTTAATCTTGGAAAATCTAAACAAGGCTTTATTTGCTTATTTATTTATTTATTTATTTATTTATTTATTTATTTATTTATTTATTTATTTATTTATTTATTTATTTGTGTGTCTAACATTTAACTTTTAAAATGCACATGATGGTTGTGTTTTTTTTTTTTTTTTAAATAGAATAATTAGAATAGAATAGAATAAACATTTTTTTTGATCGAAGTGATCGAAAGGAAAACGCAAAGTTGCATTATATAACACACTGACGCATTAGTGTAGTATCTTTACTGTAAAGCCGACCTCATAGCTAATTTGCTACCTAAGACAGTATTGTGCATATTTTTTAGCTGAAGCTTTTATATCAAAACCCAGAAGCTGAAGAGAAACCCAGGATCCCCTCTGAATATGGCTTTTAATCTTCTCCCTATTGCTTTCATATCGCTACCTTGTTTTGCTTGCAGTGCAGCGTTTCAGCTCTTTATTTAGTGCATTATGGAGAACTCCACATCCCACAGTCAGCTCTGCTAGCTCTGCTGTCTGTCTGCTCGCTCTGTGCTCGGAGTGTGTGATGGCAGTAAAACCTCTCTGATTTGCCCCCCGATTTGCCCCTGGCCGGAGGGGAGCCCTCGGCTACCCCAGCTGCTCCACCAGCCATATGGAGCTATTCATCATAGAGCTATTAATCAGCAGATTTACATCAACACCGACTCAGCAACAATATAAACCTTTCATGAAGTTCAAAACAAGGAGAAACCAAATCCTTAATAATAATAATAATAATAATAATAATAATAATAATAATAATAATAATAATAATAATAATAATATCGCTCATGGGCTTGTTTTGGGGACCTATTTCAGATATTGCATAAAAAATTGCTTGACATGACGCACAAAAAAATATAGTAAAAGATACAGACGCGCCTCCGCTTCAACCTCAGCAATAAATCCAGATTCATGAATATGCAAATTAGAAACGCCTTAAACCCACATATGCCCCGCCCACTTCCCCAGGCAAACCGCAATCCTATAGCCTGTATGCAACGCAATAAGATTCTCCAGCCATGTGCTCAATCCTAATGCTTCATTTCCTTTGAACTTTTCTTTTGCACTCAAATCATCTCGGTTACCGCACTTAATAATAATAATAATAATAATAATAATAATAATAATAATAATAATAATAAAAAATAATAATAATAATAGGATGATTTAGGTTGACTTGCTGTCTTTACCTTATATGTGGTGATTTCTTCTTAACTAATCTCTCACTCTTACTGAAATTTGTCCGAAAATTTCTATCCATTTTCCTATCCAAGCTCTAGTGATTATTTTAAGCGAAAACATGACAATGCTTTAATACTTTAATTGGAACATTACAGGGATGTCATGTCATGTAATTTTGAGATAGCATGCTCTGGGCAAAGATTCAAAAGATATTTCAAAAAATAAATAAATCAAAGTCAGACCTGAAGAGATCATCGTAGGCGTTTCTGCTTTGGTAAATGGTTATCACTGGGTATTTGCATAGAAATCAATCATGTGATTATTTCCTATAAAATCAAATGAAATAATTGTTTCCTATATGTTTCATCAGAATTATTATTATTAACATTCCTATCCTTATAATTAACAATTCAATTCAATGCAATTCAATTCAAATTATTGGTATAGAGCTTTTAACAATAGACATTGTCTCAAAATATTTTCATCATCATCATCGCTAAGCTGTAATTTTCATCACTACATCAACCATCAACCATCATCATCATCATCATCATCACTATTCTTTTTCTTAATCATCAATATTTACACAACCACAACCATTACACCGTCCTTTCATCACCACAATATTAACCATCATCACCATCTTCATCACCAACCATCACTGCTGTGACTTTTATTCATTACTATCATCATCACTGTCATCATCACCACTCGTGATAATGATAATCATGACCTTAACATGAGCATCATCACCTCCATCACTGTCATTCTCATTACCATTGCTTCACTCATTATCATTGCATTCATCATCAGCATCACTGCATTGTTGTGATCATCATCATCATCATCATGGTTGTGGTTGATGCAATGGTGATGAGAATACTAATAAAGATA
The DNA here is from genome assembly GCA_033459395.1 of Hemibagrus guttatus. Lineage (NCBI taxonomy): Eukaryota > Metazoa > Chordata > Actinopteri > Siluriformes > Bagridae > Hemibagrus > Hemibagrus guttatus. The sequence continues at coordinate 4,869,252 of JAUCMX010000001.1, forward strand.
TTGATGATGATGATCATCCATTAATATTTCCATTAATATTAACATTCTCATCACCATCAAATCAACTACAACGATCATCATCATCACCATCATCATCTTCATTAGTATCAACATTCTCATCATCTTTACCATTAAATTAACCACAACCATCATCGTTATCATCATCATCATCATCATCATCATCATCATCATCACCATTATCTTTACCATTAAATTAACCACAACCATCATCATCATCATCATCATCATCATCATCATCTTCATTAGTGTCAACATTCTCATCACCATTGCATCAACCACCACCACCACCACCACCACCACCACCATCATCATCATCATCATCATCATCATCATCTTCATCTTCATTAGTGTCAACATTCTCATCACCATTGCATCAACCACCACCACCACCACCACCACCATCATCATCATCATCATCATCATCATCATCATCATCTTCATCTTCATTAGTGTCAACATTCTCATCACCATTGCATCAACCACCACCACCACCATCATCATCATCATCATCATCATCATCATCATCATCATCATCATCTTCATTAGTGTGAACATTCTCATCACCATTGCATCAACCACCACCACCACCACCACAACCATCATCATCATCATCATCATGACTGTCTTCACTACCACTGATCTCTTCATTATTAGCAATATTCTCATTAATGCCACCTTCACCACACTGTTGCCTTCTCACTATTGCATCAACCACCGTTATCATCACACGCATGACTGTCATCACTACTGATGATATCCTGATTATTATCAACAATTTCATCACCATTATCGCAAGACTTTTTTTTCACTATCACAGCAATGACAACCACTACCGCCATCATCTTCATCATCATTATCATCACCAACCCTGTCATCAGTCATTACTGTCATCCCCATCATCACCATCATCACTATAGTTATTATCAACACCCTCGTCATCATCATCATCATCATCATCATCATCATATTATTATTATTATTATTATTATTATTTTTATTACTCTCTGTCCCTCCTGCTCTCTCCTCATGCTTGGTGAAGGACACTGTGAAGGGTGGGGTGTTAAATAAGGGGTGTGTCGTGTGTCTCCTCCGGATCTGTGTTCATCTCCAGCTCGTATTTGCTCAGTAATCTCCACCCAAGCTCCAGTTGACACAGCAGCAAATTTCAATCACAAGGGGCTTCGGAGTCAGACGCAAAACATATTTGTTTAATAAATCCATCATTTTGGTCGAAAAATATTTGATAAGCCGGGTTTGACCCCTGCAGGAAGGAGCATGTATTTACTGACATGGCCCCCTGCTAGTCTGAAATGAAGGTTAAGATCTTTAAAGTGCCCTTCAAAATGGCCCATGCAGATGAAAGCACATGGGGTGCGTTCTGAATATGACCTGTAAAATCCTGAAATACGTGACGGCCTATTTTTTAAAAATAGCATGCCAGTCTGAAAAATGCTCCATTCAGCAAGACGTTAATGACTAATATGGAACTTGTGAACACTCAGTGTTCACAAAATAAATAAGTAATTCAAGACAGGTTGGCATGACGAGGCCTGATACAAAGCTGATTATTTTCTAACAGCATGTCCCGAAGTGTTTTATTTCCCTTATTCCTCAACAATTACAAGGATTTATGGTTACGTTAATGCTCCTGTTATTGCTTAATATCTAGCAGATATCTCTTATTTGTTTTTTCTCAAACAAACAGGCAAACAAACAAATAAATAAATAAATCAGTGTGTCTTGTTATTGAGAAAAAGTAGAAAACTTACAGTTTGAAAATGTACAAATCCCTGACACTGGAGACTCCTTCCATAAATGTTAAATAAATGAGAACAGAAAGCATCACCCTGCTTATCAATGCTTATTAACCCACAGGATGAAGCCATAGAAATCTCTGTGATTGAGTTATTTCTATGGAAACAATAACATATTAAAGTAAGGACATTAATATAAACCTGTGATTCATTTGATCCAAAATGAAGTTCATTCACAGATCAGGTTAATTAACCAATACAATGAAACATATTAAGAGATAAAAAAAAAAAAAAAACTATTTTAATAGAAATGAAGCAATAACTTGATATCTAACAGCAGTGTGTTGTAACAGCAGCCGCCTGGGCTTCGTTCCTCTCTGTCAGCCGTCAGTGTGTGTATGCCAAAACCCTTCCTCTCATTTGTTCTGTCTCTTTAGCTCTCTGAAGGCCCTGGGCGTCGTGTCTCTTTGACCTCCCCATTGAACACGCTCGCCCCTCATCATTATCCTCATTTTGCCTGCGGACTCCATCGCTCGTGCCTGCTTCTCCCCAAAGCACTGAGATCTTTACCCAAGCAGCTCCGGGACACTGAGTTATAAACCACACGGAACATAGAGTAAAGCAGGGAAAAAAAGAGAAATCAGTGCGACGTTCGTGTTCATGGTGGAAATAACCTACGAAAATGGCCGTTTCTGTGAAAACTCTCAAATGCTTTTTTTTATTCTTGAGAAGATTGAGGAAGACGAGAGGCCGCAGTGGATCAGACGGATGTGTGTCTCAGTGTCATATTAACTGAAATCACCAAGGCTGTTTACCAATTTACTCCCTGGGCTCTAATGTATACTTTTTGTGTGTCTAAAAAAACAAAGGGTCTGTTTCCATATACGGAAATAAGAGCATCTAAGTGGGCATGGCTTAATTGCCATATATGGTCCCAGATATGGAAAAAAGACAAAAAGGGACATCTCTACCACTCTACACTAATATGAATGTCCCACTAAAAGACATGAGGACCACAAACCTGCCGGTAAACCTATGTTTTTTCCCCCAGAAGTTCACAAGCTGTAAAACAGACCACTCAAAAAAAAAGAAAAAAAAAAAGCCAGAAGTAGCAGGAGGCCTGATGTTTACATAGTAAGGAATAGTAATGAATGGCAAGTCGACAAAATAAATGAAATAAATAAATCAAGTAATTTTGTGTGTCAAATATAATTACAGGAGCACTTATTGCACAAACAGGAGACATTAAAGAAGACATTATTTAACGTTTATGGAAGCAGTCTATGGAAGGACATGCTGCAATTTTATCAGCTTCAAGAGAGAGTAAAAAAGAGAGACTGGTGAGAGGATGAGTGTTTAGAACTGCTAGAACATGTTCCCATGTGCAGATGGTCCATGATATTATATAAAAGTATGAATCTATAATAAATAATAATAAATAAAAGAAAAACATTCTGGCTGAGGTATAAGAGAAATAAAACTCTCCAGGATGGAAAAATAATCAATTTCAGGTTTATAAAAATACAACAGCATGACATGGAGAAATGTATTTCTTATAGATTTAAAATCTTTAATTTGGATAAATTAAATTAATATAATTAATTACATTTTAAAGGGAATTTTTGTATATATTCCTGGTTTTGAGTTTCCAGGAAGTCTACAGCACTTAATCCTATGCTCATGATGTTTTAGATATATTTTTAACGGAAATTAACTATATAGTCAAAAGTATGTGCACCCCTGGCCATCACACCCATATGTGCGTCTTCTTCAAACGATTACCGCAAAGTTGGAAACACACAATTGTATAGATTGTCTTTTCAATTTCCATTCACAGGAAATAAGAAACTGAAACCAGTTCCAGCATGATGATGCTGTTCCTGTTCACAAAGCCCCTGAGCTCCATGAAGACATGGTGTGTTAAGGTTGGAGTGGAAGAACTGGAGTGTCCTATACAGAGACCTGACTCTGACTCAACCCCACTGAACACCTTTGGGATGAACTGGAACAGCGACTGAACCCCAGATGTCCTCACTCGTACAACATTGGTGTCTGATCTCACTAATGGACCCAAATCCCCACAGCCACACTCCAGAATCTAGTGGAAAGTATTTGGGGATTGATTCGTTTTCGCCTTCAGCCTGCACTTAGAGTGGCTCATGTACACGCAGACTGCTATGGCATAATGACATCATTCTTACACAATGGGAGAAGAATCTTGTTCCTAAAGCAAACACACAACCTGTGTGTAAATGATATTACATCAGCGTTGCCGTGGGAAACATCGTCAGCTGATCATTTCTTCAGCTGAATGGCTTTATCGATCTCAGAAGTCGACACGCACTGGGGAAAAGGGTGATAATGTGATACATTATGTATGAACCAGATCCTAAACATCAGCTCTGACATCACACATCACACACACACACACACACACACACACACACACACACACACACACACACACACTCATCTGCAGCACAGCTTTCACAGAGTTGGAGGGAGGGTAGTGATCAGATATAGTGGATTTATTCACAGCCTTCAAACACATATGTAGAGGTGTGTGTGTACATAAACTACACTACATATACCATACTACACACACTATACTACATACAGTACACTAAACACACCATACTAGATACACTATACTACATACACTACACTACACACACTATACATACACTATACTACATACAGTATACTACATACACTATACTACATGCAGTATACTTCATACACTATACTACACACACTATACTACATACAGTATACTACACACACTATACTACACACACTATACTACATACACTATACTACACACACTATACTACATACACTATACTACACACACTATACTACATACACTACACTACACACACTATACTACATACAGTATACTACATACACTATACTACATACAGTATAATACACACACTATACTACATACAGTATACTACATACACTACACTACACACACCATACTAGATACACTATACTACATACACTACACTACACACACTATACATACACTATACTACATACAGTATACTACATACACTATACTACACATACTATACTACATACACTACACTACACACACTATACATACACTATACTACATACACTACACTAAACACACCATACTAGATACACTATACTACATACACTACACTACACACACTACACATACACTATAATACATACAGTATACTACACACACTATACTACATACACTATACTACATACAGTATACTACATACACTATACTACATACAGTATACTACATACACTATACTACATACACTACACTACACACACTATACTACATACACTATACTACATACACTATACTATACACATTATACTACATACACTATACTACATACAGTATACTACATACACTATACTACATACACTATACTACATACACTATACTACATACACTACACTACACACACTATACTACATACACTATACTACATACACTATACTATACACACTATACTACATACACTATACTACATACAGTATACTACATACACTATACTACACACACTATACTACATACAGTATACTACATACACTATACTACATACACTACACTACACACACTATACTACATACAGTATACTACATACACTATACTACATACAGTATACTACATACACTATACTACATACAGTATACTACATACACTACACTACACACACCATACTAGATACACTATACTACATACACTACACTACACACACTATACATACACTATACTACATACACTACACTACACACACTATACTACATACAGTATACTACATACACTATACTACATACAGTATACTACATACACTATACTACATACAGTATACTACATACACTACACTACACACACCATACTAGATACACTATACTACATACACTACACTACACACACTATACATACACTATACTACATACACTATACTACATACAGTATACTACATACACTATACTACTTACACTACACTACACACACTATACTACATACAGTATACTACATACACTATACTACATACAGTATACTACATACACTACACTACACACACTATACTACATACACTATACTATAGACACTATACTACATACACTATACTACATACAGTATACTACATACACTATACTACATACACTATACTACATACACTATACTATACACACTATACTAAATACACTACACTACATACACTACACTACATACATTACACTATGTACACTACACTACATACACTACACTACACACACCATACTAGATACACTATACTACATACACTACACTACACACACTATACATACATTATACTACATACACTATACTACACACACTATACTACATACAGTATACTACACACACTATACTACATACAGTATACTACATACACTATACTACATACAGTATACTACATACACTGTACTACATACAGTATATTACATACACTACACTACACACACTATACTACATACAGTATACTACATACACTACACTACACACACTATACATACACTATACTACATGCACTACACTACACACACTATACTACATACAGTATACTACATACACTATACTACATACAGTATACTACATACACTATACTACATACAGTATACTACACACACTATACTACATACAGTATACTACATACACTACACTACACACACTATACTACATACACTATACTATACACACTATACTATACACACTATACTAAATACACTACACTACATACACTACACTACATACATTACACTATGTACACTATACTACACACACTATACTACATACACTACACTACACACACCATACTAGATACACTATACTACATACACTATACTACACACACTATACTACATACACTACACTACACACACTATACTACATACACTACACTACACACACCATACTAGATACACTATACTACATACACTACACTATACACACTACACTACACACACTATACTACATATATTACACTATATACACTATACTACACACACTATACTACATACACTACACTACACACACCATACTAGATACATTATACTACACACACTATACTACATACACTACACTATACACACTACACTACACACACTACACAATGCTTTGTGTGGATGTACTTTTATGTGTGTGTGGGTTTGTTCCTGTATAAATTCCTATCCATCCGTCCATCTGTCCATCCATCCATCCGTCCATCTATATATCCATCCATTTGTTCATCTATGCTTCTTTCATCCGTCCATCCATCTGTCCATCCATACATTAATGATTAATTCATGTATGTTAAGTCTATCATCATTCATTTGTCTACACAGCCATGCTACATCCATCCACCATCCTTCCATCCATTCAACTCCATTCATCTATGTTCAGTCTATCTATCCATTCATTCATCTGTCTACACAGCCATGCCACATCCAGCCACCATCCTTCCATCAATTCCTCCATCTATCCACCCTTCCTTCCTTCCTTCCTTCCTTCCTTCCTTCCTTCCTTCCATCCTCCCATCCTCCATCCATCCATCCATCCATCCATCCATCCATCCATCCATCCATCCATCCATCCATCCATCCATCCATCCATCCATCCATCCATCCATCATAAGGCTCAACAGTTAAGGCTCTGGGTTACTGATCAGAATGTCAGGGGTTCAAGCCCCAACAACACCAACCCTTAATCCATTCTACACATAGATTAATAAATTTAAAGCTACACATCACTCTAAATGGCTTAAGTAGTCCTTACTGAAACAACATCCATGATTTTGCGTTTTCCACTATTTACAAATACTAGGAAATCAGAAGAAACATGGCTCCTCCCACGTGATGATGTCACTTTTCATAAGACAGTTCTGCTCTGTTATAATGTGTTGTGAAAATATGTTTCATGTCTATCATTTTATAGATTTTTGTCACACCATTCACCCCTATGTGTATGTAACAAAAGTGTGTATACCCCCATCGTTCTGCACCCCACCCCTCTCTCTCTCTCTCTCTCTCTCTCTCTCTCTCTCCTCTCTCTCTCTCTCTCTCTCGCTCTCTCGTGTGATAATGAGAAAGGCCGGCCTGCTCTCACCACACCATCAAATATTCATCAGTGTTGATTAAACAGGACAGTGGCGCAGATCTGCTCCAATTCAGAGCCTCACGCTAAAAAACAGAGGGGGAGGAGAGACGAAGGAGATATTACGGCATGGAGAGAAGAAGAAAAATAGAGGAGGAAAAATGTAGAAAGGAGAAATGTGGAAGTGATAATGTGGATGTGAAGTGGAGGATATAGAGAAAATGATCAAATGAAATGAGAGAGAGAGAGAGAGAGAGAAAGAGAGAGAGAGAGAGAGAAAGAGAGAGAGAGAGAGAGAGAGAGAGAGAGAGAGAGAGAGAGAGAGAGAGAGAGAGGAAAGCAGTACTGATAGAGTAAAGAGCTGAGGAGTGAACTTCACAGGATAACAGAAGAAAGAAATGATGAGGTGGAGAAATAAAAACAGGAAGAGAGAAGAGATTAGATGAGGGGTGAATCAGAAACACAGGAGTGGTGAAGAATTGAGTGAGAGATGATGTCACTGTGGACTTGGTGCCAGCGGAAAAAAGGAAGTGAATGGCGGTGGACATGAATGAATGGAAAATGAGAGAGGGAGAGAGAGAAAGAGAGAGAGAGAGTAGGAAATGAGAGCGCAGAGGAAAAGAAGTGGAATGAACTTGACAGGAATGGATGAGTGGAAAAAGGAAAAGGAAGACTAGAGTGTGAGGGAGTGCAAAAAGGAGGGAGAGAGGACAGAGAAAAGAGACAGAGAGAAAGAGAGAGAGAGAGAGAGAGAGAGAGAGAGAGAGAGAGAGAGAGAGAGAGGTCAGTGTGGAGCACATTAAATATTTCATGAGGCGTGTGGTGCAGCAGAGACAGGAAAGAGTGTGGTCAGCGGGGTTAGCTCAACTCATCTACTGCCTAGGAGACAGACAGGTATGAGAGAGAGAGAGAGAGAGAGAGAGAGAGAGAGAGAGCGTTGAGAAAGAGAGAGAGAGAGAGAGAGTTGAGAGAGGGGGAGAGAGAGAGAGAGAGAGAGAGAGAGAGAGAGAGAGAGAGAGAGAGAGAGTTGAGAGAGAGTTGAGAGAGGGAGAGAGAGAGAGAGAGAGAGAGGGAGAGAGAGAGAGAGAGAGAGAGAGAGAGAGGTTTAGGGTATTAGTATATCAGGACAAGTGTTTGGTCATGTTGTACACTTCCTACGTCACTTGCTGCAAACAAATGTAAAACCCTGATACTGTGTAAAAACTTGCTAATAACATCATTTGCACTAATGAAGCAACTTCAGGCTTCAAACACATCCTGCTAAAGTCATCATCTCACATCCTCTCACATCCAGAACCCTTAAAGGTTCTTCAGTTGTTCCTGTGGGAGAACCCTTAAGGTCCTAAACCTGTAGAACTCTGTAAATTAGGGCTTTTCTATTAGGAGACTAAGAATATTAAACTTTAGAAAAGAACTTAATGAAGTACACTTGTTACAAGGCAAAACATCAAAATCTTGGAAACGTCTGGAATTGAAGGTCAAGGAAACTAGGGATATTGAAAACCCAGAAATAAGGGAACTCGGAGACACAACTCTAGTAAATGCTTGGGAACTAGGCAACATTTTTAAACTAGTGACCACCTGTAAGCTAGGGAACACTAGCAAAAATGGACACTGAATACTAGGGAACTCCTGTGAAATAGGGACAATGTAAACCAATGAAAATCTGTGTAGGACAAGTATAGGACATGTAAAATACAGACAGTAAAACCCAGTGAACTAGAGTAAACTAGGGGACATCTGTAAAGTAGTGAACACATGTAAACTAGGGAACACTTGTAAACTAGGGAACACTTGTAAACTAGGGCAAACTAAAAACTAGGGAACACAAAAAAAAACCTAGTGAACATGTGTAAACTAGGGAACACAAAAAAACTAGGAAACACTTGTAAACTAGTGAACCCTTGTAAACTAGGGAAGATGTGTAAACTAGGGAACATGTGTAAACTAGGGAACATGTGTAAACTAGGGAAGATGTGTAAACTAGGGAAGATGTGTAAACTAGGGAACATGTGTAAACTAGGGAAGATGTGTAAACTAGGGAACATGTGTAAACTAGGAGATGTGTAAACTAGGGAACATGTGTAAACTAGGGAAGATGTGTAAACTAGGGAACATGTGTAAACTAGGAGATGTGTAAACTAGGGAACATGTGAACTAGAGAACACAAAAAATCTAGGTAACACAAAAAAATAGAAAACACTATTAGAAATAAATAGAAACTAAATAGAATGCAAATAGCATATAATAAAGCCTAGATATTCATGAGCAAACATTTCTTTTGAGTGAGAGGGAGAGAGAAAGAGAGAGAGAGAGAGAGAAAGAGAGAGAGAGAGAGAGAGAGAGAAATAATCAGAGCTATTATAGTGATGATGTTATGCTTGTAAAAATAAATCATATCAATATAAAAATAAAGAAACATTGATGACTTTATAAAACATGGTCATGTGACTGACTGACTCTGGTGTGTGTGTGTGTGTGTGTGTGTGTGTGTGTGTGTGTGTGTGTGTGTGTGTGTGTGTGTGGGTGTATGCGTCCTGGATCAAGAGTGTAATAACATCTACAAGATTCAATTACAGGATCCGTCTCCATGTAGATTTCTACACACACACATACACGCACACACACAGTGTTACATGAGTGGGTGCAATGCAGTAAGGCTGTATTGCGTCTCCATCATTGGGCTACACACACACACACACACACACACACACACACACACAGACACACACACACACACACACACACACACACACACACACACACACACACACACACACAAACACACACACCCTTTGCAACAGGGTGAAACTCTCCACTCAACTTCATTTTCGGTCATTTCCTCCCTCTCTCATCAGACTGACACTCTGACAGCAGCGAGTGTGTGTGTCTGTGTGTGTGTGTGTGTGTGTGTGTGAGCTGACAGGTGCAACAGGATTTGTGTCTGTCTGCCCCTGTAGACCTCTCAGCACTCATCCAATCACATTCCTTAATCAGGATTACATCACTCACCAATAAATTCACTGGCAGTCCTGAGATATGATCTCACACTTGTAACCTAGGGAACAGCTGTACTTTAGGGCACAGTTATAAAGTAGAGAACACCTGTAAACTAAGGAACAGCTGTATTTTAGGGCACAGTTAAAAAGTGGAGAACACCTGTAAACTAAGGAACAGCTGTACTTTAGGGCACAGTTATAAAGTAGAGAACACCTGTAAACTAGGGAACAGCTGTACTTTAGGGCACAGTTATAAAGTAGAGAACACCTGTAAACTAAGGAACAGCTGTACTTTAGGGCACAGTTATAAAGTAGAGAACACCTGTAAACTAAGGAACAGCTGTACTTTAGGGCACAGTTATAAAGTAGAGAACACCTGTAAACTAGGGAACAGCTGTACTTTAGGGCACAGTTATAAAGTAGAGAACACCTGTAAACTAGGGAACAGCTGTACTTTAGGGCACAGTTATAAAGTAGAGAACACCTGTAAACTAAGGAACAGCTGTACTTTAGGGCACAGTTATAAAGTAGAGAACACCTGTAAACTAAGGAACAGCTGTACTTTAGGGCACAGTTATAAAGTAGAGAACACCTGTAAACTAGGGAACAGCTGTATTTAGGGCACAGTTATAAAGTAGAGAACACCTGTAAACTAGGGAACAGCTGTAATTTAGGGCACAGTTATAAAGTAGAGAACACCTGTAAACTAGGGAACAGCTGTACTTTAGGGCACAGTTATAAAGTAGAGAACACCTGTAAACTAAGGAACAGCTGTAATTTAGGGCACAGTTATAAAGTAGAGAACACCTGTAAACTAAAGAACAGCTGTAATTAAGGGCACAGTTATAAAGTAGAGAACACCTGTAAACTAGGGAACAGCTGTACTTTAGGGCACAGTTATAAAGTAGAGAACACCTGTAAACTAGGGAACAGCTGTACTTTAGGGCACACTTATTAAGTCGAGAACACCTGTAAACTAAGGAACAGCTGTACTTTAGGGCACAGTTATAAAGTAGAGAACACCTGTAAACTAAGGAACAGCTTACTTTAGGGCACACTTATTAAGTAGAGAACACCTGTAAACTAGGGAACAGCTGTAATTTAGGGCACACTTATAATGAGAACACCTGTAAACTAAGGAACAGCTGTAATTTAGGGCACAGTTATAAAGTAGAGAACACCTGTAAACTAAGGAACAGCTGTATTTTAGGGTACAGTTATAAAGTAAAGAACACCTGTAAACTAAGGAACAGCTGTAATTTAGGGCACAGTTATAAAGTAGAGAACACCTGTAAACTAAGGAACAGCTGTAATTTAGGGCACAGTTATAAAGTAGAGAACACCTGTAAACTAGGGAACAGCTGTATTTTAGGGCACAGTTATAAAGTAGAGAACACCTGTAAACTAAGGAACAGCTGTAATTTAGGGCACAGTTATAAAGTAGAGAACACCTGTAAACTAAGGAACAGCTGTAATTTAGGGCACAGTTATAAAGTAGAGAACACCTGTAAACTAGGGAACAGCTGTATTTTAGGGCACAGTTATAAAGTAGAGAACACCTGTAAACTAGGGAACAGCTGTAATTTAGGGCACAGTTATAAAGTAGAGAACACCTGTAAACTAGGGAACAGCTGTGCATTAGGGCACACTTATAAAATAGAGAACACCTGAAAACCCAGGGAACAGCTGTACTTTAGGGCACACTTATTAAGTCGAGAACACCTGTAAACTAAGGAACAGCTGTAATTAAGGGCACAGTTATAAAGTAGAGAACACCTGTAAACTAGGGAACAGCTGTACTTTAGGGCACAGTTATAAAGTAGAGAACACCTGTAAACTAGGGAACAGCTATACTTTAGAGCACACTTATTAAGTCGAGAACACCTGTAAGCAGGGAACAGCTGTACTTTAGGGCACAGTTATTAAGTAGAGAACACCTGTAAACTAAGGAACAGCTGTACTTTAGGGCACACTTATTAAGTAGAGAAAACCTGTAAACTAAGGAACAGCTGTAATTTAGGGCACAGTTATAAAGTAAAGAACACCTGTAAACTAGGGAACAGCTGTACTTTAGGGCACAGTTATAAAGTAGAGAACACCTGTAAACTAGGGAACAGCTATACTTTAGAGCACACTTATTAAGTCGAGAACACCTGTAAGCCAGGGAACAGCTGTACTTTAGGGCACAGTTAAAAATTAGAGAACACCTGTAAACTAAGGAACAACTGTACTTTAGGGCACAGTTATAAAGTAGAGAACACCTGTAAACTAAGGAACAGCTATAATTAAGGGCACAGTTATAAAGTAGAGAACACCTGTAAACTAGGGAACAGCTGTACTTTAGGGCACAGTTATTAAGTAGAGAACACCTGTAAACTAAGGAACAGCTGTACTTTAGGGCACAGTTATAAAGTAGAGAACACCTGTAAACTAAGGAACAGCTGTACTTTAGGGCACACTTATTAAGTAGAGAAAACCTGTAAACTAAGGAACAGCTGTAATTTAGGGCACAGTTATAAAGTAAAGAACACCTGTAAACTAGGGAACAGCTGTACTTTAGGGCACAGTTATTAAGTAGAGAACACCTGTAAACTAAGGAACAGCTGTACTTTAGGGCACAGTTATAAAGTATAGAACATCTGTAAACCAGGGAACAGCTGTACTTTAGAGCACACTTATAAAGTAGAGAACACCTGTAAACTAGGGAACAGCTGTATTTTAGGGCACAGTTATAAAGTAGAGAACATCTGTAAACTAGGGAACACCTGTACTTTAGGGCACACTTATTAAGTAGAGAACACCTGTAAACTAGGGAACAGCTGTACTTTAGGGCACACATTAAGTAGAGAACACCTGTAAACTATGGAACAACTGTACTTTAGGGCACACTAATTAGTGTACATGTGTAGTACGTGTAAAGTAGTGAACATGTAAAGTAGTGAACATGTAAAGTAGGGAACATGTAAAATGGTGAACATGTAAAGTGGTGAACATGTAAAGTAGGGAATATGTAAAGTAGTGAACGTGTAAAGTAGAGAACACTTGTAAAGCAGAAAACCCTTTAAACGCCTTAATTTTATCCACACTTACAAAATAGGGGACACCTGTAAACTAGGGAACACCTATAGTGTATGGAATATTTATGTTTACCTGTAAACTAGAGAACCTGTAATGTAAGGAACATTTATAAAGTAGAGAACACTTGTAAAGTAAGAAACATTTAAAAAGTAGGGAACTCTTGTAAAGTAGAGAGCATTTATAATGTAGGGAACATGTGTAAAGTAGGGAACATTTATAAAGTAGGGAACACTTGTAAAGTAGAGAACATTTATAAAATAGGGAACTTTTATAAAGTAGGGAACATGTGTAAAGTAGGGAACATTTATAAAGTAGGGAACGTTTATAAAGTAGGGAACATTTATAAAGTAGGGAACATTTATAAAGTAGGGGACACTTGTAAAGTAGGGAACATTTATGAAGTAGGGAACGTTTATAAAGTAGGGAACACTTGTAAAGTAGGGAGCATTTATAAAGTAGGGAACGTGTAAAGTAGGGAACATTTATAAAGTAGGGAACATTTATAAAGTAGGGAACACTTGTAAAGTAGAGAACATTTATAAAGTAGGGAACACTTGTAAAGTAGGGAACGTTTATAAAGTAGGGAACACTTGTAAAGTAGAGAACATTTATAAAGTAGGGAACGTGTAAAGTAGGGAACATTTATAAAGTAGGGAACATTTATAAAGTAGGGAACACTTGTAAAGTAGAGAACATTTAAAAAGAAGGGAACACTTGTAAAGTAGGGAACATTTATAAAGTAGGGAACACTTGTAGAGAACATTTATAAAGTAGGGAACACGTGTAAAGTAGGGAACATTTATAAAGTAGGGAACACTTGTAAAGTAGGGAATATTTATAAAGTAGGGAACACGTGTAAAGTAGAGAACATTTATAAAGTAGGGAACACTTGTAAAGTAGAGAACATTTATAAAGTAGGGAACACTTGTAAAGTAGGGAACATTTATAAAGTAGGGAATACTTGTAAAGTAGGGAACATTTATAAAGTAGGGAAGGTTTATAATGTAGGGAACATGTGTAAAGTAGGGAACATTTATAAAGTAGGGAACACTTGTAAAGTAGAGAACATTTATAAAGTAGGGAACACTTGTAAAGTAGGGAACATTTATAAAGTAGGGAAGGTTTATAATGTAGGGAACATGTGTAAAGTAGGGAACATTTATAAAGTAGGGAACACTTGTAAAGTAGAGAACATTTATAAAGTAGGGAACACTTGTAAAGTAGGGAACATTTATAAAGTAGGGAAGGTTTATAATGTAGGGAACATGTGTAAAGTAGGGAACATTTATAAAGTAGGGAACGTTTATAAAGTAAGGAACACTTGAAAAGTATGGAACGTTTATAAAGTAAGGAACACTTGTAAAGTAAGGAACTTTTAAAAAAGTAGGGAATACTTGTAAAGTAGGGAACGTTTATAAAGTAGGGAACACTTGTAAAGTAGAGAACATTTATAAAGTAGGGAACACTTGTAAAGTAGAGAACATTTATAAAGTAGGGAACACTTGTAAAGTAGGGAACATTTATAAAGTAGGGAATACTTGTAAAGTAGGGAACACTTGTAAAGTAAGGAACATTTATAAAGTAGGGAACACTTGTAAAGTAGGGAACATTTATAAAGTAGGGAAGGTTTATAATGTAGGGAACATGTGTAAAGTAGGGAACATTTATAAAGTAGGGAACATTTATAAAGTAGGGAACGTTTATAAAGTAAGGAACACTTGAGAAGTATGGAACGTTTATAAAGTAGGGAACACTTGTAAAGTAAGGAACATTTTAAAAAGTAGGGAATACTTGTAAAGTAGGGAACGTTTATAAAGTAGAGAACACTTGTAAAGTAAGGAACATTTAAAAAGTAGGGAATACTTGTAAAGTAGGGAACATTTATAAAGTAGGCAACGTTTATAAAGTAGGGAATACTTGTAAAGTAGGGAACATTTATAAAGTAGGGAACGTTTATAATGTAGGGCACACTTATAAACTAGGGCACACTTATAACGTGGGGAACATTTATAAAATAGAGAACACTTCGAAAGTAGGGAACACCTATAAATTAGAGAACACTTGTAACCTATGAAACACTTGTAATTTAGGGCACACTTATAAAGTAGTGAACATGTAATTTAGTGAACACTTGTAAAGTAGGAAACACTTGAGTAGGACACGTTGAACTCTACAGAATAAACACAGTCCAGAACCTGAATGACTTTCTTCATCAGCACATTGCTCTGAATAACACTCAGATAGAGGAGAGAAGGCGTGGCCTAAAGATTTTTTTAAATTCTTCATTAGAACTGATTCACATGTTGCTGTATTTCCAGTTGGATTTTTAGGATTTATTTATAAACTCCTTTGACTCTTTAACCCAGTTATTACTACCTTTCTGGACTGAGCGTGATATTTAAAGATGGATGTAAGACTTGCTCTTTTTCTCTCTCCACAGTTCTTAAAGGTTCTGCCTCTGAGCCCTTGGTGTCCAGTGTCATACTGACACGGAGAAGATGAATAAAGCTCATTAAAGGTGAAGTCCAGGAACCTGAGGTCTGACGCAGGACCGATTCTAACCTGTCTCTCAAATTGCACACTTCTGTACTCTTCTATTTCTCTAATGCTCTACATGATGTCTGAATGTAAAACATCATGGAGTTTGTCCATGCTGAAAATCATTGATGGATGATACAGTGACTGACCGACTCTGTGGAAGTACAGACGTCTGTCTGTCTGTCTCTCTCTCTCTCTCTCTCTCTCTCTCTCTCTCTCTCTCTCTCTCTCTCTCTATCCAGCTGTCTGTCTTTTATTGCTTAGGGTCACCAAGTCAAGTCTGATTTTCTATAGCACATAGAAATAATGTCGAGTGTTAAAAACACCATGCAAATAAAATTTAATTCAATCATCCTGTATTTATTCATTTTTAAAAATTTTCTAATGCTGAATTTCACATTTACAAAAAAATATTGAGGCATATTTTATTTTTAAAAATTGTCTACAGAAAGGTTTGTAAATTCGTGCCAGATTTTGATTTTAAATGTAGCCATTAACAGGTAAAATTAAATTAAATTAAATTAAATTAAATTAAATTAAATTAAATTAAATTAAATTAAATTAAATTAAATTAAATTAAATTTAAAAAATCTATTCAAAAATAAAAAAAGATTTCTCAAATAAAAGCAAAAGAATGAAAGAAGTAAAAATAGAAAAAAGATAGCAAATGACTAAAAACAAAAGAACTGAAAGGAAAAAAACCCCACAAAAAATGGGGAAGAAATCTGTATTTCTTTCATTAATTAGTCACCAAATCAAGCCACGTTTTTTTTTTCTATAGCACATAGGAATATAACATAAAATAAAATAAAATAGAATAAAATAAAAGAACAAAGGAAAAAAAGAAAGAATTTTTCAAATAAAAGCAAAAGAATGAAAAATAAAACAGAAAAAGTTAGAAAGAAAAGATAACAAATAACTAAAAACAGAAGAAAATAAATAAATAAATAAAAATAATGAAAAAATAAAGCTGTCTTTCTTTCATTGCTTAGTGTCACCAAGTCAAGTCAGATTTGGTGACAATGTCGAGTGTTAAAACACAATGCAAATAAAATTTCTTTCTTTCTTTCTTTCTTTCTTTCTTTCTTTCTTTCTTTCTTTCTTTCTTTCTTTCTTTCTTTCTTTCTTTCTTTCTTTCTTTCTTTCTTTCTTTCTTTCTTTCTTTCTTCAATTTAATGACTGACAAATATGACTAATGAATAATTTTAATAATTATAACTAATATCTCAAGCATGTCAACTACACAAACATCTCAAATATTACACTGATTATAGCATCTTTGAAATTCCAAAGACTCCTAAATTAATACATAAATACATAAAATAATATGGAATAGTCGTAGCTGTAAGCTGCTTGCTCCTACAGGTGCTGAACGCAGGTGATCAATAGCAGCAGTGTGAATGACTGCTAAATAATACATTAACTGGGCTATGTGATCCAGGTTGTGTGTGTGTGTGTACTCCATATCATCCAATTTTCAATGCAACAACAACCCGGAACACGATTCCACAACTGCAGCCATTCAGAAAGCCATACACACACACACACACACACACACACACACACACACACACACAGAGGAAGAAATAATAACATTTGGAAAGACAGAGAGAAATAGTCAGAGATATGGGAATAATGGTTAGGTTGGTATAAAGGACAGAGAGCAGGACAAGGTCATATATGACACGACTAGATGTGTGTGTTTGTGTGTGTGTGTGTGTGTGTGTGTTTGATGTGGATGGGTAAAGAAATAATTGATGTTGTTAATTATATTATACAAATATTATTGAAATGGTAGGTAATTAGACAACACTAAATACATCCATCACTACAGCAAAATTTGAGTCTTAATATTTATCCTAATATTTTATCTCAGAACTGAAACTTCTCCTAATAAATTATAACCAAAACATTACACATACATTACAATAATTACAAATTACACATTACACAGTACATGACATCATAAACAAAACCCCTCCCAGTATATTACATCATAACCAAACCCCTCCCAGTATATCATAACCAAACCACACTAGTATATAACATCATAACCAAACCTCTCCTAGTATATTACATCATAACCAAACCCCTCCCAGTATATTAAATCATAACAAACCCATCCCAGTAAATCACATCCAAACCCCTCCTAGAACATTACATCATAACCAAACCCCTCCCAGTATATTAAATCATAACAAACCCCTCCCAGTAAATCACATCCAAACCCCTCCTAGAACATTACATCATAACCAAACCCCTCCCAGTATATTAAATCATAACAAATCCATCCCAGTAAATCACATCCAAACCCCTCCTAGAACATTATATCATAACCAAACCCCTCCTAGAACATTACATCATAACCAAACCCCTCCCAGTACATTACATCATAACCAAACCCCTCCCAGTATATCATAACCAAACCACACTAGTATATAACATCATAACCAAACCCCTCAGAGTATATTAAATCATAACCAAACCCCTCAGAGTATATTAAATCATAACCAAACCCCTCCCAGTATATTACATCATACCTATGCCCCTCCCAGTATATTACATCATAACCAAACCCCTCCCAGTATATTACATCGTAACCAAACCCCTCCCA
>JAUCMX010000001.1:4893352-4915852 GCA_033459395.1 Hemibagrus guttatus
ATTTTTATTGGATCATTAGTTAAACTGTTGGTCTGCCTGCACCTTGATGCCCACCCAGTTCTTGCTAATAAAAAACAGGAAGTCGTGTTGTGTAACAAGTAATTAGCTAAAATAAAATAACTATGCAAACATTTAATCACTATGTAACACAGAAAAGTGAATGAAGACAAACAGAACTGCGGTTATAGAAGACTAATCAACATGTACTGACCAATCAGAAGAGAGCAGTGAAGCACTGAGGTACGAGGCTGTGCTAAGCGCTGGATTCGGCTGTAAGTGCTGTGTTTCAGACTGTCATGTAGTTGAATTTAATGAACCTTCCCTTCAACCTCAATCAGACAAGACTCTCACGTTTTGGTGATGATTGTTAAGGGTAAAAACGTTTAACCCTGACCTGGAAGGATCACACTCAATATCGTGGATGTGACTGGACAAATTTGCACAGAAAATGGTGTGTGAAAGGGGCTCGTCCTCGTCGCAGCTCCTCGAATAAACTCTGTTTAAACAGACCATCAGAGCAGGATGAAGGTACGACCCACTCACACTTCTAACCTCATTACACACCGCCAGTGTAGTCATTCCAGGAGATTAGAGTGTGTGTGTGTGTGTGGGTGCGTGTGTGTGTGTGTGTGCGGGGTGTGTGTGTGTGTGTACATCATGAACAGGAGATGATTAAACCCATCCTGTATAGATCAGATCACGTAATCATGGTGTGTTTCATTACGCATCTTTAGTTTCTTTGCGAAAAATTCAGTGTGTGAAAAACAAAAAAAACGAAAATGACAGCCAATTTGCAATTTTTCTCAGATCTTAAGAGAAATTTAGCCAGTAACAGGTAAAAGAAAGAAAGAATCAAAAGTAAGAGAGAAAAAACAAGAAAGAAAGAAACAAACAAACAAAGAATTTTCAAATAAAAGCAAAAAAAGAAAGAAGTAAAAATAGAAAGAAAGATAGCAAATAAACTAAAAACAGAAGAACAGAATGAAAACACACACAAGATGGAAAGAAGGATAATGAAACAGACAAAAGAAAGAAAAAAAGAAAGAAAGAAAGAAAGAAAGAAAGAAAGAAAATAGATAGCAAAAACTAAACTGAAAACAGAACACAAATAAATAAACATACAAATGATGGAGAGTGACAATGAAACAAAAGAAAGAAAGAATCAAAAATAAGAAAAAAAAAAAAAACTAAGACAGAAAGAAAGAAAGAAAGAAAGAAAGAAAGAAAGAAAGAAAGAAAGAAAGAATTTACAAATAAAAGCAAAAAAAGAAAGAAGTAAAAATAGAAAGAAAGATAGCAAATAAACTAAAAACAGAAGAACAGAATGAAAACAAACACACACAAGATGGAAAGAAGGATAATGAAACAGACAGAAAGAAAGAAAGAAAGAAAGAAAGAAAGAAAGAAGAAAGAAAGAAAAAGAAAGAAAGAAAGAAAGAAAGAAAGAAAGAAAGAAAAAGAATTTACAAATAAAAGCAAAAAAAAGAAAGAAGTAAAAATAGAAAGAAAGATAGCAAATAAACTAAAAACAGAAGAACAGAATGAAAACAAACACACACAAGATGGAAAGAAGGATAATGAAACAGACAAAAGAAAGAAAGAAATAAAGAAAGAAAATAGATAGCAAAAACTAAACTGAAAACAGAACACAAATAAATAAACATACAAATGATAGAGTGACAATGAAACAAAAGAAAGAAAGAAAGAAAGAAAGAAAGAAAGAAAGAAAGAAAGAAAGAAAGATAGCAAAAACTAAAAAACAGAAAGAGTGACAATGAAACAGAAGAAAGAAAGAAAGAAAGAAAGAAAGAAAGAAAGAAATATAGATAGCAAAAACTAAAAAACAGAAAGAGTGACAATGAAACAGAAGAAAGAAAGAAAGAAAGAAAGAAAGAAAGAAAGAAAGAAAGAAAGAAAGAAATATAGATAGAAAAAAACTAAAAAACAGAAAGAGTGACAATGAAACAGAAGAAAGAAAGAAAGAAAGAAAGAAAGAAAGACAAAGACAGCCATAAACATCATTCTAAGCCGTTTTCAGAACCCTTTTCATTTATAAAAATCTTTCCTGCTACACAGATGACTAAAAGAACCAGGTTTAAAACATTAATGATTTCAATCAATAAAAACCCCTGTTTAACCGCCAGATTAGCGAACTAATTAATGAAGAATGATGGTTGAAGAAATCTGACGTTTTGTTCCTCTCAGTGGTCTGAGACTTGCTGAAATGCTATCCCTGTATTAATAGAGGACAAACTGAAGGTTTGAAAATCGATGCAGATGTCGGTGTCGTGTGCTGTTAGCACGCGCCGTGTCTCGGTTAATAAAGCTCGTGGAACGGAACAAAGCACCGCGCCTCTCTTTGAATGCAAACGAGCGGCCACTGTAATCTCGCTCTATCAAATATTAATGTGGGAAAAATGAATCCGCATTGGAGATTGTTTTTCTAATTCGCTCTGCCTGATGGTTGCGAGGCTCACTGATGGTTCGACCCCGGGCCTTGCCTTTACGGTCCTCACTGTAGGTAGTTCAGTATATCACACACAATATCATGGGAATGTCAAACTGGACATTGAAATCCATTCTTTCCTCACTGACGGGGAAGCCTAATTGAAGCTCTTTGAGTTTTAATGCCTGGATCATTACAGGATAACTTTGCCTCGCCTCATGATTGCAAAAGGTGTCCCGATTTTGGGAAAACAGCGGTTTGTGAAATCCAATCTTAACCCCTCACAGCCTCAATTTAAAATCATAAATATTAAACATGCTCAATACTTACGACTTACCATACTGTAGTGGGGGGAGGGGGGAAGGGGATATGGCACGTAGGCTGTCTAGGGGTTTTAAAAAAGCAATCTTGATATGATGTGTGAAAAAACAGATGACTGCTGAAAGCAAAACCGATCTCTTTTTTTTTCTGAAGATATTTTGCAAGAATTTCAAGAGCAAGAGCATAAGAGTGGCGTCCATTTAGACTCCTACCAGTTCATTTGTTAAATTATATCATTACAAGATATACCTAATAAACTGGCAAGCTTGTTTTTTTATAACATATCCCAGAAGAAGGGCTGGATGGCAAATCCACATCAAGAAATCTTTTAGGCTTGTCCATTTTCCAACTATCCTGGACAGTGCATATGAATAATAATAAATAATGTCATGAAAAAACATTATTATTATTATTATTATTATTATTATTATTGTTTGTATAATTATTATTATTTGTATAATAATAATAATAATAATAATAATAATAATAATAATAATAATAATTATTATTATTATTATTATTATTATTATTATTATTATTATTATTAATCTAGCCATGGGGGTCACAGTCCAGTGTCCACTTATTTTCAGAAGAGGGAGGAGCATAGAGTGACTTACAAGAGTGGAGGTAGGAGAACACAGGTAGACTACATCCTATGTAGAAGAGGCAATCTGAAAGAGATTAGTGACTGTAAAGTGGTAGTGGGAGAGAGTGTAGCCAGACAGCATAGGATGGTGGTGTGTAGGATGACTTTGATGGTCTGTAAGAAGAAGAGGTCAAAGATAGAGATAGAGAAGAAAACCAAGTGGTGGAAGCTGAAAAAGGAGGAATGTTGTGAGGAATTTAGACAGAAGTTGAGGCAGGCTCTGGGTGAGGTAGTGCTGCCAGATGACTAGGAAACTACAGCAGAAGTGATCAGGGAGACAGGGAGAAAGGTGCTGGGTGTGTTATCTGGAAAGAAGATAAGGAGACTTGGTGGTGGAATGAGGAAGTTCATGATAGTATACAGAGGAAGAAGTTAGCCAAGAAGAAGTGGGACATGGACAGGACTGAAGAGAATAGACAGGAATACAAGGAGTTACAACGCAAAGTGAAGAGGGAGGTGTCTAAGGCCAAGCAGAAGGCATATGACGAGTTGTACACTAGGTTAGACACTAGAGAAGGAGAGAAGGACTTGTACAGGTTAGCTAGGCAGAGGGATCGAGATGGGAAGGATGTGCAGCAAGTTAGAGTTATTAAGGATAGGGATGGAAGGGTGCTCACAAGTGAGGAGAGTGTACAGAGGAGATGGAAGGAATACTTTGAGGAGCTGATGAATGAGGAAAATGAGAGGGAAAAAAGAGTAGAAGGGGTGAACTCTGTGGAACAGAAAGTAGATAAGATTAGAAAGGATGAAGTCAGGAAGGCTTTGAAGAGGATGAAAAGTGGAAAGGCAGTTGGTCCTGACGACATCCCGGTGGAGGTCTGGAAGTGTTTGGGAGAGGCAGCAGTGGAATTTTTAACTAGTTTGTTCAACAGGGTTTTAGAGAGTGAGAGGATGCCTGAGGAATGGAGAAGAAGTGTGTTAGTGCCGATCTTTAAGAATAAGGGTGACGTGCAGAGTTGCAGCAACTATAGGGGGATAAAGTTGATGAGCCATACAATGAAGCTATGGGAAAGAGTAGTGGAAGCTAGGTTAAGGAAGGTTGTGGAAATTTGTGAGCAGCAGTATGGCTTCATGCCCAGAAAGAGCACAACAGATGCAATTTTTGCTCTGAGAATTTTGATGGAGAAGTATAGGGATGGTCAGAGGGAGTTGCACTGTGTGTTTGTAGACTTGGAGAAAGCGTATGACAGGGTGCCAAGAGAAGAGCTGTGGTACTGTATGAGGAAGTCAGGAGTAGCAGAGAAGTATGTCAGAGTGGTGCAGGACATGTATGAGAGGAGCAGGACAGTGGTGAGGTGTGCTGTAGGTCAGACAGAGGCGTTCAATGTGGAGGTGGGACTGCATCAGGGATTGGCTCTGAGCCCCTTCCTGTTTGCTATAGTGATGGACCAGTTGTCAGAGGAGGTCAGACAGGAGTCTCCTTGGACAATGATGTTTGCAGATGACATTGTGATCTGTAGTGAGAGCAGGGAGCAGGTGGAGGAAAACCTGGAGAGGTGGAGGTTTGCGCTGGAGAGAAGAGGAATGAAAGTCAGTCGTAGTAAGACTGAGTACATGTGTGTGAATGAAAGGGAGGGAAGTGGAAAATTAAGGTTACAGGGTGAAGAGGTGAAGAAGGTACAGGAGTTTAAGTACTTGGGGTCAACAGTCCAGAGTAATGGAGAGTGTGGGAAAGTGGTAAAGAAGCGAGTGCAGGCAGGTTGGAATGGGTGGAGAAAGGTGCTGGGAGTTCTGTGTGATAGGAAAATATCAGCGAGAATCAAGGGGAAGGTGTACAGGACAGTGGTGAGACCAGCCATGCTGTATGGTTTAGAGACAGTGTCACTGAGGAAGAGACAGGAGTCAGAGCTAGAGGTAGCAGAGCTGAAGATGTTGAGGTTCTCTTTGGGAGTGACAAGATTGGACAGGATTAGGAACGAGTACATCAGAGAGACAGCTCATGTTGGACGTTTGGGGGACAAAATTAGGGAAATCAGATTAAGATGGTTTGGACATGTTCAGAGGAGGGAGAGTGAATATTTTGCTAGGAGAATGTTTGACATGGAGCTGCCAGGCAGGAGGCAAAGAGGAAGGCCAAAGAGGAGGTATATGGATGGAATTAATGAGGATATGAAGCTAGTGGGTGCAAGTGTTGAGGATGCAGAAGATAGGGATAGGTGGAGAGAGATGATTCGCTGTGGCGACCCCTGAAGGGAAAAGCAGAAAAAAGAAGAAGAAGAAGAAAAAGAAGAAGAAGAAGAAGAAGAAGAAGAAGATTATTATTATTACTTAAGTTTTGCAACCTGGAACTGAAATGACTTAATTTGGGATGATTTGTCATGAATTTACATAAAATATTCAATAATATTGAAGTTACTGAAAAATCAGTGCATTTTGTTTTGCTCAGAAAGCTTTCAATTACTTTGGTAGAAAGTGAGCACTGTTCATAAGAGTACACTGTCTCCACACTTGCAGAGTTTTACAACCAAGTCCTGCTCGCTTCGCTGACTAATCCCCTGATCAAGGCCTCCTCTAATCATAGTCTAATCATGTGCTATATTCATTTTAGTTGTGGCAGTGGTGGCTCAAGGTTCAGTGGTTAAAGCTCTGGGTTGTTGTTTGGAGAATCAGGGTTCAAGCCCCAGCACTGCCAAGCTGCCACTATTGGGCCCTTGAGCAAGGCCCTTAACCCTCACTGCTCCTGGGGTGCTGTATCATGGCTGACCTTGTGCTCTGACCCCAACTTCCAAGGTTGGGATATGTGAAGAAATAATTTCACTGTGCTGTAATGTATATATGACAATAATAATGGCTTCTATTCTATTCTACATGGAATGTTTGCACTTTGGGATATTGTTCATAATAATCAAGTTGGTGCTTTTCTGTACGTTGCCCCCTGGTTTGTTTTAAAAGCTCTTCGGTCCCTATGATGCTGTTTGTGTCCAGGTGTGTTATCTAAAACTCTGGGTCTTCCATGAGCATGTGTTTATATTGACTTAATGTGCTTAATTACACACAAATCAGCTTCATTCAACTAATTACGTGCCATCTGAAGGCAACCGGTCGAGGTTACTCGATGAGCCTTGATGGTTCGTTAGATGTGCTTCTGAAAACCTGGGTCTGAAATTGTTTTTCTGAATTATTTGAAGGCACAGCACATAAAATTCTGGGGTGGGACAATAAACAGGAAGTAGATAAAGGTAAAACCAGAGGGGTGGGTAGATCAAATAACAGGAAACAGTAAGGAGTAAAAGAGTTAAAAATGGGAGACTAGTAAGAGGAAGTAGATGAGGGTGCGTGAGATACAGGAATCTATTTTCTCTGTGTTTAATCCCGTTAATGAGCTGCCAGGACGCTCGGGGGGTGGGGGTGGGGGGGGTGGGGGGGTGGAGTTAATTCCCATAATTAACTTGCTGAGCCGTTAACTAAGCACAGGACAAGTTCGTACCAATTAAACTTAGGTCTGCACAATTAAAATCAGCCTTTTGCAATTCTTCTACACACTGGCTTTCACTTACATGTTGCCCCACTGCCCCCCTCCGCAGAATCATAACGATATTAATGAGGGGCGTCACACAGCGGTTAATTACAGCAAAGAGGTGCGATCTGGTTTTTCAATTAAGCCTCACGCTCAGAAGAGTCCGGAAATGTCTTACCGCCCCAGATGAGGGCTGAATGGGTGGGGTGTGGGTCGGGGGTGTGTGTGAGGGGGCAGTTAGCTGGTGCTGGGGTAATTAGGTGCCTCATGCCAGGCCTGTTTAAGGGTTAATGAGGCCCGGCGCTTCAATAGCGCAGCCGCCTGTAGGGGGGTTCACTTTGAAGTGTCACAAGGTCCCCTTGTTCCGGGTGGCTCGTGTTTCTCTCTCTTGTCTGAGTGGCAAATAAAATATTGATGAGGGCTGCCAGCAGACACTCCACCACCCGAGTCCTTCTCTCTCTCTCTCTCTCTCTCTCTCTCTCTCTCTCTCTCTCTCTCTCTCTCTCTCTTCACACACACACACACACACACACACACACACACACACACACACACACACATACACACGCCCCTCACATTATTCACACATTATCAAATCCCTCCCCCTCACCCTTTAATGACCTCCATAGAATCAAACCGGGGTGACAATGGCAATGCCGGCCAAGTCTGTGTGTGTGTGTGTGTGTGTGTGTGTGTGTGTGTGTGTGCGTGTGTGTGTGTGTGTGTGTGTCAAAAGACAGACTAAAAGAAAACACACCCATCTTACCCCCTTGCAAGTTTATCAAGTGGACGTCTGAAAGCAATAGAATCCTATTGTGTCAAAATGACCTTTTATTCATTTATTTATTTATTTAATTTTTTTAACTGGAGTTTCTCAAAATGAAATTAAATAATTAAATGTAAAAATAAATAAATAAATAAACATGCAAGCAGGCAAAAAAAAGTTCAATAAATAAATAAATAAATAAATAAATAAATAAATAAATACTTTCTCAACCCATCAAACCCAAACCAGTCCCATTGTTTGATATCTATCTCTAATAAATGTAATAGATCTAATAGATTTGGAGCGCTTTTTAATAAGCTTACACATTAAAGAAATAGAAGTAAAGAAATAAAAGAAGACAGCCATTATATCATTTATATCTGTTTCATTCCAGTGTCCAGGCACTTATTCTCTCACTTTTTAGTATCAGTTATAAGACACATCGCATAGAATAATCTACCATTGAACAAATGCAATTACTTGTGAAATAAAGAATATATAAATGTACATTAATCATACAACCAGATAAACTACTTAATAAAATATTACTACTATGTAATATAGTTATAATAATTATTAATATAATATAATCACATTTAATACAGGTCTTCATTGTCATCATGCCATTAAAAAAATAAATAAAAAAACTATATACCATGGAAAAACTCTTAGAATAATGTATCTATCAAAAATCATAAATTGTTTATTAAAAAAAATCGGGCTTCTTCGTGGCTCTTCATCACTGAGAGGAACAGAATACAGACTGATGTTAAATAATTGTATTGATCTAGAAGTCAGATTCAGAGCTAAGACGTAAACTTTTGCTCTGACGTCCATCAGTCCATCAGTACAGACCCAGCTACGTCTGTGGAGTGAAATTCTAACTCGCTGTCCCTCGGGAGTCGTTTTTATTGCCTCTATTGTAGCCTGGCTGTATTATACATGTCTGGGCCTCCAGAGATTTCCCATGGTCCATCTGGCCCTGGCCGGTAGGGAACCTCCATATTGGGCTATAACATCCAGCAGCTCGGTGTGGATTACAGGAGCCGTCCAGGGAACTATTGATTGCTTATTTTTATGACCGAAACTGAACCCTGCTTCCATCTTCAAGCAAAAACGGTAAAAATAGGATCCTTAATAAAGTAACTATCTGTAAGTTGAAGTAATATGTAGAATTTATTCTCCATCGATTGGCGTCCTCGGGTCTGAGAAGTAGGTTATCGTGTCCGTGTAGTGCCACAATCCATTACGCTTTTCATTCAAGTCCACCGGGGACATCCTAATCTCATTCCGGTCCACTTTGTGGACATTCAGAACTGTTATTGTATTCGGTGCTGTATTAAATGTCTCACAGCGGCTATTTATTTCTCCTTCGTCCACCTGAGTGATGCACGGCCTGCCGGCTGTAATCATTTTAGAGTCGCATTTGTGCTTGATAATAAATCATCCATCCTTCTCCTGTTGTTTTTTTTAATCCCTGCTCTCTGTGGGATCCATGTCATGTTACCAGGTGGAGTGTGACTGTTATTGTAATGATGTAGACAATGTCATTAAACATTGTGGCTAAGGTGCCGGACTACCGCTCAGAAGGTTGTGAGTTTGAACCCATGGTCCACCGAGCTACCACTGCTGAGCAGCTTTAAGCCTTGAGCATAGCCTTTAACCTTATATAAAATGAGATTGTAAATTGCTCTGGATAAGGTCATCTACCAAATGCTGTGAATTTTATTGGAAAAAAATTCACTTTGCTATTGTGCTTATTTATGGAATTTAGGATTGTCCTGAACAAACAGGAAGCATTTCGGTTCAAATGTCTCTCATTGAGACTTCAGAGAACGAAGCCAGAAAACAGAACAGTTTCTGTTTCTCAAGGAACTTTTTATGAAAATCTTTTCTTTTGTTTCTTTGTCACTCTTTCCGTCTTTTGTTTCAATGCTTTTTCTTTGTTCTTCTGTTTTTTTTTTTAGTTATTTAGTTTTTTATTTATCTATTTTTGATCTTCCTTTCATTCATTTGCTATTATTTAAAAAAATCTCATTCCTTCCTTCCTTCCTTCCTCCCTTCCTTCCTTCCTCCCTTCCTTCCTTCCTCCCTCCCTCCCTCCCTCCCTCCCTCCCTCCCTCCCTTTCCCTTCCTCCCTTCCCTTCCTCCCTTCCCTTCCTCCCTTCCCTTCCCTTCCTCCCTTCCCTTCCCTTCCTCCCTTCCCTTCCCTTCCCTTCCCTTCCCTTCCCAAATCCAGAAAGCAAAACACTTTTTGTTTCTCAGACAGTACTTCTCTCAGTGCTATTGTAACTTTTCTCGGTGACATTTGGTTAGTAAAGAGAAAAAAAAGGAAAGGGAATTGGTCTGACCCACAGAGCAGTTCACTTGTTGACTTCAAATGCTGTTTCCATAAGATCGACCGCTCGGTCTCTTCATCGCTGTGAGTTTAATTACAGGACGCAGCATTCAATCGGAATGTGAGGACGTTTCTGTGTCACGTTAAAAGATGGAAAAGATATCAGCAATGCAAATCCGTCTCTGTGAAGAAAGACTCTTTGTACTTATATGAACTGCGCTCTCAGATCGGCGCAAGCAGAACAGAAGAAATCTGATTGAATGTCCTTTCTTTTGATAATGGTGGTAAAAAAATAACAGAAATTAATCACAACTTTCATTCAGGAAACTGATTTATTTCTTTTCTTGACCCCTCCCCCCACCCCTTCTTCGAATGCTTCAAGCTAGAAATGGATTTGCTGCCACGGCCAAACAAGTCATGAGCAATTACAAATAAAATTACGACATCACTTCAGTTTTCGAGATCGAAAGCGCTGAGCCTGAGAGGGAAGAATTGGAATTGAGGGGGTGGGCACAGTCAGAAGTTTTCTTTTTTTTTGTAATCTCCGGATTATTATCTGTGAACGCCTGGTCCGTCCGAGCCGCGTCCGATCTAGCTGCTCTGATAATTGCAGCCGGCTGCGCTGTTTGATCTGCGTGATGAATAGATGATGAGTTTTTCATGAAACCACTCGAGCACAAGCTCTCCAGTCCCACAGGGAGAAGAGGAAAGGTCAGCACAGGTCAAGTTTATGGGTAATGACATATCAGCCAGGCGTATTTAACACTTTGCTAATTCTCCCTCTCCATTCTGCTGCTTTCTCGCCCTCTGAGCCATGAAGTGAGAGAAAATAGATTTGAGGAGGTTTGTGGAGGACCACAGTGGACATGGCTGTCTCTTACACAGATTTAGCTAAACATTTGCTATTTTGGCAAGATATAAACAAAAAAAAAAAACAACAACAACAACTCCGGCTTCAAAATTTTTACCCATTAGTACTTTTATTTTTTCCTGTGACCACGGCTCCAGGAAGTATTACAAATTAGGAACATTACAGATCCTGGAAGTACTATGGAAACAGGAAGCTGCTATTTACGGATCGATCGATCGATCGATCTATCTATCTATCTATCTATCTATCTATCTATCTATCTATCTATCTATCTATCTATCTATCTATCTATCTATCTATCTATCTATCTATCTACCTACCTACCTACCTACCTACCTACCTACCTACCTACCTACCTTTCTTTCTTTCTTTCTTTCTTTCTTTCTTTCTTTCTTTCTTTCTTTCTTTCTTTCTTTCTTTCTTTCTTTCTTTCTTTCTTTTTCTTTCTTTCTTTCTTTCTTTCTTTCTTTCTTTCTTTCTTTCGACCGACAAAAAAATCTCATGTAGGGCATGATTGAGCTTGTGATTTTGTGTCTAAAAATCCTGTGTAGAAATTTGGCACTTGAATCGTGGATTATTCCCGTGCTGCTGCAGATGAGCCGTGTGCTATTGCAAAACATGTTTAAAAAAAAAAAAAATCATATTCACGTGCGTGTGACGTGATGTGTGATGTGTGTTTTATGAGAGCTGCTTCTACACTGACATGCTTTCGGATCATTTCGCATAAAGAAGCTGAAAGCTGTCGCCCTGCTCATTTGGCGCTACATCTCTCTACCTCTCTCTCTACCTCTCTCTCTACAAACTGGTGTGACTTCCTGAAGCACAGCACTGACACTCACACTGAACTCAAGCATGTGCACTAGAGAACACAGACACACTGCTGCAGGAGAGCGAAGGAGACTGCCATCACACTGAGTGTGTGTGTGTAAAAGAGAGAGAGAGAGAGAGAGAGAGAGAGAGAGAGAGAGAGAGAGAGAGAGAGAGAAGTAAGAAAGGATGGAGTGTATGTGTATGAGAGAGAAACAGGGAGAAGTGAATGGAGAGAGAATGAGAGTGTGCGATAGTAATGGAGGAAACAAATGGATAGAGAATGAAGGACAGAACGAGGCATTAGAATGTGTGTGTGTGTGTGTGTGTGTGAGAGAGAGAGGAGAGAGAGAGAGAGAGAGATTGCGAAGGAGGCTGAGTGACTGAAAGAGAATGTGGGAGAGAGAGAGATTGTGTGTGTGTGTGTGTGTGTGGTGCAATGGTTTAAGGAGGCCTCTGTCAGCCTGACACTCCTGAAGTGTGTGTGATGAAAGAGTCTCTAATGGAGGGATTAAGTAGAGCACAGGAGGACTTCAGGGGGTTTCTGTTCATCACACACACTTTCTTCTCGATGGGAGAAGTCCTTTACACTCCTCACACACACACACACACACACACACACACACACACACACACACACACACACACACACACACACACACACATTACTCGTTTTAACCCACTCCAAACGATACGGTTTCTGCTCTTTGGTCTGAACGACGGATGGATGACGTAAGCACTTCATCAGGATGAACACATTCCTCACAGAACTGCTTGCACACGTTAACACGGAATATTAACTGCTTTTATTAAGAATAGTGTTTGTGAGAATTAATTAAATCGCTTGCGTGGGGAAAATAAATCATTTTGGTCCAACGTGATAGATAATGAGTTATGGTTGTTCATGTGGAATTGAATGAATTAATGAAAAATACATACTTGTATATGATCATTGATGTGTTGAAATTTTTCCAAAGGAGCCATTTATTTCATATTTATGGAAGGAGTCTCCAGTGACAGCGCTCTAACCATCTGAAGTAAAGCTTTAACTTTAATCTAACACAGAATAGATAATGACTAATAATAAATATAATATGGTAATGGATTGCAAACAGCTGCAGTGTAAAAAGAATAAAACACAACAGGAAGTGATGTAATAGAAAAGTCCTAACTGTGCAGTAGTAGTCTCATCACTGATTAGTTTCCTATAACTGCACTAAAACTACTTACTTCCTAAATATTAGACATCACAAAAAACACTGAAAATGTTTTTTATTTTTTTGTGTTCCTCTTGTATCCTATGATGCAAAAATCCTGAAAATATACTGAACGTTGATTTCATCATTTCTCACTATAATATTGTGATAAAACAAATAGAAGATTATTAAATCTATTTGAACCCTTTTTTTTTTAAACTGATTTCAAGCTCTGAAAATAATTATTCAAAAATATTTAAAATAATAAATTAAAAGAAATAGTTAAATTAATAATAAATATATTATTATTATTATTATTATTATTATTATTATAAATATTAATAATGATTGATTATTAATTTATAGTAATAACAATAATAATAATAATAATATTTATTATTATTTCAAGTATTTACATCAACAACAACAATACTACTACTACTACTAATAATAATGCACTCCGTCCAGGGTGTATCCTGCTTTGATGCCCAATGACTCCTGAGGCACAGGCCCCCCGTGACCTGATGATAAATCGGATAAGCGGTACAATGGAATGGAATAATAATGCTATAGAGATAGGAGAATGCTAAGTTATCTGCCAAAAAAAACAACAATTTTGATCTTAGTAAAAAATAACTAGAACTTAACTCCAAATAAGTAAAAATAGCTAGAAATGTTCATAAAAATATTCAAATTCAACATTTATATACATGTTAATATGAAAGGTTAAGATCATTCAAAATGAGCTTGTTTGATAAAACGGAATGACATAAATTCACCGTTTTTTCATTGTCTTTCATGCTAAGGTGTAATTTTTTTGCGGTGTAAACATCATACAACAAGATAAGTGCTGTGATTTGATTATTTAACCTAAACAGACAAATTGCATGTAACAAATCATACACAAACACAAACACTGTATTGACAGCTATCGACTCTGGTGTATACTTGTTCCCTCTGTTGCCAATGGGACTGTTCTGAACATGAACCGGATTTACTACCTGCTTTATTTTTCTGCTCCCAAGAACTAATTCCCCAATCGATTCCTCGAATTCCACATTAAGCTCAGACTCAGACATGTCATCAGGGATAGTACATGAAACAACAGGGACCGCAACACTGTAATGTTTTGTTTTTGTTTGCTTGTTTAAAACATGGATTGATTTCTGCAGGAGAAAGAAATCCAGCGTGACTAAGATACTCTCAGAGCCCCAGAACACAGAGGAAATCAGCTCCATCGAGCAGAAAACCAGGGTGTGTGAAAGAAGAGGCAACATAACAAGCACTTGTCAATCCTTTAGGCCATCCATTCTGACAGGCTGGACGCTCACTTGCTTGTTCTCTCTCTTTATCTCTCTCTCTCTCTCTCTCTCTCTCTCTCACACACACACACACACACACACACACTACTGCTGGTTTAGCTGGAGAAGGCTGTGAACCTGTGAAAAAAAATTGTTTTATCCTCCTGGCAAAACCGGAGTCAAACAGAACTCACTTCGCACTGTTGTGCATGCTGTTCTGTTTCTCATGTGTTTGTGTGCATGCTCACTGAAATATATCCTGTGTCTGTGTGTAGGCTGAGAGAAATTGTGTGTGTGAGCAGTGTGTGAATAAAACTTTGGATCAGCAGGCAGGCCTGACTGCGCGTGTGACAGGAGAACAGAGATGATTGACATGGAAGCTATCCATCAGATCCTTTAGACACTGGTTTAGAACCACAGTAACAAAGTTAAAGCTGCCTTAATCCAACTTCAGCTAAACCCTCTGAATCCAACCAACTCTGCCCAAACTAACACAGAACAAACCCACTCAATCCAAACCCGCTCAATCCAAACCCGCTCAATCCAAACCCACAAAGACCAAACCCACTCAATCCAAATCCAAATCCACTCAAACCAAACCGCACAGAAACTAAACCCACTCAATCCATACCCCACAGAGACTAAATCCACTCAATCCAAACCTACAGAGACCAAACCCACTCAATACAAACCCACTCAATTCAAACCCACAGAGACCAACCAGGTCAATTCAAACCCAAACCCACTCAATCCAAATCCAAACTCACTCAATCCAATCCCACAGAGACCAAACCCACTCAGTCCAAACCCCAAGGAGACCAAACCCACTCAATCCAATCCCACAGAGACCAAACCCACTCAATCAAACCCACTCAATCCAATCCCACAGAGACCAAACCCACTCAATCAAACCCACTAAATCCAAATCCACTAATCCAAACCCACAGAGACCAAACCCACTCAATCCAAACCCACTCAATCCAAATTTAAACCCATTCATTCCAAACCCACAGAGACCAAACCCACTCAATCCAAACCCACAGAGACCAAACCCGCTCAATCCAAACCCAAACCCACTCAATCCAATCACACAGACACCAAACCCACTCAATCAAACCCACTAAATCCAAATCCACTAATCCAAACCCACAGAGACCAAACCCGCTCAATACAAACCCAAACCCACTCAATACAATCCCACAGACACCAAACCCACTCAATCAAACCCACTAAATCCAAATCCACTAATCCAAACCCACAGACACCAACCCACTCAATCCAAACCTGCTCAATCCAAATCCAAACCCACTAAATCCAAACCCACAGGGACCAAACCCTCTCAATCCAAATCCACAGAGACCAAATCTGCTCAATCCAAACCCACTAAATCCAAACCCTCTCAATCCAGTCCCGCAGAGTCCAAACCTGCTCAATCCAAACCCACTAAATCCAAACCCACTCAATCCAAATCTAAACCCACTCATTCCAAACCCACAGAAACCAAACCTGCTCAGTCCAAACCCCACAGAGACTAAACCCACTCAATCCAAACCCCACAGAGACCAAACCCACTCAATCCAAATCCAAATCCACTAATCCAAACCTACAAAGACCAAACCCACAAAGACCAAACCCACTCAATCCAAACCTGCTCAATCCAAACCCACAGAGACCAAACCTGCTCAATCCAAACCTGCTCAATCCAAACCCACAGAGACCAAACCTGCTCAATCCAAACCCGCTCAATCCAAACCCGCTCAATCCAAACCCGCTCAATCCAAACCCGCTCAATCCAAACCCACTCAATCCAAACCCACTCATTTCAAACCAAATCCAAACCCATATGAATGTAACCCAGTACAGACCAAACCAGTTCCCCATCATCTCCATCTAAGACACAATCCACAGCAGACCACTTGAACTTTTTTTAACCCTGACCAAACCAGCCACTGTCTTGCAAATCACATTTACAGCTATTTCTTATATAGGATGGCACAACACAACAGTGTTCATCACGTTATATGGATTTCAAAGTCCAACTGGTGAACAATCTGATCAAACACATGGCATGGGACTAATCTATGGTTTATTAAGAAAAAGATATTACTCAGATTATGGACTGGAGAAAAAATAATATATGGTTTCTTGCAACTCTATTTGTTTGAGCTTATTGATGGATCGCTGGTCCATAATTCATGTGTAAACTGTATGGATGTCAGTCAGACAGTTAATCAGCGGGCAGAAATCCCTTTTCTCAGATAGCCCATGCTGTAAAGACTTGATCTTGCATAAAACCAGCTCTGGCTCCCAAATGGTACATACAGCAACACAGACTAGCACTAAAACCCGATCAGCTATGCCTTATGTATGTCACCTACTCCCCTCTCATTAGAAGCCCTTTTCCCATTTCCATCTCTTCTGTAATATGATGTGAGAGCTGTATAATTTTCTACAAGGCTTCTCTCGGGCTGAAGTAAAAACACTCCGGTGACATTTTAGTGAAAAGCCCGAGCTTTCTTTTCTCTTCCTCTGCTTAAGAATATATTGTTATCGCAGGCAGTAACCCACCCTGCGATAATTATCATCCATAATTTATGCAGCAAACCGAGTGTGTGTTGAGAGGAGTGTGTGAGGGAGCTAGTGTTCTGGCCAGTCCAGCTAATTCTGCCCTCTTTAATGTGCCATCCTGCATTATCTTTATGAGAGAACTGGGCCTGCTGTTCGCTCGGCTGCAAAGAGACAAATCACTCGGAACATTCGCTTTCTCTTTTCTTCTTCTACTTCTTCTCCCCCCCACTTCTTGTTCTCCACACTTTGCTCTCATCTTCAGTCTCATTACGGTTACACTTTATTTCCCCGCTTCGCCTCTGTTCCACTTTGTTCTTTATGAATCAAGCGGCGAATTTGAGACGTCGTTTGCTCTTTCGCTCTTTTCCCTGTCTTTTGTTTTCCTTCTCGTTGTTAGCTGTTTTTTGAAAAGCGCTACTGTTAGGAAGACAGGCCTATGCAGCGGGTTGAACACATACTCAGTGACACACATTGATAACTTGGCTGTTTTTAAATTTCTTAGTAGAACCTGATTAGTGAACTATCCAAAAGGGGTATAAACCAATGTCACTACAGTGGAACCTCGATTACGAATTTAATTCGTTCTGGAGGTGAGTTCTTAAGATTGCGATATGAATTTTTTCATAAGAAATAATGTAAATGCAGATAATCCGTTCCAGCCACCCAAAAATATGAGCAATACTACATGTACGAAGTGTATATAAACTGTATATCTGCTTACAAAGAACTGACCCAAGCCAAGCATTCCATGTCAAGGGTCCTCACAGGAAGTCGTGCCACCAAGCTTGGGCTAAAAATAAGACAGACCACCCACGCCACCAATCTGTCATCAAAAAATGTGCAAAAAATCACCTAGCTTTTGAACGCATGTCGAAGACAATGTTTGGATTGTGGGTTTTGAAACAGCTTTCACTGACTGAAAAAAAATTGTAAAATTTGTGAACTCACTTCAGTTGGCTTTGCTTGGCTTTCCACTGACGCAAACAAGTTTTGAATGGCTCCCGGACGTGCGCACAACTTAGCCAGTGTTCGCTTTGTTCGTATGCCGAAAATGCTTCGTATGCCGATGCAATTTCTTGCACAATTTCAATTCTTAAGGTGAAAATTCGTAAGGGAGGGCATTCGTATGCCGAGGTTCCACTGTAACTGTATCTGTTGGTCTAGCTCTGACAGTTCCTCTACCTCAGCTACATCAGAATTCTTAACAACAAAGTTTGTTAGCTGTACAGTTTTGTTTGTACCCCTGAATGATTTCAGTTGGTTCCATTTCCAAAACTGTATACCAAAACAGATTACTAATCTAATTTCCTGGTCCCACAGTTACTAAAGATGAATGAATGAATCTTGTATCCAAGAATTTCCCTCATGGGATCAATAAAGTCTGTCTGTCTGTCTGTCTGTCTGTCTATCTGGTGTCACCCAAATTAGGAAGAGGTTCCCTTTTGAGTCTGGTTCCTCTCAAGGTTTCTTCATCTTACCTTCTAAGGGAGTTTTTCCTCGCCACAGTTGCCTCAGTCTTGCTCATTATGGATAAATATAAATAAATTTAAATATAAGTCTAATATTAATCTTGAACTTTTTATACTATATTTGTTATGTTTTTGTAAAGCTGCTTTGAGACAATGTCCATTGTAAAAAGGACTATACATCCGTCCGTCCGTCCGTCCGTATCGCTAATCCAAACGACTCCTTTTTTCCCCCACTGAGAGTATAGAAAGCTACCATTGTTGGTTGCCATGTCTCTCCCATCAGTCTTTCCCTGCATCTATCTATTCAATTCACTAA
Organism: Hemibagrus guttatus; assembly: GCA_033459395.1. NCBI lineage: Eukaryota > Metazoa > Chordata > Actinopteri > Siluriformes > Bagridae > Hemibagrus > Hemibagrus guttatus. The sequence goes on from JAUCMX010000001.1 coordinate 4,911,855, forward strand.
TCATCTATGCATCCATCTAATTTTAATGCCACACCCTCAATTACTGTACAAAGTAGATAACTGTGAAAACTTTGGACAGAGTATATGTGTTTGGAATGTGCACTAATAACTAGAATGAAGGTGAATATTCAGACATGGTCTTTCTCTCAAACTTTAGTTTACTTCTTTGCTAGAACTAGCAGCTGGAGCAGTGGATTTTTGTGCAGTGTAGCGCAAGCTGCAAATGCCAGAATTTTATATTTTTTATATGGCTGACACATAAAGCGAGAGCTCCACCATTCTTTATGAATCAAACAGCGAATTTGGAGCCGTCTTTTTGTTTTTCCATCTTATTTTTGTTCCCTCGCTCTTTTTGAAAAGCTTGGCTGTCACAAAGCGGGGTAAACACACACACACACACACACACACACACACCACTCGTGCTTTGAAAGCTTCAAAGATGTGTAAACTGGAAATGTACGGCTAATGATATCAGACACACACTTATCCCCAGTCAGCGTCTTTTCCTTTTGTTTCAGCAGTCCTGAAAACCCTCTAGGAAGCAACTCAAATCCTTCCAGTCCTTTGTTTCTGCATGTTCATGGTGTTTTCATTTGCTACAGTTTATCAGCAGCTCTGGGATAACATGGTGGGTTTTTTTTTCTGGGGTGTTGTTTTTTTCCCCCCTGAAATAAACGAGTGCATCTATCCTTCCTCTCATTGTGCTGAGGCTCCTGCTGGACAGCTTGCGTTCTGCTCGGCTGTAAATGAGAGGCGCTCTGTCTGCTTACTTTGCTGACAAAGACGTTTTATTACAAAAGCTATGGAATTTAGCTGCCTAAGAGTAGCAATAGCTGCAGGGAAGCTGTAAGTGTGTGTGTATGTGCGTGTGTGAGAGAGAGAGAGAGCAAATATGCAAGCTTGTTTTTTTGTCTATTCTAGTAAGAGAATATAGGATGGTTTGTATGGGTTGTTACTGTAATATGTTTCAGACTGTACTGTAAACTTCAGAACTGTCTTAAATGTTCTGACTGCCTTGAAGCCCCGCTTTAAAAAAAACCCAACCTCTCTTTCTCCGGGGTTTTAACCATGAAAGTGGTGCTCTTGGATCGTTTTTGCTTTCTCCAGCACAACAAAAGTTCAGGGTCAGCATTGATTGAAAATGATACACTTCCCCCAGAGGAATCGGTGCACTTTCCAAAATGTAAATCGCACCTCGGTTGAAAACGCACGCGAGCTTGTGTGCTTGGTCCCCTGCTGTTTTCTGAGCCGGTGCTACTCACCTTTAAGCAGTGTAACAATAATCAATGGGGCGTTATTAATGATAAAAATCGTTTATGTGCATAGCTCTGGCCTCCTGCCGTGCTCGATACGGCTTTGTAGTTTGTGGTGTGTGTTTCTGCTTGATCTCTACTCGGCATCGAATTCTGCAGCGGGACCAACGCTGATCGGACTCCATCAGGCTCCATTTCAGAGCGAATTGATTCAACCTTTCAAAAAAACTATGGGTGCGTTTGATGCCAGATGAATTCAGCAAGACGGCGGTAATATGATCTTTACATATCAGTGCAGATGCTCAGAGAGGGTCTAGGACTGTGTCATGAGAAAGGTTGATGTTTGCCCATCGGTGCTCCGGCTGAAATGTTTAACATGGAGGATGATTAGAACATACACGCGGGTTTTACTACATTCTTTACGCTTTTGGTTACACATTATATGTGCTGCTTGATCTGAGTTTCCCATGATGCTTTGTTGCCAACTGTACTTTAGGTTGAAGGGAAGGGGAGGAGTTAAACACTTAATGGAAAATGCTTGTGTCTGATGGAGTTTAATGGGGAATGCTGGTGTTTAATAAAGTTTAACGGAGAATGCTGGTATTTAATGGGGAATACTGGTGTTTAATGGAGGATACTGGTGTTAAATGGAGAATACTGGTGTTTAATGTGGAATGTTGGTGTTTAATAAAGTTTAATGGAGAATGCTGGAGTTTATTGGAGTTTATTGGAGAATATTGATGTTTAATGGGGAATACTGGTGTTAAATGGAGAATACTGGTGTTTAATGTGGAATGTTGGTGTTTAATAAAGTTTAATGGAGAATGCTGGAGTTTATTGGAGTTTATTGGAGAATATTGATGTTTAATGGGGAATACTGGTGTTAAATGGAGAATACTGGTGTTTAATGTGGAATGTTGGTGTTTAATAAAGTTTAATGGAGAATGCTGGAGTTTATTGGAGTTTATTGGAGAATATTGATGTTTAATGGGGAATACTGGTGTTAAATGGAGGATACTGGTGTTTAATAGGGAATGGTGGTGTTTAATAAGTTTAATTTAGAATGCTGTTTTTTAAGGGAGTTTAATGGAGAATACTGGTGTCTGATGGAGTTTAATGGAGAATGCTGGTGTTTGAGTTTAATGTAGAATACTGGTGTTTGTTGGAGTTTAATGGAGAATGTTGATGTTTAATGGGGAATACTGGTGTTAAATGGAGGATACTGGTGTTTAATAGGGAATGGTGGTGTTTAATAAAGTTTAATGGAGAATGCTGGAGTTTAATGGACAATGCTGGTGTCTGAGTTTAATGGAGAATGCTGGTGTTTATTGGAGTTTAATGGATAATGCTGGTGTTTATTGGAGTTTAATGAAGAATGCTGGTGTTTGATGGGGTTTAATGAAATATGCTGGTGTCTAATGGAGCTTAATGGAGAATTCTGGTGTTTAATGGAGTTTAACGGAGAATGTTGGTGTTTATTGGAGTTTAATGGAGAATGCTGGTGTCTGATGGAGTTTAATGGAAAATGCTGGTGTTTAATGGAGTTTCATGAAGAATGCTGGTGTTTATTGGAGTTTAATGGAGAATGTTGATGTTTAATGGGGAATACTGGTGTTTAATGGAGGATAATGGTGTTTAATGGGGAATACTAGTGTTTAATAAAGTTTAATGGACAATGCTGGAGTTTAATTGAGAATGCTGTTTTTTAATGGAGTTTAATGGAGAATACTGGTGTCTGGTGGAGTTTAAGGGAGAATGCTGGTGTTTATTGGAGTTTATTGAAGAATGATGGTATTTAATGGAGGATACTGGTGTTAAATAGAGGATACTGGTGTTTAATGGGGAATGTTGGTGTTTAATAAAGTTTAATGGAGAATGCTGGAGTTTAATTCAGTTTTAACTGGTTTTTAATGGAGTTTAGTGGAGAATGCTGGTGTCTGATGGAGTTTAATGGAGAATACTGGTGTTTAATGGAGTTTAAAGGAGAATGCTGGTGTCTGATGGAGTTTAGTGGAGAATGCTGGTGTCTGATGGAGTTTAATGGAGAATACTGGTGTTTAATGGAGTTTAAAGGAGAATGCTGGTGTCTGATGGAGTTTAAAGGAGAATGCTGGTGTTTCATGGAGTTTAGTCGAGAATTCTGGTGTGTAATGGAGTTTAATGGAGAATTCCGGGTCAATAATAACAACAATATATATACATATATATATATATATATATATATATATATATATAAACAATTTTTATATATTTTTTTTAAACAGACCCCATAATTATTTAAATATTGGCCTCTACCAAATGGTTGATAATTTGGGCTACCAAAAGATTGCACAGTACATTAAAGGGTTAATGGAGCTTAATGGAGAATGCTGGTGTTTAATGGAGTTTAATGAAATATGCTGGTGTTTGATGGAGTTCAATGGAGAATGCTAGTGTTTAAAGGAGTTTAAAAGAGAATGCTGGTGTTTAACAGTGTTTAATGGAGAATGCTGGTGTCTGATGGATTTTCCAGTGGCCAAAAAAATAGAATTTCCTCCTGTTTGGTTGTGTCCATGTTCTGCATTGAATGTCTTTGTCATGTTCCACTCCACAGTGATGGTTAATATGAAGCTCATATGAAAGTAGACAGGGGGGTATGGTGGCTTGGTGGTTAGCACGTTTGCCTCACACCTCTAGTGTTGGGGGTTCGATTCCCGCCTCCACCGTGTGTGTATGGAGTTTGCATGTTCTCCCCGTGCCTCGGGG
>JAUCMX010000001.1:4920852-5205852 GCA_033459395.1 Hemibagrus guttatus
TTGACGCAAACTGTGTGTTAACTATTTGTGTTTTGAGACTGTTCACGGGTTGAAGACATTGAGGCCTAGTGAGAGCAGCGAGGTTTTTCTTTAGTGTTAGTTTACCGGACTATTCGGCACTATTGAACTTGCGGTTAGCGCGGTGATCATTATTCATCGTGGGATGTGACTGAGAAAATCAGATCGCTCAGATTTGAGTCACCGGAAGTACTCAAAGGTCCTCTGACATCGAGGGATAGTACCAGACGCCACCGGCTAGCGCACCCAGCCACCGGGAGCGTTGGGTGTTTCCTCCAGCCTCATGGGATGGACGGCTGTTCGTGGAGGATTGTGTTGCCGCGCTTGGGAGAGTTTCGTAGCTGCTTCAAGAGCAGGTACAGTCTATTTGGTTTGACCTTTGCTCACTGAAGAGTGAAGAGGCCAATTTTCAGTTTCAAAGGCCCCCACGCACACAAGCAACGACTCAGGCCTGCATCGGGGTTGTGTTTGGGTGTGTGTGTGTGTGAGTGGGCCCATGTTTGTTTAACATTTGTTTATTGAAATTGTATTACCAGTTTTACTGTCATAGTTCATGAGACAGGAAAAGGTTACTTCATGCCAGCGGTTTGGGAAATAATTCAGGGTGAGACTTTATAATTAGGTTTTATCACATGTTATGATTCTCATTCATATTGTATATTGAGTATTAACCTCTGCACTTATTCACATTGACTTTATCTATTTGGTATTATTAGTATATCTCTACTGATTATTCCTATCTATTTTATTTTATTATTCACTTTGTTCTGTTTTTATAAATAAATTCCCTTTGATGTATAGCCTTATCAGTTTGAGTTAATTATTGGTGAAGATAGTATCTTTAGCCAGTGGTATCAAAGTGGGGTTAAAATTTATAATCGAGAGATAACCATTAAAGGAACCCGGTGCTCCACCCTAAAATCTTAGGTCAGGCCAACCTAACAGGGCAGGGGCCGCTACACAAAGTGGGGGCTCGTCCGGGATCTATTTTCCCACTTTGGTACCTTGAGAGAAGAGAGAAAGAAACATGTCAATACTTGTTATAGTGATCCCTGAGAAGAAATACTGACACTTTCTTGCACTTAACTGCTTCCTGGTGAAATATGTCTTTCAGAAGTAACCCCTTCATCGAAGTGAACTAGCTGACTGGTGCCAAGAGGCATGCCTTGATCCGGCTTGCGCCTTGCTGCTGACTGGAGTACCAAAAAACACAGAGATTGCACGCATTGAAGAAGTGTCAGAGACTGTGAAAGTCTTTGGAAGAGTGCGTGTTCGAGACACCAAATGTGGGGCCACTCCAACTACTTTACTAGTGCTGTGTGAATGTAGAGAGATGGTAGACCCCACACGCTGCCCTTTGGAACTACGACCAGCAGATAATGAGGAGATCTGGATGGTGCTTACGGCTGTTGAGAGAGACTCAATCACTGCAGCTTCAGCAGGATTTGCCACCAAGCTTTGCCAGTTTCTTAAGGATGAAGGGATGACAGATCTACAAGCCCTGTTTCCTCCATGAAGTTCAAGTCCCAGTTCCCCGGAGTCAATCATTCGTGCAGTGGGTGAGATCTTAGAGAAAACGGTAAAGCCACAAAGTGACAGTAATGCCTACCGTCGTTTACGTACTTACGAACACCCGCAGGAGAAGAAACTATGGATCATTGGATTGAGCAAGCTAAAATGATAACAGAATGCGAATGCTCTGAGAAGGAAAAACGGAGACGGGTGGTTGAAAGCTTAAGGGGACCGGCCCTGGAAATCGTTAAAGCTGTCCGTATGTCCAGTCCTGATGCTAGTGCACTGCAGTAACTTGAAGCATTAGAAAGTACTTTCAGGTCCTCAGAGTCTGGAGAAGACTTGTATTTTGCTTTTAGGCTTCTTCGACAGTGTCCGGGAGAGTCACTTTCTGATTTCCTGAGAAGGATGGAGAAATCACTGACTAAAGTCATTCAAAGAGGTGGGCTGTCTCCAGCACAGGGGGACAAGGCTAGAGTGGAACAACTGATTCATGGAGCGGTTGAATCTGATATGATGCTTCTACAGTTTACCCTGAAAATTCCACCCAGGTAATCAATAAGCTAGTCCACTCCTTAAGGAAGGCTAAATGAATGAGGACTGATCCAAACAACAGCAGCCCATCTGGAAATCAATCCTGTGTTTCCAAAAACAGTCAGGCACACACCTGTGAGCCAAATGGTCTTCCCAAGGGATTAGTGGGACCAGCCTCGACCGTTGCAATAAAGATTGGTGGACATCCCTGCCAGGCTCTCTGGGACAGTGGGTCTCAAGTTAACATTGTTTATGAATCTTGGTATTCACAACACCTGCCTAATGTGTCCATCCTTCCACTGGCTGGATTATCCATCTGGGGCCTTAGCTCATCCAATTATCCCTACAAAGGATACATTGTCATCAATGTGTCATTCCCTGTTACTCTCACTGGTGTGGAAGAAACCATAACTATCCTGGCTTTAGTCTGCCCAGATCCCCAAGGCCCATCACAGTTCCCAGTAATCATTGGAACAAATGCCAGCTTCTTTCAGCGATTGACAGTGTGTAATGGGACCACTAACGTCACAAACAGAGCCCAGTCTCTAAGAATTCAGACACAGCAGAACAGCCGAATCCCTGCTGTTGATCAACCTGAAGGCCAAGTAAAATGGAAAGGCCCAGGAACTTTCAATGTCCCGTCCCATGGTCAGCGGTATGCTGTATGCAGAGTCGAGTCCAATAAACCCTTGAGGAAAGATATCTTTCTCATAGAAACCTTGTCTGGTGATCCACTTCCTGCTGGATTGTTTGTTTCACCAGTGGTGCTGCCTTCTTCAGCTGTGGATGTGAATAATTTCAGAGTCTTGATTCATAATGAAACAAGCAGAGATCTATCAATTCCCGCAGGGACAGTAATTGCCCATGTATTTCCGACCGACACAGTTACTGTTGCACACAGGGTCCAAGAATCCAAAAGGCTGATTAATCCGGAGTTTTTCAACTTTGGCGAGGAAAATCTACCCGCTGCCTGGGAAAGGAGATTACGTCTGAAGTTGGCTGAGCGAAGTAACGTGTTCTCCATAGAGGAATAGGATGTAAGCTTAGTGAAAGGTGTTACCCATCAGATCAGACTGAGTGATCCTTGCCCCTTCCGGGAATGTTCCCGACGCATTTGCCCAGCTGATATTGATGATGTAAGAAGCCACCTAAAAGATCTTCTAGCAGCTGGGATCATCCAAGAGTCATGTAGCCCTTATGCATCACCAATTGTGATAGCTCAGAAGAAGAGTGGTGTTGTACGGATGTGCATTGATTACCTTAAACAGCCGCACTATTCCAGACCAATACGTCACCCCACGGATTGATGATGCCTTAGACTGTTTGGCTGGCAGTAAATGGTTCTCAGTCTTGGATCTATGAAGCGGCTATTATCAAATAGCGGTGTCTGAAGAAGACAAAGAGAAAACTGCCTTTATATGTCCGCTGGCCTTCTACCAGTTTCAGCGCATGCCACAAGGAATCACTGGGGCCCCGGCAACATTTCAAAGGCTTATGGAGAAAGTGGTCAGCGACATGCATCTCTTACAAGTAATCGTCTACCTCAATGACCTCATTGTCTTTGGTCGCACACTCGAGGAACACGAGGAACGACTGATGAAGGTTCTCGACCGACTGGAGGAATGGGGGTTGAAAGTATCTATCGACAAGTGCCAGTTCTGTCAGCCACAGGTCAAGTATGTGGGACACATTGTTTCTGCCATGGGTGTAGCTCTGGACCCAGAGAAAGTAGCAGCTGTTAATCAGTGGAAAGAGCCAACTGACCTGAAATCCTTACGGTCTTTCCTTGGATTCTGTGGGTTCTATTGGCGTTTCATTAAGAGTTATTCCACCATTGTAAGACCTTTGACAGAGCTCACAAAAGGCTACTCTCCTGCAAAAAGACAGAGCAAGATGGCAGGAAAGCAGTACTACAAGGAGGCTGCACCATTTGGGGAACGATGGGACGAAGCATGTGGAGAGGCTTTCCGAAAGATCATACATTGTCTGACTCATTCACCAGTGCTTGCCTTCGCAGACCCAGCCCTACCATATGTACTCCACATTGACGCTAGTCTGAGTGGCCTCGGTGCTGTACTAAATCAGGAACATTCTGATGGACTTCGACCTGTTGCCTTTGCCAGCCGAAAGTTAAACGTTTCAGAGCAGCACTACCCCATACACCAGTTAGAGTTCCTAGCTTTAAAGTGGGCCGTTGTCGACAAATTTCATGATTAAATATATGGGGCTCAATTTGTCGTGAGAACTGACAACAATCCCCTTACTTATGTATTGACAAGCGCGAAGCTGAATGCAACTGGTCATCGCTGGCTAACAGCTCTAGCAACATACAACTTCAGCCTGCAGTACAAGCCTGGAAAAAATAACATTGATGCAGATGTTCTAGTTCGTTATCCTACTGACCCTGATGCTTGTGCCTCTTGGACTGAAATTCTGCAGTCTGGTGTCAAAGCAATATGTCAGTTGGCCAGCTCTCCTTGGAGTGAAGACTCCACCCGACTGGTAGACCAGGTAGGTGTTTCGCCATGTAGCATCCCTTTTTCTTACTCCTGTCCTGCGTTGCTTGAAGTGTGTCATATGGAGCAGTTGACCAATGCAGACCTAAAGTTGGCACAAGAACAGGACCCTGCTATTGGAGTGGTGAAACAAGACATTGTACTTGGCAAGGCAATTTGCCCTCTGAAGAGTTCTGATCCAGTGCTTATCCTCCTACAACGTCAGGGCCTGAAATTGGTCATTTGAAACCACTTGTTATACAGAGTCACCAAAAGACAGAGTGGGAAAGAGGAAAGTTCAGCTGGTTCCGCCTAAAAAATATCACCTAACAGCCCTGCCGTCCTTACATGATGATTCTGGTCACCTTGGGGTGGAGAGGACGACGGAGCTACTAAGAGACCGATTTTACTGGCCTCGTATGGCCATTGACATTGAGCAGTACATTAAGAATTGTGGCCGGTGTATTACCCGAAAGACACTACCACAGAAGTCTGCCCCCTTGAGCCACATTACCAGTAATGGTCCACTAGACCTGGTATGCATTGCCCTTTTGTCACTTGAACCCGATTCCAAGGGCATTGCCAATGTACTAGTAATAACCGACCATTTTACTCGCTATGCTCAGGCATTTCCTACCAAAGACCAGTGAGCAGTAACGGTTGCCAAAGTTCTTTGTTCACTATGGATTGCCCTCACGCATTCACTCTGATCAAGGGCGAGACTTTGAAAGCCGGCTTATACGAGAACTACTAGCGATGCTGGGAATACGCAAATCACGGACAACACCCTACCACCCACAAGGTGACCCGCAACCAGAACGCTTTAACCGGACTCTTCTCTCAATGCTTGGTACCTTGTAGCCTACTCAGAAGAGTAAGTGGAGTCAACACATCACACAGCTTGTTCATGCCTATAATTGTACCAAGAACGAGGTGACAGGCTACTCCCCTTGTTACCTGCTCTTTGGAAGAGAAGCTCATCTGCCCATCGACGTGTGTTTTGGCATTTCCATGGATGGTGAGAGAGGAGTGAGTCATCTGCAGTACGTTGAGAGAATGAAGACTGAACTTCAGCAGGCGTATCAGTTAGCTGCTGAGATTTCCTTGAAGGGTCACCAAAGAAACAAGAGGCTCTATGACCAAAGAGTGAAACCTCATATGTTGACAGTTGGAGACCGAGTGCTAATCAGAAACCTTGCTGTCACAGGGAAACACAAACTACAAGACAGATGGAACTGTTACCTTACGTGGTCATTGGGAAGTTTAAAGATTTACCGGTGTACAAACTACGGCCGGAGAGTGGAATGGGAGGGATAAGGACCATTCACAGAGTCCATCTGTTACCCATTGGAGACAATGTTAGATTCTCGAAACCCAAAGCATGTAGCCTCCAGTAACGAGAGCACAAACAGTGAGAAGACAAAGGAAACAGAATATGGACAGTGTTGATCTGGGTAGAGGTGAGACCCATGACACATCTGAGAGTGATGATGATGACGTCTGCTATTATTTCCCAGAGTTGATCCACACTCAGGGAAGACTGCCAGCCCCTCCAAGTAACGTAGAACCTGAAACGGCGCCATCTGTGTATGCTCATGAGCTTAATCAGGAGTGTGTAGGGAGAGAGGATCCGACAGAGAGTGATTCCATAGGGAGCCTCAACCAGTCTCTCGAAGTCATGGAGGATCTGGATTTAGAAGGGGGAGAGAATGACACCCGGAATGTCTCCAAAGAGGAGCCAAAACCTGCTGTGTGTCGTAAATCTCGGAGAGAAGTAAGGCCAGTGATTAAGCTGAGTTATGATGAACTGGGCCGACCCACCGATAAACCATTAACCTTGGTTCATCGAGGGATGGTAGTAGACATTGAAGAGTCCTGAAAAGACAAAGAAGGCCTGCAACATTGTATGGTGCCACCCCATGGCCCAGTGTCCCCAGTGTGATTTGGCCAGCCCTTGCTCTATCGTCAGAATAGTAGTTCAATCTTAAATATGTTTAGTCTCATGAGGGCATGAGAAGGTAGAAGGGGGAGGGTGTAACCCCCTTATCAGGCAAATTTATATATGTATATAAGCTATAAGTAGCTTTACATCTACGTAAATGGGTTTCCCTTAAGAGTAAGGTAATTATAAATTTTATTTTATAATAATAACCCAATAGGTTATTAGTAAAACCTGATTAAAAAACACTGTGCTGTTAAGGGTTTTATAATCCAGTCTGTATACTGTACAAAGTGCTGTTATATATGTGTGTGTTCCCCTTTAAGAGACAATAATGGTGGGTTGATGTGCACTTGTGAGAAAACGTGGTTTTCGCCATCAGGTTTGATTTATTTTTAGTTGATTGGATATTCATTTGCTTAGGCCTGCCCTCTAATAGGTGGGACTAATTTAATTGGTCTATTAAGAGATGAGTAAAGAAAGAGGAGAGAGACATGCAGCGAAGAAAAAAGCAGTCGCTGAAGAGCATGGCTCTGTGAATAATCTAGCTTTTATAACTGCCAAACGCAGGTTATATGTTATATTTTGATTTATAGTTTTTTTGTATGGTTAAGTATCCCCGTTGACGCAAACTGTGTGTTAACTATTTGTGTATTGAGACTGTTCACGGATTGAAGACATTGAGGCCTGGTGAGAGCAGCGAGGTTTTTCTTTAGCGTTAGTTTACCGGACTATTCGGCATTATTGAACTTGCGGTTAGCGCGGTGATCATTATTCATCGTGGGATGTGACTGAGAAAATCAGATAGCCCTTTTGAGTCACCGGAAGTACTCAAAGGTCCTCTGACATCGAAGGATAGTACCAGACGCCACCGGCTAGCGCACCCAGCCACCGGGAGCGTTGGGTGTTTCCTCCAGCCTCATGGGATGGACGGCTGTTCGTGGAGGATTGTGTTGCCGCGCTCGGGAGAGTATCGTAGCTGCTTCAAGAGCAGGTACAGTCTATTTGGTTTGACCTTTGCTCACTGAAGAGTGAAGAGGCCAATTTTCAGTTTCAAAGGCCCCCACGCACACAAGCAACGAGGCCTGCATCGAGGTGGTGTTTGGGTGGGTGTGTGTGTGTGAGTGGGCCCATGTTTGTTTAACATTTGTTTATTGAAATTGTATTACCAGTTTTACTGTCATAGTTCATGAGACAGGGAAAGATTACTTTATGCCAGCGGTTTGGGAAATAATTCAGGGTGAGACTTTATAATTAGGTTTTATCAGTGCACTGGGTATTAAGTGAGGTACTACAGTTAATAGTTCATAGTGAATTCGCATGTTATGATTCTCATTCATATTGTATATTGAGTATTAACCTCTGCACTTATTCACATTGACTTCATCTATTTGGTATTATTAGTATATCTCTACTGATTATTCCTATCTATTTTATTTTATTATTCCCTTTGTTCTGGTTTTATAAATAAATTCCCTTTGATGTATAGCCTTATCAGTTTGAGTTAATTATTGGTGAAGATAGTATCTTTAGCCAGTGGTATCAAAGTAGGGCTTAAATTTATAATCGAGAGATAACCATTAAAGGAACCCGGTGCTCCACCCTAAAAGCTTAGGTCAGGCCAACCTAACAGGGCAGGGGGCGCTACAGAGACAATTAGACATCACATATTGTCAAATTAAAGGAAAAACCTTGCTGTGTGTGTTACATTGCACAGCAGGGGTCAGGAGACATCACCTGGTGGATTGCGGTCCAGATACAGACACAGCAATGTATTCAGAGGAATCGACCCCATAAGCACTTTATAGTAGAAATGATTCATATATGAAAATATAGCAGCAACAACTTCTTCTTCTTCTTCTTCTTCTTCTTCTTCTTCTTCTTCTTCTTCTTCTTCTTCTTTCGGCTTTTCCCTTCAGGGGTCTCCACAACGAATCATCTCTCTCCACCTATCCCTATCTTCTGCATCCTCAACACTTGCACCCACTAGCTTCATATCCTCATTAATTCCATCCATATACCTCCTCTTTGGCCTTCCTCTTTGCCTCCTGCCTGGCAGTTCCATGTCCAACATTCTCCTACCAATATACTCACTCTCCCTCCTCTGAACATGTCCAAACCATCTTAATCTGGCATCCCTAACTTTGTCCCCCAAACGTCCAACATGAGCTGTCCCTCTGTACTCATTCCTAATCCTGTCCAACTTTGTCACTCCCAAAGAGAACCTCAACATCTTCAGCACTGCTACCTTTAGCTCTGACTCCTGTCTCTTCCTCAGTGACACTGTCTCACCACTGTCCTGTACAAACAGCAGCAACAACATAAAAAAAAAAAATTAGCCATCAGTTTCAGTAGGAAATCCTCTTTACAGGAACCCTGTAAATGATTTAGTGGAAGGTAGCTGATCAAGACAAGTGCATTTTTAAAAATATTTACTCTGTCTGGTGTGATTAGGTTTTTCTTCTTCTATTTTTTTAATAAACCCAACAAATAAACTCATTGAGAATGAAAAAAAGATAACTGGACAGAGAAGTTTGTGTTTTTTCTTGTGTCCAAGTGATCATTTGAAAACACAACAAAACTTATCCACTTGTTATTTATTTATTTATTTATTTATTTATTTATTTATTTATTTTTATTTATCACCAAAAATATTATTAATTATATTATTAATAATAATTAATTATATTGTTAATAATATATTATTTATAGCTGTAATCTAATCACTAATAATTAAGCCTTAATGGTAACATGTAGATTGATTTTCTAGATATTTGTTGGACAAATTTAAGATGCTGTAGATCACATTTTACTGGCCTGCTTTGTGTCCATGTGTCCTCTTAATTCTTCAGACTTAAGATTAATTTCCTTTGTCTGAGTGGTCTCGTGATGACTCCGGCCTCTTCTCGAATGCACAAGAGCTGACTGAATGGTTTGATGAGGATAGAAATCATATGATGTGGCCTTCAACCAGATTTCAACCCAGGGCAAATTTTGGATTTTGGATTTTGGAGGGACGTGTAAGACACCATTCCTCAACCCCATCATCACAACCGACTAAAATATCTTTTAGAAGATGCATGTTCATCACTTCCAGAAACTTCTGCTCCAAAGCACACTGAAGCCATTCTAGTAACTCACAACTTACAGCCCAATTGGTTACGCCTTATTTTTCCACTTCCCTTGTGGGCTCTGAAGCAATTTGTGTCAAATAAAACAATAAAAAAAATCATTTTATGTTTTCTCATCACCGTGAGGATGCTGAATCCCCAAAAGGAACATGAAACAACGTACACAACAACTTCAGAAGAACAAGGCTACAAGACCACCAGCGCATGCCTCAGACAGCGCAGGGGTGACTTCTTTTTCCTCACAAAAGCGAGAGAGGAAAGCAAAGACGTGGAGATGAAAGAGAAACCAAGAACAAGCAGAACAGCACAGCACACACAACACACACAGAACTCGCTCTCCTCACATCTCGCTCTCGAACACACTCGACTCGGACCATCGCGGCCATGCTGGAAAAAAAAACAGGGGAATGGAGAGAAAGTGATGATGGGAGGGAGAAAGAGAAAGAGGGACTAAAAAGCCTGGTTCAATTAGCGTCGTAAAAAGAAAATACTTTGTAAAAAGGAAATAAATGCAGCAGCGAGAGGAAGACTGATGCTCTCAAATAAACTGGGGCTGCTGAATTTTTAATTGGGGAGAGAGATCCTAATTACGGCCATCAAGACACAGCACTTCCAAACACATTCCACACTTCTCTCTTTCTCTCTCTCTCTCTCTCTCTCTCTCTCTCTCTCTCGTTTGCTCGGCTTGAGTGTATGCTTCCATTTCATTAATATTTGATGAAAATGGGCTCGGCTGCATCAGCTGCCCCAAATGCCGCCTCCATTACGCATGCCGCTGTCCTACGTGCATGTGTGTGTGTGAGTGTGTGTGAGGTTAAGAGGTGGGGTGGTGTCTCGTCAGCCGCTCCTGTCGATTGATGCTATTAGATGGTCGAAAAACACTCGGGTGTGAGCTATAATTGAGCTGACACCAATAATGAAAGCGGATAGTGCCTCAGAGCTCCGGGCAAAACGTGGAACCTATTAATGACCATCATAACTCTAGGGGACTTTACTGTAGGGTCCAAAAGTCTGAGTGCCCTACCCAGAACTGTTTATGTTTCATCAATTATCAAATAAGCTTTGTGAAAAATCCTTGCGTGAAAACCCATGTATTTGAATATCCTCCGCTATGCTGCTCTCTGGGCTGTGTTAGAGTTCAGATAGCTCTCAGCCAATCAGAGCTCACTGTCTCCCATCCTGCATCAGACTCCTCACTAGATCTCCTCTGACATGTCTGTTCTTTTATAGGTTAATTGTATATGATAGCTGTTGAAGATGATGCAAATTAGCCTTTTAAAAGTCATTTAAAAAAATAAAAAAACCCTTAAAAATCATTGTTCAACAATGAATCTAAGAAAGTGTTAAAAAAACCCCTCTTTTTTGCTCCTAACTGTGAAACAGGGTCGAGTATTTATTTTATTTTAATTTTTATTACAATTATTAAATACACAAATTGTGGTCAACTAGCACCCATGCTTATGATTTAAGGAAATTATGAACATTCTAATGGATTTTTTTAAATGAATATATAATAATTTATTATAATATAATTCATGTTTGTATGCATTATTATGAATGAATTATCTGGGCAACAGGGTTGAACTTTCAAAGTGAGCTCATCAATAAATACGGTAATATCACTGAAAATGAAGAAAAACCTATGAGAGAACTTTCTCACTACTTTTCTGCTTGAAAAATTAGGATGTTTGTGTGAAACCTGTGACTTATGTGGAATATTCCAAATATTTTACACTTGAATGTAGTGAAAGTGAATTGTTTTTGAGGTAGCGGGAGACGTCATGTGCTAACAATGCTGTAGATTTTGTAGGGTTTTTTGAAAATCTTAAATGCTAATTTAGTCTTAAATGTTTATTTTTTGACTTCATTTTTCAGATGTTATAAATAAATAAATCATTAAATAAATAATTAAATAGATAGATAGATAGATAGATAGATAGATAGATAGATAGATAGATAGATAGATAGATAGATAGATAGATAGATAAATCAATCTTTTTACATAAAACTGCATAAAATAAAATGAACCTTTTTAAATGTTGACAGTGTTCAAGTGTCTTATTTATGCTAAACAACATTTTTACATGAGCCTAAGACTTACACAGCACTGTATGTTGATGAGAAGAACCTTCACTTTAGACATTAATTAGTCAATGTAAAATCAGAAGAAAACAAATGACACATGATCATGGAATTACTTTTATCTCTCTACACACACAATAATTATTTACTCACCTTTTCTTGTTGTTTTATTCGATCCTTGTTGGATCATTTTCTTACTAAGACCACCACCCCAACTACCACCACCACCAGCTCACCAACACCACCACCCCCAATACCACCACCAGCACCACTACCAATACTACCACCATTACCACCCCCACTACCTGCACCAGCACCAACACCACCACCCCCACTACCACCACCAGCACCACTACCAATACTACCACCAATACCACCCCCACTACCTGCACCAGCACCAGCACCACCACCCCCACTATCACCACCAGTACTACTCCCACAGCCACCACAAGTACCACCCCCACTACCACCACCAGCACCACCCCAATCCCACTATCACCAACAGCATTAACAGCACCACCACCCCTACTACTAGCAGCACCACTACCACAATTAGCATCACCACCAGCACCACTAATGCCTCCACTACCTCCACCACCACCAACATTACCACCACCAGGACCAACACCACCACCCCCACTACCATCACCACCACTACCACCTCCACCACCACCAGCCCCACCAAAATGTTGCCGGTTTATCACTATACCCTCATTTAACTCATGAAACCTTACATGCAATTCCCCTCTGAGTCATCAAGCTGGACAAATGTATAAAGTCCTTATCTGCACTCTGTCTAAAAATCTGAAAACTTTTAACTTCTAGTCATTGAGACTAGCATCAGTCAGAAACCCTGCAGAGGCTGGAAGCCGGTCAGAATTAAATCTAAATAAATGAGGGCTAACAGGCAAGTAGCTAATAAATATCAATGTTTTGTTCATTTTGGAGAATTATCAAATTATTTTATTTGTCCATATAATAATAATAATAATAATAATAATAATAATAATAATAATAATAATAATAATTTTTCACTCATCTCAAAAATACTTTTGCACGCTAGTTAACTTAGCCTTTGTATGCTAGCTAATGTATATTACCAAAAATTCAACTTGTAAATTTTTTTTCTATTTTTGTTAGATTAGTATATTATCTTTTTAAGTCTTTCAACCCTCTGAATGGGACTTGAATGAGCTGTACAGACATGTTCCACATTTTTTTGTTTATTTCTTATATTAAAAAAACCCCAACAAATCATACATTTTTTTGAGAACATTAACATTAATCAAAACATTAAATTTTGTGGAATATCCATAAAACAAGTTCCTACAAACAGCTAGAAACTGACTTTCATTTGTTTGACGTTATTAAGACAGAAAAGTGCAGAATGTAACTGTGACACCTTAAAATGTAAAAAATCGTGTGAAGCAAACATTTTGAAAAAAACAAATTTGTATATATTTTCAGATGACACCACAGTAGATTTGACTCGGAATAACCTCCTCTTGTCGCTCGGAAACACCAGAGGGCCATCATTTATAAAAGGGAAATTTGATTAAACATAAAAATGAGGGTGTGAGAGAGAAAAAATGAGTCATAATCCCCCCTGAATCCCCCCAGAAAGCCACTAGGTCCTTCTCTGTGCTTGTCTTTTTCCCGAGAGACCTTCTGCTTTTTAGATATTCAGAGAGAGAGAGAGAGAGAGAGAGAGAGAGAGAGTGAGAGTGAGAGTCTAATCTCAAACATGAAAAAAAGGGACCTGGTGTGTTAGAGTGAGGTCTAACCTTCCTGTCTTGACCCATTTTCCTTTTTTTGTGCTACAATTCAGTGTTATTTCACCTTGACACTTTAACTGGCTGAGTTTTATTAACTAGAATTTACATTACTGGTATGTGGCAGATGTCCTTATCCATAGTGACTTATGATTTATTTTATTTTATACAATTGAGGGTTAAGGACTTCGCTCAAAGGCCCAGCAGTGGCAACTTGGCGGACCTGGGATTCAAACATGCAACCTTCCCATCAGCAATCCAACACCTTAACCACTAAGCTACCACATCCCCCGGCTCATAACATCTCAATGAGCGTCACATACCCTGATGTTTAGCATATACCGTACGCTAGCACCAGCCTGGAGAAATCTCTGCACACGTCCCCCTTTTTTCCCTTCAACCATCAGCGAGCTTGTACAGTTATAGCCCTCACTCCAAAAAGTGATGTTTCATCAGTGCTTGCATTATATCCAGAGACTTTTTGCACCAGGCCTTAACTCACTGAGACAGAAGGAAGCAGAGGAGAAAGCAGCTGTCATCTTCAATCTCACACCGCCTTCATTAACATCAAACTTTAATCAGGCTTTCAGAATTCCTCTGTCTCTCTCGCTCCGGCTCACGCAGATCTTCATCCCAAACCGAGGTGAGCAAACTGGGAAGTACATCACCTACGTCATGTTTTAAATAAGGAATAAAACATTAGTAAGGGGGGTGTGCTGTAATAGGAAATGAATCAGAGGTAAGCTGGTGGGATGAAGCGGTGTCACTGTCGCCACCTGGAGGTTTCAGTAACAGCACTTCCTGTAAGAACACAACACCTGTCCCAAATCACATACTTAGGCACTATTCTACACGCTAAAAAGTAGTGCACTTCAAGAACCCAGATGATCATGCACTCAACTCCTGCAGCTTTGCTTACAAACAGAAAAAGGGGTGGAGCTACCAGGTGCTGAATCTGTCTGAGAGAACTTTCTCAGGATATCCACTCCGCTGGACGAGATTTTAAATTAGGCCACGTTGTAATTCTTAAAGCTAGTGTCTTCACACTACATGTGTTTGAATTGTGTCATTTGCTTTCGACTGGGAAATGAATTATACTTCCTGTCGCTTAAAACCTTTTAAGATGCTACGACCCTTCTAACATTCATGCACTAGACGCTAGGGTACACAGTGCATTGTGTAAGAGATTTGGGATGCTGCTACAGGGCTGCATTCCTCTTATACCACAGCATATTTAAAAATGACACATCAGACTTTACATCTGTTTATATTTACGATATATTTAATGTTATGGAAGGAAGTTATCACTTTTTATCACATCTTTATATATATATATATATATATATATATATATATATATATATATATATATATATATATATATATATATATATATAAGATTTATCACATCTCATTTGTATAGAGTTTTAAAAATGGACAGATTTAGAGAAATAGAAAAATTCAGAATAAATGACATTTTTATATTATATATATATATATATATATATATATATATATATATATATATATATATATATATATTTTATTTTTCTATTATTTTTTTATTTTATTTTTTTTTTATATTTATTCCTAAACATTGAGTGGCATGGAAAAACTCCCTGAGATGATACTTTGAGAAGAACCAGACTCATAACCTGCTCTCCAGCTGTAAGAAAGCACTCACACTGATGACTCCTTACTTAAAATGCTAAATATATAATCTATAAACATAGTATAGTATAATTATTATACATAGTAAATATCACTGTACAGAAACGTATTGAATCAACACCTTCTGACCAATCGGAATTGAGAATTGAAGCAATGACGTGAGAAAAAAACAGTTATTAAAGTGAGCGCTGAAGTCAGAGACAGATCCACGAGAACAGCGTCGTGAACAAATGTGAAAGCTGCATCAAAGATCATAGAGAATTAAAAACGTAGAATATGTAATGCTCTAAAACAGCCTGAACACCACAACACCTCCCAATCCACTGCACACACACACACACACACACACACACACTCTCTCTCTCTCTCTCTCTCTCTCTCTCTCATTGCTTAAGAGCATAGTACAAATCACAGCACACATTACCACAATGCAGCTTATTTACATATTCATAGAGATGTAAATTATTTAACACTGACGGCCACAGCATCACGCCAGTGTTGCGCCTCACACACCAACAGCATCTTAGACAATTATCTCACTCTACAATTCCATTCCTTCTGTTCTATTCATTTATTTAAATCTATAGACTTATTTATGCTCTTTATTCTACACAACTAATAATATTCAACAGTTTTAATGTTTCATTCATTAACATATATTTAAACATTTTTTTTGCAAATATTTGCATTTATTAAGTGTGTTAAAATATTCAATATATCTTTAAAACATTACATTTTAATTAATATTAAAATATGTGTGGATCTAATGCGCATGGAAATAATTTTTATTTCATTTATTATTTATGTTGGATTTATTTTTCATATGAATTATGTACCTACTTTATTCTTATCTATCTATTTATTTATTTATTTATTTATTTATTTATTTATTTATTTATCTATTTATTTATTTATTTATTAATTATTTAGGTATATTAATATTCTAACATCATAATTCTTTATTCATGTACAGCATATTTATCCATAAGCGCTGGATAACATAATGCCTTTAATTTAACTTCATCATTTTCTATATTCATAAATAAAATTATTAGAATTTTGATGATTAAAAAGAAATTGTTTATTTTATAGCAAATATTTCCTTAAACCATTGTTTTTTTATTTATTTATTTATTTATTTTTAAATCAAATATTTCTATTAGTGGCTTTAATTGCAAATTAATATTTATAAAATTGTAATGTATTTATTTAAATATATATACTGTAGACTTTAATTATATTGATATTAATTAATATATTATGTAATGTATCTTTATGAGACAAATAGACGTATATGTATATATCTCACTGAAACAAAATATTAATAATTATTATTATATAATAAACTGGAAATATGTTTTCTCTCATAGTTAAAAATGTAGTTAGTGTGAATTATTATTATTATCATTAGTAGTAGTAGTAGTAGTAGTAGCATTGTCATTAATAATGATAATACTACTACTACTACTACTAATAATAATAAATTGATGAACTGTTTTAAGAAATATGTTTGGTGTGAATATGAAGGTTGGTGCAGTGTGTGAAGGAAGTTCTGAGAGTATGAAGTCTGCAAAAGTCAAAGGACACACACACACACACGCACACACACACACACACACACACACACACACACACACACACTTAGACACGAGCACAGAAAGACCTCCAGAAAAGGACACAAGTGGCAGAAGCTGTACTTCCTCGAGTGTGCAGACCCCCTCCCTCACGCACTTCCACTGCTCACTCACTCACTCTCTGCCTTATACATGCACACACACTTCCACACATACACACACTCATGGAGGGAGGCTCACACCATCATCACCCCTCGCAGGAGGAACAGATGCCCATACTCACTCAGTGTCTTGACATCCTGCGCTGAAGAACTTCCCTGATTTCCTCATTCTTTTTTTTCTACGCTCGTCCATCTTGTCCTTAAGATGGCCGATCAGTGGAGCAGAGACGCCTTAGTGACCATCGCAGCAGAGCCAGCTGTGTATCTTAATCCCAGACCTGGGCTCTCGGCTCTATCCGAACCCCGTCCATGCAGTTTTCCCACTCATACACAATCTGGCGTCCCGTGCCGGGTTTCTCTGCATCTGCTTGCAAAAGCAAAGCGCAATCAATATGGAAGGGGCGCGCTATTTTATGATTGGAGAAGTTGTGTTGTGTTTTTTGGTGGTGAAATTCATTATTTAGTATCTGAACCTTCAGCTATTCCGTATCATTTATTCATAAAGTCCCTTTTTGCCAGAAGGAAATGGATACAGAGAGAGAGAGAGAGAGAGAGACAGAGAGAGAGAGAGAAAGAGAAAGAGAGCGTGGGGTAAGAGGAAGATAGGAAACAAAGCAGAGGGGCATTAGAGGTTCAGATTGATGATATTGATCACATAGCATCTTGAAATAATTGAGGGAGGGAATTATGGACATGATTGACAGATGAAAACCTCATATGGCTTCCAGGCCTTGAACATCAGACGAGTACGCTGCACTGATTGAACTGAGAGTGCTCTGACAACACACACACACACACACACACACATACACACAGACAGAGAGAGCGAGAGAGAGAGAGAGAGAGAGAGAGAGAGAGAGAGAGAGAGAGAGAGAGAGAGAGAGAGAGAGAGAGAGAGAGAGAGAGAGCTCCAAATCTTTGCTTGTTTGTGCTGCTGCAAAAAAAAAACCCTGAGCTATGATTATATGGATGTGTGTAAAGTGAGGCAGGTTTAAAAGTTCAAAAATAAAAAGGCCCCAGAAAACTGCTGCGATCGCTCACACACATAATGAAAACAAATGCAAAACCATGCAGGGAATAAAAACCTAACACAATATAGCTCAGTTCGACACCAAAAACAAGCAAATCTTTTTCTGTCACGCGTATAATAATAAAAGCGTATGCTTTAGCGCAGAAGCCTAGGCCTAGAGCCTGACAAGGGAAAATAATCAGAAATTTCCTCGCCCCCTTTTGAATTATTTACATCGACTTGCCGCTACACCAGCAGTGCCGAATTGCTAGAATCGATCTCCGTCAGCGGGCGAGAAACAAGCACTACCTGTAGACGGAGTGCACACTTTGTAGGGTGCAAGGAGGAGGATGCGGTGTAAGCGAACACCTTTCACCTTTACTGGCTGATCATCCCACTGTCTGAAACAAGCTTCTCTCTGTTTCTGCTTAGCTTGAGTATCCATGGCTCTGGGTGTCTCTCCCTCTCACACACACACACACACACACACACACACGCACACACACACAGAACTAGGCCAATGTCGATTTGAGTGTCTTTGTAATGTATTTTTATTGATTTGTCTCTTACCTTAGGTAAAACATGGCGTCCAGGGAAAAACCACCAGATGTCACTGCACCTGAATTCAAGCACAGTTCAATAAAATAAAAAAAATTCATTGCAGTAATGTGGAAATATTTCTATTCCAGCATAATTCTGTTTAAAAAAAACAAAATAAATAAAAAAAATCAAAAAATCAAAAAATACATAAATGGACATATTTGATCAAAGGGATGTAGAAATACTTCTATTCTTGCATAATTCTGATAAAAAACAAATTCATTAAAAAAATAAGTAAATAAATAAATGTACATTTTTCCTCAGTGACAGAGAAATATTTCTATTCTAGCATAGTTCTGATTACAAAACATAAATAAATAAATAAATAAATAAATAAATAAATAAATAAATAAATAAATAAATAAATAAATAAATACATAAATACATAAATAAATAAATAAATAAATAAATGGACATATTTGATCAAAGTGACGTAGAAATATTTCTATTCTTGCATAATCCTGATAAAAACGTAAATTAATTTAAAAAAATAAATAAATGTATATTTTTCATCAAAGTGACAGGGAGATATTTCTATTCTAACATAGTTCTGATTAAAAAACATAAATAAATAAATATAGAAAGAAAGAAAGAAAGAAAGAAAGAAAGAAAGAAAGAAAGAAAGAAAGAAAGAAGGAAAGAAAGAAATGTACAGATTTCATCAAAGTGACAGAGAAATATTTCTATTCTAGCATAATTCTGATAAACCATTAACGTACATATTTCACCAAAATGTTGTAGAAATATTTCTTTATACATTAATTTAGCTTTCTGAAGAGATCATGTTAAGTATTTTTTTTAAACAAATGAAATTAGATTAATATCACATTTTTGTTTGAGAAGGAACTTATTACTTCATTCATTCATTCATTGTCTACCGCTTATCCGATCTATACTCGGGTCACGGGGAGCCTGTGCCTATCTCAGGCGTCATTGGGCATCAAGGCAGGATACACCCTGGACGGAGTGCCAACCCATCGCAGGGCGCACACACACACACACACACACACACACACACTCTCATTCACTCACGCAATCACACACTACAGACAATTTAGAGATGCCAATCAACCTACAATGCATGTCTTTGGACTGGGGGAGGAAACCGGAGTACCCGGAGGAAACCCCCGAGGCACAGGGAGAACATGCAAACTCCACACACACACGGCAGAGGCGGGAATCGAACCCCCATCCCTGGAGGTGTGAGGCAAACGTGCTAACCTCTAAGCCACCATGCCCCCCCGAACTTATTACTTATGAAACAAAATAAAAATAGAGAACAAAAAAACAAAACAAAAGAATACTTAATTAAGATTTAACAAGACACTAGTACAAGACACTATCTAGCAATTTTCTTTGCTTATTATCAAGCAGATGGTGTTTCTTTTCAGACTTTTATTTAGGCAAACAGCTAATATTTCTTAAATTAGAGCTAAAATTTAATGTATTGGACACAAAGACACACTTTACTGAGGCGAGGATGCTACTGTTACACTGATGTCCTTGAGGAAGACAGACAAACTGATAAGACAAGACAAGCAGCTCGAGGTCAAAGAAGATTGAACAAAATAAAGTGCCAATGTAATGTAAGAGGCTTGTCTTTTCCAGAGTTACAGTATACCTACACAAATATATTATTATAATTATTATTATTATTATTTTTTTTTACAATATTTATCTATATTTTAAAGATATATGACCTCTGATTTATATACAGGGTCTGATGTTAGAACCACATTAAATGCCCATTAGGTAATTTCCTCCTAAACTTCCCTTTTAAAGACCTCATGGAGAATTCATGAGCCGTTATTATGAATTATTGAGGTGTGTCGTAAATGCCCATTTCATAGTCGGAGTATCTTTACTTTTACCTTTGTAATGAATCAATTTCAATTAATGCCATAATGTCTCCCTCAGGCTTTACTGTACTGCACAGGTAGACAGGTGCACTGTGCTGGAAGCACCCAGACAAACAGCAGCGTTCAGTCATCATTAGGTCTCATTGTGTTCTTTCTCATCCTGATTGCTCGCTCACTTCCTCCCAGACCACTCGGTCTGACATGATGAACGATTATTGTTTAGCGAAAGTAAAAAAAGTATTGATCTGGGACGGTGGACGTGCGTTTGCATCTGATGAATATGGTGTGCAGGCAAACTTTTTTTCCACCTGGGCACATCTTGCCACCCTGGGGAGTCAACTCACGCCGATGATGTCATAAACTCAA
The DNA here is from genome assembly GCA_033459395.1 of Hemibagrus guttatus. Classification (NCBI taxonomy): domain Eukaryota; kingdom Metazoa; phylum Chordata; class Actinopteri; order Siluriformes; family Bagridae; genus Hemibagrus; species Hemibagrus guttatus. Next base: position 4,941,576 of record JAUCMX010000001.1, read on the forward strand.
GACGAGATGCAGGAGAAAGTCATGAGGGAGCTTCATTTTCCATCTCAATGGCAAACACACACAGACACACACTTATCCATCATCTACAATGACTAGCTTCCTAGCATATCAGATTCCTTATCTGAAGGTTTATGGCTCGGTTATCTTCTAGATTTGTGGCAGCGTTTCTAGCCAAAGATTTGTCTAAATGTTTCTCTAAATGCTAAGGAGATTTTTAACATCGACACATCACAAGTAAATACAAACAGGCAGTCAGACAGCAGCAAGAAAATTTAAGACAGACAGGCAGAGAGGTGCCAAATAAATACAAGCAGGCACGTAGGAAAAAAATAAACACAGACAGAACACAGTCAGGCAGACAGGTAAAAGGATAGCAAGTTAGGCAAGCAGACAGACAGGCATGAGTAAAGACAGACAGACAGACAGACAGACAGACAGACAGACAAAAGGCAGGCTGATATGCAAACAAACAGAAAAAAGACAAATGGGCAGGAGTGAAGAAATTGGGCAGACAGACAGATAGGCAGACAGACAGGCAGAAACAAAGGCAGGCAGACAGGAGTAAAGAATAACCGGCAAAAATGCAGACAGACAGTAGCAAGAAAAGTTGAGACAGACAGACAAATAGTGGCAAAAGTCAGTGCAAGCAAGCAGGTAAGCAAACAGTTAAAAACACAGACAGACAAGCAGGCAAGTAGTCCGACAGACAGGCAAAATAAAGAAAGATGGCCAGGCAGACAAGACAGACAACAGTCAAGAAAGACAGACAGACAAGCAGTAAGGCAGACCAGCAAGTAAAAACAGACAGACAGACATCAGATAGACAGGTAAGCAGGCAGGCAGACCAACAGGCAAAAGTAAGCAGTTTTGTAAAAAGACAGGAAAAAGTAAAGAAAGACAGACAGGCATGGGTGAAGAAAAACAGACAGACAGGCAGGCAGAAAGAAAGACAGGCTCCTGCAAAAGGCAGACAGACAGAGAAGAATAAAGAAATAGTGGCAAACAAGCAGACAGACAGATTCAAAAAGACAAAAGTAAAGAAAGGCAGACAGACAGGCAAATGGACAGACAGAGAGTAATTGCAGCCTGATGTAATAAACATTCAGCACAGTAGACAACATATCCAGAGAAGCAGGAGGTTTCAGATAAATGTTCTTCATCAGCTGCATAACAAAGTGCTTCTGAAGCTAACCTCGTCATTTTACTTCAACCTTTTAACCTTCAAATTGTCTCTGCACCTAATAAAACAGGCTACATCACTTTTGTCTCCAGTTACTCTTTCCACCTTCAAACCACATGACCTCCCTTTCCTGTGTTTCTTTCCACCATAACTTCTTCTCCCTCTCTATAAGACTTTTTTTTGTTTTTCTGCCTACGTTTACATTCCAAGAAGTTCTTCTTCCTGGGAATGAACAAAGGCCCAGATACTTTTTGCACTACATTAACCGTTTGCCTCGATAAAAACTGTCCTCTCTCTTTATGAAAAGCCACATTACCCCCCAAAGCCATTGCTGTCTGATATCAGAGTATGATATCAAGCTCAGGACAGTGAAGAAGTAGTAACATGGGTTAAATGAGCTCAATAATCTGATAGAGACTTGTCAGTCTCATCTACCTATTGTTCCAATGTTACAGCTGCAAAAAGCAATTTTTACTAGAACACCCAGGTCTCCAAGTGTTAGATTAATATGCGTACAGTCTCATCATCACATGCATCTACCCAACTGCCTTCTAAATACTGTTTTCATTCCCCCACCTCACTGACATAACAATCTCCTCCTCACTAGCTGGCCTAAGCTTTGTCCCCTCGACTCATTCCCACGTTCCCTTATGCTCCTCCTTGGCCTTACCCACACCAGCCAAACATACCTCATCTCAGACAAACTAACCACCATATTGTAGCAGGTATGGATAACATCATACATACAGAACTATAAGCAAATCCATTTTTATCTAAAAAAACCTTTAAAATATTTTCTTTCAAAGAATTACTTCTACACCAGCTTGTGATATGCAAAATCATCAGTCTAGCATTGCAATCCACTTCAGTCTCTGCATAACAAGAACTGCACTCTGGCGTGGTGGTAGCTCAAGTGGTTAAGGCTCTGGATTGTTGAATGGAAGATTGCAGTTCAAGCCCCAGCATTGCCAAGCTGCCACTGTTGGGCCCTTGAGCAAAGCCCCCAACCCGTCCAACATGGCTGACCTTGTGCTCTGTCCCCAATTATTCCTATGCAAAGGAATAATTTCACTGTGCAGTAATGTAATGACAAATCAAGGCTACTTTACTTAAATATCCTATCTCTTGAGAAGATCCTTCATGGTGTATAAAGGGCTAAGATGTCAAATCAGGTGATGATTTGTATACCACAAGGATCTGTGCCTGGCCTTTGCCTCTTGTCACTGTACAACACGGCATTAGGAACCATCATGCACCCTCATGGATTGTCTTGTTACTGCCATGCTGATGACACTCAGCTGTTCCTCTAGAAAGCATACATCCAATTTAATACCTTGAAGAACTTCTGCTCCTTGTCATCTCAGAATTTACATTTGGCAAACACCCTTATCCAGAGCGACTTACATTTTATTTCACTTTATTCAACTGAGCAATTGAGGGTTAAGGGCATTGCTCAGGGGCCCAGAAGTGGCAAGTTGGTGGACCTGGGATTCGAATTCACAACCTTCCGATCAGTAGTCCAACACTTTTATCACTAAGCCACCACATCCCAGGAAATCCAAAGATCAAAAGTGTTGGCTGTGCATTTGCTAGGATCTAATTTTATGTTCAGTAGATGACCAGAGCAAACATTTCTGACATTTACTATATTTTTATGTCAATATGGTGGAACCTGATTGATCAAAGCAGCTTGCAGACCGTCACTGTTTGCCTGTCACCTGGCCTTAGCTCTGGATTGCCACCGATTAACTAGAACAGCACTATCTCAAGTGGAATGGATTTAATTCTGTCCTAAATGGCAACCTTAAATGTTGCCAAATTGTCTATAAAGGCTTCAATGTTTTCCAGATTCCACTTCTTGAGTTCATTGAGCTTAAGCTGCTGTAAAGTTAAAAAACACCATGACTCATTGTGATTCTGTCTTGATCTGGATTTAAAAATGTACAAAATATAAATCTAAATTTAAATCTAAACAACACAGACAGACAGCTTTTCAGATTTACATGCACAGAACAAGTATACAAGTAACAGCTACACAGTAGCAGAGGTAGTGACTGTAGGAGAAGTGAACTGAAGGAGTGTGTAAGTGTGTCAAACCCTCAAATGTGCGCTGTTGTTCCCATCTAACGCCTCTAATATACACTATAGATGTACACTATAACTCTTGCATCATTAGTGCGCCAACACACACAAACACGTCTGTCATACACACTCACACTCCAACATGACAAGTACTGCTCCTCTATAATAACACTAGAGGAGCCGAGACTCTCCGCTCCCTACGTCCCCCTCAGTCCCCTCGTTATCATGCCTAAGCAGGATCTGTGAGGGTATGAATTGATTTGCTGGGTTCCTCTGGGAGCTCACGCTACTCTCTCTCTCTCTCTCTTTCGCACATACACACACACACACACACACACACACACACACACACAGTGCACAGGTAGTGGGGTCTGCAAAATTCCATGGCACATGGCTACATTGTTATCTCCATGCAACCTTTGACCTATGGTGCATTGGCAAAGATAAAAGATGGTCATCAGCATCATAGGAGTGTGTGTGTGTGTGTGTGTGTGTGTGTGTGTGGGTGTGGGTGGGTGTTGGACAGGCAACAATCAGAATCATGCTCCACCTTTTGAAGCTCAGCTCCACTGGGAAGCAATGAAACATTGATGAGTAGCGTCTGTGTGTGTGTGTGTGTGTGTGTTTGTGTTTGTGTGTTAATATGTGTATTTGTGTATAGTGTGTGTGTGTGTGTGTGTGTGTGTGTGTGTGTGTGTGTGTGTGTAGCAAAGGCCGAATGGCACTGGGGGCAAATAAAGCTTCGTCTCAGGTGTAGTGGGTATTACGAGTCTGAGGAATGGCTAGTTTACACACACACACACACACACACACACACACACACACACACACACACACACACACACACACACACACACACAGAGAGAGAGAAGTGGGCTGCAGGGTTATAAGACACTCATAAAGATGGCTTCCTCTCTTATTAGAGCCTGTCACTCTGGGTGTCTGTCAATAATGTGATTAATAAAAGCACACAGCTGACAGGCTGCCAATCAACACACACACACACACACACACACACACACACACACACACACACACACACACACACACACACACACACACACGGCAAGAAGAAAAACACAGGAGAGAAAGAAAGAGCAAAGGCAGAGGGATGTTCTCTACCTCCTCCACAGGTGAGGGTCAGAATGGGTTGACTCTTGTTTTTACTGTCCACTATTTTGACAAGTGGTCTGACAGATTTTACGTGAATTCACACACACACACACACACACACACACACACACACACACAAAGAGAGAGAGAGAGAGAGAGAGAGAGAGAGAGAGAGAGAGAGAGAGAGAGAGATGTCTGACAATACCATCAAACCTGTTGACCAGAGAATATGGAGTAATTGGGGTCTGTGTGTGTGTGTGTTTGTGTGTGTGTGTGTGTGTGTGTGTGTGTGTGTGTGTGTGTGTGTGTAACATAAGCATTAACGTCAGGCAAAAGTGATGGAGCTACTCTTCATTAGTGCTATAATGAAATGCAACTAAAGGTCATTTAAAATTTCTGACCTCTAGGAAAAAACAAAGACAAAGCTTTTTTTTTTTTTTTTCAAATGTAGTTCAGACCCAGGGACTGGGGAACATCTCCTCAACCCAAGTTCAGCAAGTGACATCAAACCAACATGGCTGCTCACAGCGTCATCACCAGTAAACACAGCAGCACTTTAAACAAGTTGTACTGTATGTACTAGTGTCATCTTTGTCATATCAACATACAGACATATTTATTTTTTAAATCCAATGCAGTGATTATGGAGTTGAGTAAATAAATCACTCGTAAGAGATCTAAATAAATAAATAAATAAATAACAAATAAACAAACAATCAAATAAACAAATAAATAAATGAATAAATAAATAAATAAAAAGAGAAATATAAGTAAAAGATTAAAAATATAATTTAAAAAAAAATCCACATTTATTTTTTTTTTATTTTTGATTTAGTTTAATTAACCTTAAACAAATTAAGCTGGGACGAAAAAGGTACAATATTAAATGTAACTATAAATGGATAAAAAGTATGTCTTCACAGTGTATTAAAAAAAGTACACTTTGCTTTATCGCTGTTGTAGAAGATTAATAAAACACTGAATACGCACATCAACTGCAATGTTGATTATTTTCAGCACATATTACAGCACTCCCCGCCATATTTTATTCCTTACATAGTATTCAACATATCCAATAATAATAATAATAATAATAATAATAATAATAATAATAATAATAAAAGAAGAAGAAGAAGAAGAAGAAGAAGAAGAAGAAGAAGAAGAATAAGGGGGCACGGTGGCTTAGTGATTAGCACATTTGCCTCACACCTCCAGGGTTGGGGGTTCGATTCCCGCCTCTGCCGTGTGTGTGGAGTTTGCATGTTCTCCCCGTGCCTCGGGGGTTTCCTCCGGGTACTCCGGTTTCCTCCCCCAGTCCAAAAACATGCGTGGTAGGTTGATTGGCATCTCTAAATTGTCCGTAGTGTGTGATTGTGAATGAGAGTGTGTGTGTGCCCTGCGATGGGTTGGCATTCCGTCCAGGGCGTATCCTGCCTTGATGCCCAATGACGCCTGAGATAGGCACAGGCTCCCCGTGACCCGAGAATAGTTCGGATAAGCGGTAGACAATGAATGAATGAATGAATGAATGAATAATAATAATAATAATCTATGAATGTGTATGGGAAAGACAGTGAAGAAGGGATTTTCTGATTGTTAACGCTCTGTCTGTGTTTGTAGTCCGATCTCATAGTAAACGCTCTTAGTGGATGGATTCCGAGATAAAATGTGATGCTGCACACATAAAAACGTATGGACAGTGCTGAATGTTGGTATGGAAATGATAATACAGAGCTGAAGTGTGTGTGAGAGACAGAGACAGAGACAGAGAGAGAGTCCCAGAGAGACTGATTAACCCTCATCTGTCAGAGGATGAAGAGATCTCAGAGGGATGAGTGTGAGGCGATGGGGATCAGTGCGATTGTGCTCAGGCTGGAGAGGATTAGAGCGAATGAACACATACTAGAGCAAGACAACGTGTCTAGTGCTGCTCAGTCGAGGAGATCGGACGTGTGTTATAATCTCCGCGTGATGGTTCTGCACTCATCTGAGAAACTTCGCCAGGTCTACTGAGGCGAGAAATATGCTTGAGAGTCCGGGTGTCTTGCCATACTACAACTCCACCGTGATCCGAATGAATAAAAAACGGGTAGAAACACGATCAGTAAGCTTTACATCCAGCTCCAGGTTCAGTTTCAGACCTGTAGGATGTGTGAGAATATCAGGATCATGGAGTGTATGTGGGAGGGAATTCCTTTATTACTGACAGGAATGCTAGTTAATTCAATTCAACTGATATGTTTAGCGCTTTTAACAATGCACATTTTCTCAAAGCAGCTTTATGGAAGTACAGAAACAGAGAAAAAATTCAATTTAAAGTTAAGTTACTATTTATCGCTAACATTTATCGCTACAAAGTGCTAGTTTTTTTTAAAATTATAATCAATGATAACAATAACACAAATAAATATGCACTAACCAATTAATTCCGATTTCGAAAAATAAGCATGTCAACATTATGACCACCTGTCTAATATTGTATTGGTCCCCCCTTTTGCTGCTAAAACAGCCCTGACCCGTCATGCACTGTGTATTGTGACACCTTTCTATCAGAACCAGCATTAACTTCTTCAGAAATTTGAGCAACAAATTGTCTTTTGGATCGGATCACATGGGCCAGCCTTCACTCCACATCTGCATTAATGACCCTTGGCTGCCCATGGCCCTGTCGCCAGTTCACCACTGTTCCTTCCTTAGACCACTTTTGATAGATACTGACCACTGCAGACCGGGAACACCCCACAAGAGCTGCAGATTTGGAGATGCTCTGATCCAATAGTCTAACCATCACAATTTGGACCTTCATCTAACCACAAGGTGGGGGATACCCTGGACACAGTGCCAGTTAATCACAATGCACAATCATCCCATTCATACACAATTTAGAGATGCCAATCAACCTACAACACATGTCTATGGACTGGAGAAGGAAACCAGAGAACCCAAAGAACATGCAAGACTCCACCCACCCACCCACACCCACACACACGCAGCAGGAATCAAACCTAAAACACCAGAGGTGTTTTGGTGTTTTCAGGGATTCGAAAAAGAATCTTCTTCATGAGTGGTCGTGAAAACGTCTAGCATCGTTCAGCCCAGTGTTCAGCGCTGTCTACTTGTGACGAACGTTAATACAATAATCCAGGTCTCGACATTGCCTTTAGCTAACTGAGAGAACAGAATAAAATGGAGCCATTTGTGTTTCCAAAATTCCACAGCTACAAACGTTACAGCGATGTTATAGGAACGTTCCACGACAGTCGCATAGCTAATCATTTTAAAAATAGTTTTATTCCAGCTGATTTCAGGTCATTCATAAAACAAGGGGAAATAAAAGTGTGCATTAAACAGCCCTCTACCCTGTGCTTTCCTCTCCCACCTGTGCACACATACATACTTGCCACCAGGAGGATCCACCAGCCTTCATAAGGGCACCCAGGGGCTCCGTTTCCATTTCTATCGATCAGTGCTGAAATGAAGAGGAGACAGATCAGGGGTTTGAGTTGTATTGGTATAAAATCTAAACAGATGGACCGGGCCAATGGGACTGAACATTGCTAAATAGTGCACACTACAGTAGGGTTTAAGGAAGAAATCTCGTGCTCGTGTTGTTGTTTTATGGCCTTGGGTGTAAAAAATAAAAGGCTGATATGTGAAATGAAATGGCTGTGGCGCTCAGGCTCGCTCTCCATCCATCACCGAGGCGATATGGGCGATGTTTATTAGAAATGATCCTCGCCATCTGCGGCGTTCAGAGGCTCCTCATTGGCCGAAACGCAGACCCAAATGCTGCTTAATTATTGATGTGTGTATATTGCTGATTTCGATGTTCTCCTCCCTCCCTCCCCAGTGTGTGTTTGAGAGAGAGAGGTGCAAATTTATCTCACTCGCTGCACTGCTTTTACACTATCTGCAGTGTGTGTGTGTGTGAGGGTGTGTGTGTGGTCTCAGTGGAGGTGTCCTCAGCATTTACTACATCCAAAGATGTGTCTCAACACACACACTGCAGCCGTTTACCTGTCGCAACTGATGCACTGCAACACAATACAAAATTGAGATCCGTGATCGCCATTTGATTACTCTCCCTCTCTCTCCCTCTCTCTCTCTCACACACACACACACACACACAAACACACACACACACAATTAACACACACTACAGAGTGCACTTATTCCATCAGTGCACTTACTCCAACACTAATTTATTACCGCATTAATACAATGTTGTGTATTACAACTGTTCCTTACAGAAATGTCATCACACGCCTTCCACACGTGATTAAGCGAGTAAAACATAATGCGGAAAATAAAGATTCACCATGAACTCAGTGTGAAATCATGGCAATAAAATTCGATAATATGATCACGTGAGAAAACAAAAGCAAATGCGAAAACCAAGGACTTTAATCAATACAAAAAATTAATACAAAACAAAAAATTAATTCGGATTAGTTAAATAATCCGAATCAGGTCTGAATTAAACGTTAAAAATAAACAAAATCATGTAAAATGTGAAAATAAATGAATTGCGTCTAAATGACAAGAAAATAAATAAACTGTTGAAAATCACATGAAAATAAATGACGTGTGTAAATCATGTGGAAATAAATGACGTGTGTAAAACATGCAAAAAAAATATTTGTGCAAAGTACATTTGAAAAATGAATACGTTGTGCAAATAAATAAATATTATGAAAATAAATCAAATAAATAAATCGTGTAAAACATGTCAGGAAATAAATGGAGTATGTAAATCATGTAAGAAAAAAATGATTTGTGTGTAAATTACATTTGAAAGTAAAACGAATTGTGTAAATCACATGACAATAAATGAATTGTACAAAAATGAACCCACAACTATAAAATTCACAAGAGAATCATATCATTATTCACACGTGATGCTCACGTGGAAAGGGAAATAGGGAATTCCTTTTAATTATAGATGCTGTGAACAAAGGAAAAGGAAATAATGGAACACAGGAAATAATGGAGTTGTTGGAAGTCGACCGAAAATCAGGACTTGATGAGACACATCAGGAATTTCTCCGCTCCTTGCACCCTCATCCACCAACATGACGCAACGTTAGGTCACAACACTGTGAGAATAAACTCCATCGCATTGAACACTGCTGAGAGTTTTCATGCTGTGAAGAAAATCCAGTGCATTATGTCGTGTATATTTACAACAAGAGGAGAAAATGTGTTGCACAAAGTGATGCAAATATTAATATCACGTTAATAGACTTTATTTCTAGAAATGTACAACAAGGTAATGAAAAGAAAAAGAACAAAAAAGTAATGCGATGGAATTGAAAGGAACAAGGAAATTTGGGAATGATTCAACAGTGAACACTAAGAAAAAAACTAAGAAGTAGTGACAATTTGGGAATTTGGAAAACTAGGAAGTAAAACATGGACAAAGGAAATAACAAGCACAGTTAGCCTCATTGCTAAAGGTTTACACGTTTTAAACTCCTGAGAGTCATAAAAGTTTTAAGCTTCACACAAATACACACATTTTTCTTTCATTTATATAAACAGTCCACAACACTTACCTGATATAAATACCTGGTGCCTTGAGGATTTCAGGACTATTCATTAGTTTCGTTAGTTTGTTGAATATCTTGTAAACGAAATCGTATCATATCAGGATGTGGAAAAGAATCGCTCAGGTTATTTAAAGTGAACTGTCTCCCTCTGCTGCTTACGCAACGCTACTGAAGTTCATCTGCTTTCTTAATGCTTGAACATACACCGACCAGGCATAACATTATGACCACCTGCCTAATATTGTGTTGCTCCCCCTTTTGCTGCCAGAACAGCCCTGACCCGTCATGCACTGTGTATTCTGACACCTTTCTATCAGAACCAGCATTAACTTCTTCAGCACTTTGAGCAACAGTAGCTCGTCTGTTGGATCGGATCACACGGACCGGCCTTCACTCCCCACATCTATCAGTGAGTCTCGGCCGTCCATGACCCGGTCGCCGGTTCACTACTGTTCCTTCATTGGACCACTTTTGATAGATACTGACCACTGCAGACCGGGAACACCCCACAAGAGCTGCAGTTTTGGAGATGCTCTAATCCAGTGGTCTAGCCATCACAATTTGGCCCTTCGTCAAACTCGCTCAAATCCTTACGCTCGCCCATTTTTCCTGCTTCTAACACATCAACTTTGAGGACAAAATGCTCACTTTGCTGCCTAATATATCCCACCCACTAACAGGTGCCATGATGAGGAGATCATCAGTCTTATTCACTTCATCTGGCAGTGGTCATAATGTTATGCCTGACATCGAAGTTTATTCTGCAAAACACACAAGAACCTGATGCAAATTTAATTCCTGATGCCAAAAGATGAACATTTATTCAGTTTGTGTGTGTGTGCAACACAGAGCAACAATTATTACAATATAACTTTATAAATTTTATTTGAACAACACTTTTAAAAATGGACATTGTCACAAAAAATATAGAATAAAAAAAAAAAAAAATTAAATGAATAGTTTTTCATTAACGAGCAATCTAGAAAAAACTCCCTGACTTTTCTAATAACAAAGAGACTATTGATTTTTAAGATTTTCTCAATTCTGTGCAAATTAGGTACGACGCTGTAAAAAGATAAAACACTAACAAAACAGACTAGAATGATTTTTCAGACTAACCCTATAGCTCGTGCAATCTGACATTTCTTCAGTTCTCCACAAGCAACTTTAATTCACATCTACAATTACGGTAGTTTGTACATTTAGAAGACAAACAAGCAACGAGTGACTTGTTTCTTGTTATTGTGAACACGGCTCTGTAAAGATTTTGCAAGTAACAGCTTTAAAAAAGAATAGGAAGAAGAACTGAAATGCCATGTGAGTATTAGATTATACGGTTGGTTTGTGTTTGCAGTATTTTTTTAGTGTAGAAAAATCAAATGGAGCTGACTGTATATGTTACTGACCATACGGATTTTATTCTCTTTTTCACTGAGAAATCACAACCAGAGTTTGCAAATTTTATCCTCAAAGGATTTCAGAAGAAGAAGAAGAAGAAGAAGAAGAAGAAGAAGAAGAAGAAGAAGAAGACATTATTTATCACATGTATATTACACAGCTTATTATGAAGTTGAGGTTAGAGCTCAGGGTCAGCTATGAGACAGTGCCTCTGGAGTAGAGAGTGGTAAGGACTCAACAGAGGCAGCATTTCAGTGCTGGGGCTTCAAACATCTACTTTCTGTTCAGTAACCCAGAGCCTTAACCAGTGAAGCACCATTCAACAGGTTGGGGTTTAATTCCAGTCATGTTAGAACCCACAACTAGCGGTCAGTTAGCTCTTTTTAAGTTAGGTTAAGTAGCCTTTATTTGTCACATCTACATTACTGCACAGTGAAATTCTTTCTTATATCCCATCCTTGGAGGGTTGGGGTCAGAGCTCAGGGTCAGCCATGATGCAGCACCCCTGGAGCAGGCAAGGTTGGGGACCTTGCTCAAGGGCCCGAATGTCTTTGTCATGTCACCCTTCACAGTGGTGGTTAATATGAAGCTCATATGAAGGGGAACTATATTCACTGAAAAGTTCCAAAGTCCCTTCCCCAACAGTTTTTCCACATAAATATTTCCAAAGCAATTAGTGATATGAAACCCATTTCTGCTCTCTGAGACACAAAAAAAACAGAGGTAAAAATATACCATCCTGAAAGCCAACAGTGTTTTGACTCATTTTATATCAGTCTTGCGGCAGAATGTAACACCAGTATACTGGGAAAATGCTTTAAATACCAAGACAAATTGATTAAACAGGTAAAATTAAAACAATAATATTGGTGCCTCCTAATTAGCCCGATCTCGTTGGAGCCCTCTGGTGCATTGCCATTTGAATGATATAAAACCACACACCGTGTTATATATGAACAGATTAGAGGACAGTTAGTGCAGTGTAATTTTTTGGTTTGAGTTCAACTTTTTCCCACATGACATCATGCACATGTTTCCTTTTTTTTTTATTAAATCCACTTTTCTAAATTGTAACATTGCATGAGTCAGCTGTAACACCACCCACACTACACTATATGTACATGTACAGAACCTCAGGAAAATCAAAGCCTTATACAATTGTTACTGCATGTAATAAAGCATCGATGGTGACTTGCAGAATATGAAGCTATTACTAAAGACCATCAGACGTCCATTACAGACATATGAGCAATCACGTTTTGTCTGACTGAGTGACAAGCGTGAAGGTTATGAAGGTGTTTAGGAATAAGTGTAGTGTGTATCTATTTTGGCTCAGTCTTAAGAGGCGAAGCATTTCTGAAACAAGACACTGCACAACAGTTATTTCAACTGAACCACAAAGTTGCAGCCATGTTTTCTTATAATGTTACTGAACAGAAGCGACTCTGAGACTGTGCTAACAGAGAAGGGAATATAACTGCAGAGATTTATGTATTTGAACATAAAATACATAATTACATAAATAAAATACATACAAAAAAATCCACGATAATACTGAAATAAATAAATAAATAAATAAATAAAATAATAATAATAATAATAATAATAATAATAATAATAATAATAATAATAATAAATAAAAAAATAAATAAATAAATAAATATTAATAAATAAATAAATACTCTAGTAGGAGTAAATGAATCAGGTGTTTCTTTGGCTTTTTTTTTCTTATTTTATTTTCAGATGGACATATAAAAAAAAAACACTCATATGGTCATAATGAAGTTGCGGCTGCCAATTGCATGAGTTTTATTTATTTATTTATTTATTTATTTATTTATTTATTTATTTAACCATAAACAAAAAGCAGTCATTAGGTTTGTCCGTATTTAGCTGAATTTATAAGTCCCCAGGTATTAAATACTTGATTGTAAATGTCACATTAGCGTTAGCTCTCTAATTAGAAAATAACAGCGTATTTTTAAATACTGACGTTTATACATGAGGTGCGTCCCAAATCACGTACTTATGCACTATTCCCCTCCAGTTTGTAGTATAAATAGTGTGTATAGTTAGTGTTTCAAGAAGAAGTAGTGCACTTCAAGTACCCGGATGATACACTTATTCAGCGTATTGAATGTTGGACACTTCATGCACTCATGCGTCAAAGATTTGCTTATGTAGAGGAAAAGGGGCGGGGCTACCAGGCATGAGGTGAAAACTTTTTAAGATATCCGACGACTCTCCGGTGGATAAGGCGTCTTATAAATATATTTTAAATTAGCCCATGTACATTTGTGTGATTTATTTTTTAATATTTAAAAAAAACAAAAAAAACAACTGAAATCACCATTTCGGCTAAAACTAGCTGGCGTCACATTACGTCATTTGCCATCGACTGAGCAACGGCTTCTACTTCCGGTTAGCAAAAAAAAAAGATGTTAGCGTTCTATTTGATATGATACTACCCTAGTGAAAGTAATACAACGGAGTCAAAATTCTGCTGTATTTTATTCTCTGATAGCATAAATGTATATCTGTCTCTCTCTAGTGGTGTATTACTGAAACAGCAAGACCATTTTGGTCAAATTTAACACACCTTCAGTGTTAATCATGGCACAGATTTGCCTAGACAGCTTGTTCTCATTTTCATCCTGTCAGATAAACACAACACGTCTGTTGTGTGTTAACCCACAGAGAGTACGCACACATTGACACACGCAGACACACAATAGTGGACACTAACAGTGAATCAATGCTCAATAATCCGGTCAGTGATGCGGCTGGATTTAAGTCTCACGTATGTAATGAATACACCTGAGAGAAATAATTGCACATGATGCCAGGTATGGATCGAGAAGGGCTAGTAAACTTGAATAAGAATCTTTTATATTTAACTCTACAATCAAAAAACTATTTGAAATGATTAAATATGTGATATTGAGATGGATTGTTCATTAGTCAGGTTTGTATTAGTGTCATTCTACAGTTCGAGCTCGATTGGCTCATCTAATAGAAGCCAAAGGTCATGTCCCTTAGGATTTTCCCTCTAATGGGGAAATATTGAGTGTTTCTGGACACAAGGTTTTTGTTTTGGATTGCATTTGTAGAATTAAAGCCCTTCAATAAACTGACTTAGAGATAAGATTACTACAGGATAAAACCATCAGGTTCTGACAAACCTACAACGAGCGTCTTTAAGAGGCCAAGAAACGACAACAAGAGTCTTTAAGAGTGTTTATCTGATGAGTATTAAACTGTTGATATTTAGAATTTAAAATACATTTACAACACATTTAATCCTTTTTTACCAGTGGTAAAATAGACTTATGGAACATTTACAATTAGTATAAAGAAATAAATGATTTTCTGGCTGTGAGTCTGATTCAAAATGAGCCAGTGCTGGCTTTCAGTGTGAGACGTGTGTTTTTCCCTCTGTTGGATAACCTTACACAGAAGTTTAGTGGTTGAAAATTCATTCATTCGTTCATTGTCTAGCGCTTATCCGAACTATTCTCAGGTCACGGGGAGCCTGTGCCTATCTCAGGCGTCATTGGGCATCAAGGCAGGATACACCCTGGACGGAGTGCCAACCCATTGCAGGGTACACACACTTTCTCATTCACTCACACACACAATTTAGAAATGCCAATCAACCTACAATGCATGTCTTTGGACCAGAGGAGGAAACCCCCGAGGCACAGGGAGAACATGCAAACTCCACACACATGGCGGAGGCGGGAATCGAACCCCCAACCCTGGACGTGTGAGGCAAACGTGCTAACCACTAAGCCACCGAAGATACAGTTTCTATGAATATATTGCTTCTAGTAGGCTAGGTGAAAACTAAAATGCTTAGAAATTCTTAAATCTCTGAGTGTCTACTTTCATATGAGCTTCATATTAACCACCACTGTGGAGTGGGACATGACAAAGACATTCAGTACTGAACATGAACACAACAAAACATGCTTCTGTGAATGAGAGTTAAAGAGTAGAATCATGTGACAACTGCAGCGGATTAGGGTGTCTTCATATAATGCAATCCATCCATGTGAATTGAACCCTGGTGGGTTTTTGTTGCAGTTTGTTTGTTCAGGTGAAAACACAACAATTGTACTCAGGTCTGGAACGCTACAAATGGTCCCAGAGCGTCTGAGTAAAGCGATCTCATCCCGGTTCCAACAGAACCCCAGTGTGGTTTGATTTCAGTGAGGAAGCTGCTAGACTCTGAATTGACCCAAGAGGAAATGAAGCAAATATGAAGTGTTTTGGGATGTGGTCAATATTTCTAGATGTGAGCTGCTAAACTGAGCTGTGAAGCACAAACTGAGCCAAAAGACAGAGCTGTAGTACTGTAGAACTGTTCTGGATATTTGGGCTGATGAACAAGAAAAACAATAATAAATACTGGATGCTTTCATGAAATGTTTTCAGCTAGGTTTTAATATAATTGTTGTATAATTTTGACTATTTAAATTAAACTTGACACAATGTGCAGTTTCTGAATTATTTCGTTAACTTAACATTTAGTTTTCACTGTCTCAAATTTGTACGTTTTTTTTTAACGTAATTATTTGCCGCCTAAGGCACATATAGAATCAGTTCAATAACACTACGTTTTCAACATTTATCAAGAGATCTCATGAAGATCGATACACTCAGAAAATGTTTGTCGGCCATCTGGATGGCTTATTGTTACCACCTTGAAATATTCCATCATTGTCAAATTTGCTAATAATATAATAATAATAATAATAATAATAATAGTAATAATAATTTTATATAAAATAATTTGAAGAATATGTAAATAATAAATTCATCTTGGGGTAATCGTTAATGAAAATGCATAACTATATATACAGGAACAGTGGAACTTTGGCATTAGAATGCCCTCCATGAGGAATTTTTGCCTTGAGAATTGAAGACATTTTGCAAGAAATTTACATTGGCATATGAAGCATTTTCGGCATACGAACAAAACGAACCGAATGCCGGCTAAGTTGTGCGTACGTCCAGGAGCAGTTCAAAACTTGTTTACGTCATGCCAAGTGAAGCGAGTTTACATATTTTAAACCTTCGACATGTATTCAAAAGCTACATGATTTTTCGTGTGTTTTTTTTTGTTGACAGATTGATGGCGTGGGTGGTCTGTTCTATTTTTAGCCCAAGCCTGGTGGCATGACTTCCTGTGAGGACTCTTGAAATGGAATGCTTGGTTTGGGTCAGTTTTTTGTAAGCAGCCATACAGTTTACATACGCTTCGTATTGGTAATATTGATAATATTTTTGGGTGGCTGGAACAGATTATCTTATTAACATTATTTCTTATGGGAAGAAATGAGAATGAGAATTATTTCTTATGAGAAGTTTCGCGATACAAATTTTCACCTTAAGAACTCGCCTCCAGAACAAGTTAAATTCGTATGCCGAGGTTCCATTGTTCCAAGTTGCGATTTGGAATACAGGCAGAATAGAAGAAGAAAAAGATTTATCAATGGAATTTCAAAGTGGGGGGGCACAGTGGCTTGGTGGTTAGCACGGTTGACTCACACCTCCAGGGTTGGGGGTTCGATTCCTGCCTCTGCCGTGTGTGTGTGGAGTTTGCATGTTGTCCCTGTGCCTCGGGGGTTTCCTCTGGGTACTCCGGTTTCCTCCCCCGGTCCAAAGACATGCATTGTAGGTTGATTGGCATCTCTAAATTGCCCGTAGTGTGTGATTGCGTGAGTGAGTGAATCAGAGTGTGTGTGTACCCTGCGATGGGTTGGCACTCCGTCCAGGGTGTATCCTGCCTTGATGCCCAATGACGCCTGAGATAGGCACAGGCTCCCCGTGACCCCGAGAGTAGATCGGATAAGCGGTAGACAATGAATGAATGAATTTCAAAGTTTTGGAGGGACGACAGCAAATGATCATGGTTGAGAAGCAGAGACGTTGTACAGTGAGTCAGAATCAGAGGACCGTGTTGGGATGGAGGAGCTCAGATAGATCAGGATGAGCGAGTCTATGGAGGGCTTTAAAGCACAGAAGGAGAAGTTTATACTGAATCCTAGATGCTCCAGGTAGCCAGTGCAGATTATGTGAAATGGATGTAATGTGAGAAGAATTTCCTGCGTCTTTAAGACTCGATTCTCAAGTGAAAAAGAGTCAAATGTAAGCATTCTTCATTCAGCTGTCAATCATTTTCCTCTCAGTTCAGTAAGCGCCAGCTCTTTAGGCATTCTAGCCTACGCAACATAAGAGCATGTGTCTTAACCAAAGTTTTATAGGGAACGCTGCCAAGAGGGCTTGTATTTGGATTGTGAGTTTTAAAGCAACTTTTAAACCACTGACTGTAAGTTTAAACAAACAGCTTTGCTACTCAGTGACTGTGCTGCACAGTGATGCTTGTAAGGAAGAGCAGTGCCTGTAGTCTTCTGCTAAATCACGAAAGCTCATTACATGCTTACAGTCTCTCACTGACTTTTTTTTTTCTCTACACTTAAGCCCTTCTGTATCTGCTACCTTTGTGTATATGTGTTTTTAAGCCTTCTTTTCACTGTTTCCTGCAAACAAAAATCGATAGACCTGTAGTCATTTCTTTTCAATGGAGAATTGCCACAGGGCCGAGGAAAGCGGATTGGAAGACTTTCGGAAACGATCGACGATCCGGATACAAAAAAAGGGTCAGGATGCAAAAGGAAAGCCCTAGTCATAAATCGGCAACGAATGCCCCTTCATATACTGTAATAGATGAATATGTTATATTAAATGATCAATTAAAGCCGAATTACAATAGTTATAATTTACAGAGTTTATGATAAAATGGTCTTAAATATTGATTCCGACACGTGAATCAAGCACGTTTTTTCTCTGTACACCTAACTCTTTTTTTTCTTCTCAGTTCCAAAGTTTCTTAATTAAGTCTTAAAGTCTTTAAATAATACAATGCCCTTTCTAGCTTTGTCGTGTTGTACTCATATCATATTTTCTACTACAGTAATACGAAGCACTGCCTTTTTTTCCCACACAAGTCTTTCAGTCAGTCAGGATAACTACATGTACAGAATCACACAATTACACATTGTTCTATAATTATGCAAAAATAATGTGCATGAGGGGAAGTTGGAACTTAAGTTGATTTGTCTTGTGCCAGACTGACAGTTTATTGTAACCACAAAAATGTGACTGAAATCTATGTTTCGGGCTGTAAATATACTCAGTGTGGGGTGAATATTAAATGATTAATAAATATGACAGTCATTATCATATTGATCCATTAAAAACATCTGAGAAGCAAGAATCTTAATCAGAGACTTAGAGAGGGCTAATCTGGGTGGGAGTGCAGTGGAGTCCGAGGCGGCCATGTTTGTAGGAAGCAGAGTCCGCAATGTTACGTGATGATGTGACATCTGGATTGAGGTTAGACATTTTTTCCATCACTAAGGAACAGTCAGCTGGAAAGTTCTGGAAAGGAATGAGTAACTTCCTTCCATCCATCCTCTACACTGCTTATCCTACTGGGATGCAAGGATCCTTCAGCCTATCCCAGGAGACTTCAGATGCAAGACAGGGTTCAGTCTGGACAGGTTGCCAGTCTATCGCAGGGCACAATCACACACACCCACACACACACACACACACACACACACACACACACACACACACACACACACACACACACACACACACACACACACACACACACACACACACCCGGATTGAATAAATTTTGTTGTGTAATATTGATATAACCTTTGTTCTTTCAGAATTGGTAGTATTTTTGTGTGTGTGTGTGTGTGTGTGTGTGTGTGTGTGTGTGTGTGTATAATAACTTTAGCACTGGCAGCATGGAAACAGCACTAATGCAAATGCTTTTATCATCTAATACATAATAACTAACCTGACAGTTATGTCAGAGCTTGAGTTCTGTTTGGGTTGAAAAAAGTGACACATCTTGACATTCTATGCACCAGTTGGAACTAAAAATGGTTTTTCAACATGACCTTTTATGTACTTTGATATAAAATTCTGGAATGGACTGAAAAATACCTTTAATATGTCATGTTTGTATTAAAACGATTTCGACCCGGGAGAAATACTGTGCTGAAATATAAAAACCCTAAAGAGCAACTAGCTGGTTTGTCTTGTTCCTTTTCTTATATTTTGTCTCGACTCTCACCAACACCCCACCCCCCCCCACACACAAACACACACACACACACACACACACACACACACACACACACACACACATCCGCCATCAGGAGGAGCTCTGAGCAAGTGAATGGACTCTTTCTGATTGTGTCTCTTTTCGAAAAGTGCTGTTTGTGTTGCTAGAAATAAGGAAAGAGAACATATGTAATTGTGTATCATAAAAATTGTATCTTATTGTTGTTTTGCTACCAAATCACATGACATTGGACAGAATATTGAAAAAGAACATGACGGCTAAATGAATGATAAAAGCCCTCGTTTAGAGAAAGGGTGTTGTGGATGTGGCATTTATTCAGAAATCTCATTTTAAACAGCAACAATGCAGAAGTATGCTTGTTGTATAACGTCTGGTGTCATTGGTCTGTTACTCTTTGTTTTGTCTTTGCTTCTGTCTCTGCCCTTTTTGTGTCATTGGTCTGTTACTCTTTGTTTTAGTATTGCCGCTGTGTCCACCCCTCTCGTGTCATTGGTCTGTTACTCTTTGTTTTAGTATTGCCGCTGTGTCCACCCCTCTCGTGTCATTGGTCTGTTACTCTTTGTTTTGTCTTTGCTTCTGTCTCCGTCCTTTTTGTGTCATTGGTCTGTTATTCTTTGTTTTAGTATTGCCCCTGTGTCCACCCCTCTCGTGTCATTGGTCTGTTATTCTTTGTTTTGGCTTTGTATAATATATTTCTATTATATTTTTAATAATATCTTTACTACTACTACTACTATTGCTAGGTAATGATCAAGATTGCACTATAATAAGGGACTGACATTTTTTCTAGACATTTTCTATCTCATGGTTCTATTGCCCAATATATAAGCCATCCAGTAGCCTAACTCCACCTACACCCTCTCAGTTACTAAGGACGGATGAAGGATAGCTGTAAATGTATTACTTTTACTACATCGTCCACATTAATGAACATCATCTTCCTATGATTGCTCGCTCATGGCCAGATGCAAATAAAATCCCCACATATGCATGCAATTTTTTTTTTATTTTATTTGCAATATCCCACGGGATCCCAGTCCTGATGTTCATTTATGTTAGTCTCAATCAACCAGATGCTGTGTGAAACTTTCACTAATGTATTCTTACTTAGCATTATATCCCTAAACATACAGGCTTTATTCTGTACAAAATGTACCCTGGTATTGTGTATCTATATGTATTTACAGCAGATGTATATATATATATATATAGCAGGATCCCATGCTCTGATTGCTGCAGCAAGGGTTCGATTCTTGGGCAGGGAGCTAATCCTTCCATTGAAAAGTTAACTCCCAGTGCTGGTCCCAAGCCTGGATAAAATGGGAGGGTTGTGTCCAGAAGGGCATCCGGTGTAAAACTTGTGCCAAATCAAATATGTGGACCGTATGATCTGCTGTGGCAACCCCAAACTGGGAGCAGCCAAAAGAACAAGAACATATATAGAGGGAAAACTCACATTACTGGAGTGCTATACTTCAAACTGCTAGAGATATTCATCTCAACGATTTTGAATCTCACCAGACCTGCTCATGTAAGCCTAAAGACATGTATGCTTTACCATTCTACCTTTAAACCTATGAGGAAATGCTACAATGCTATGTCTCAGCCTGTTTGTTTAGGGCAGAGGTATTAAAAATGTGGAAAAAATTGCAAGAGAGATGGAAATTCCCCCAAAAAATTGATGAAAAAAATTGAAATGATTGTTCAGCTCTGCCAAACTTTACACATTCTTGCTCAAGAGATTCGCATTTTAACAATGGAAGTTCAAAAACATGCCAAAAATGAGAAGTCTTGTTTTTTCCCTTATTAAAAATGGCAGATGAGCCAATTGACATATGAACGTAGGATGATTGACAGTTCTGCAGGAGCTTTGAGCTCTCTGCTTGAAAGATGAGCCGAAGCAGCGCCCGCACTTTCTGTCACGGTAAACTGAGATTTTTTTTTTAGTTGATTAATCTAACATAAAGTCTAACAACATGAATCAGACTTAGCTATAATTAAATAAATATATATTTCTTAGCAAATAAATATCTGAAATATTTTAGGCATAAATATTCAAAAATGGCACTTTTTTTCAGCCAAAAGAGAAAAACAGTTTTGGTGTAGGAAAATATTACATTAACTCACATTAACCAGTGGCCAGAAAACAGAATTTGCGTCTCCTGTTTTGTTGTGTCCAGCATTGAATGTCTTTATCATGTCTTAACCTTATCATATCTTAAACTTAACGTTTTTTTCCCAGATGCCAAAAAATAGAATTTCCTCCTGTTTTGTTGTGTCCATGTTCAGCATTGAATGTCTTTGTCATGTTCCCCTCCACAGGTTAATGGTGGTTAATACGAACCTCATATAAAAGTAGACATTCAGTACTTTAAGAATTTGTAGTGTTTCATAAGGATTTCTGTTTTTCCCTAGCCTACTCGGGGAAATAAATTCATAGAAAAGTTCCAAAAAAACAAAAATCTTCAAAGTAAATGTTGATACCAAACCCATTTCTGCTCTCTGAGATGCCCCGAGTGCTTGTTCATAAGCATTTAAAATTTGAAGGTGTTTATCTTTATCTTCAACCACTAAAGTTCTGTGTAAGGTTATCCATTTTATATCAGACTCACAGCCAAAAAATCATATATTTGTTTATAGATAGATAGATAGATAGATAGATAGATAGATAGATAGATAGATAGATAGATAGATAGATAGAACTTTATTGTCATTGCAAGTACAGGTACATAGCAACGAATTGTGGTTCAGCATCTACCAGAAGTGCAAGATTGGAAATGTCCTATAACTCAATTTCCATTCTAGCAGAGGAATAGAATTCTATTGGCCACAATGAAGCATGAAATCGAACAAATTGCAAATGATTTTTGCTGGTAGTTATAACTGACAGTGATCTAAAATTCAATTCAATGAAATTGTATAGTGCTTTTAACAATAGACATTGTCTCAAAGCAGCTTTACAGAAGTATAGAAACATAGAAAAAGTTCTAAAGTTTAAATTTATGTTACTATTTATCCCTAACATTTATCCTAATGAGCGGGGAGGCATTGGTGGCTCAGTGGTAGGTTTCTTGTCTATCATGCGGAAGGCCCGGGCTCGATTCCCAGCCACTGGATGCAGTGCCGGTCCCAAGCCCAGAAAAATGGGAAGGTTGCGTCAGGAAGAGCATCCGGTGTAAAACATTTGCCAGGTTGTTGTGCGGACCAGTTGGTCCGCTGTGGCGACCCCAAACAGGGAACTTCATTTATCCTAATGAGCAAGCCTGAGGCGGCGGTAGCAAGGAAAAACTCCCTGAGAGGATATGAGGAAGAAACCTTGTGTCATGGTTGGCAAAGTTCCCTGTTGGGCTACTAGGGGGCTTCAAGCAGGGGTTTTGTTTCTCTGTGCCATGTGTGTTTTGTGTTGACATTTTAGCCCCGCCTGTTCCCACCTCTGTTCAGCTGTCCCTTGTGTTCCTTTGATTATTACCCCTATTTATATTGGTTTTCGTGCCTGTGTTTGTTGCTAATCCTCGTCTTTAATGTGAGTCTTTGTTCTGTGTTTGGTTTTCTTCCTCCATGTTCCTATGTTTGAGTGTTCTTATTTTGGAATAAACCCCTGTTTTGTGTCTATCCCTGCGTATGGGTCTGATCTTTCTCGCCTGGTACCACCGGTACGTGACACCTTGAGAGGAACCAGACTCAAAAGGGAACCTCATCCTCATTTGGGTGACAAAAAAATAAAATGGTGTTTGGTTTACTTTTTCTCACAAATTGTACCACTTACTAATTCTGTTTAACATGTCTAGATATAAATATCTATAAAAAAAAAAGATGAAATTCTTTTTCATCGCCCCATATAGCATTTTCCTCATATTGTTCGTCATGAGAAAAACAATAGTTATAATAGTACCTGGTTAAAAAAACAGAAATCATTGAATGGCCTCAGGAGTCCAACAACCAGGAATCAGGTATGATTTGACCGTGAGCACTCCAGCCCATGTTCAGCCAAGGTGGATCCTGAAGTAATCAGACAAAACCGTCAGTGGGTTGACCTTCAAGCCCTGGAAATTTAGGAGTCTTGTGATCAGAAAGGGGAAACTGACCAACAGGTTAAAACTGCTAGTTCAACATGAAGAAACTCCATCAATTAAGGAAACCCCCCGCAAGTATCAGGAAAAGTGTTAGGAAAAAAAAAAGATAAAACAAGCACAGGACTGGCTTAGAAAGATTGACTTGCTAAGAAAATACAAGGCATGGATTTACAATCACGACCTGCTTCTAAGAATAATATGGATGCTGATGGTGTACAAGCCGCCAATAACAACAGACAAAAGAGGGAATGGGGGAAAAAATAATCAAAAAGCGCCTTAGTAGGTGTCTTGGAATCCCTCCAAGCTTCACATCAATTGGATGATACATCGTACAGTAAGATGTGGCCAGCTGCAGCTCCCCCGTACCTCCTGTGGAAAAGACCAAAGTAGCTAACTGCAGACTGACCAGGACTTTCAAAGACTCCAGAGACAATGATGTCTGTAAGGCTAGATACTTCCATTCTAGTATGTTTGTTTTGCAGAGAAAAAACCATGTAGCCTCAATAAAATACATATAAAATACCAGCTACAGTATTTACAGTATTTACCCTGGACTTGTCAAATACTTAAATATTCTGAAGTGACATGAAGCTTTGACGGTATCAACACATCCAAGTCCTCAAATCGATGCTAGGCAACTTGTCCCCTACACTTCCCTTCTTATTACATAGTCTCCACCTTCAACCGTCATAAATGAACATCTTTAATGGATGTGCTTTGGATATATCGATTGATTAGACAGATGGATGGATGGATGGAGTCAAGAAGCTTTTATTGTCATTTCAACCATATATATCTGATTCAGTAAAATGACATTGAAGAGACCCAACATATCTCCAGGACCCTGGTGCTACATGGATGGGTAAAAACAAATCTACACCCATGTACTTACCCCAAACTACTTAATAAACCCCAGCTTTGTATTCTGCACTTCCCAGCTACTAAATAAGATTTACACAGGAAAACATATAGATAGAAAAAACAAACAAAAACAAATATTTATCCAGACATACAGTACATATTAAAGAACAGATACTTGCCATACATTTCCCTGCCACCAGCTGTGGATTACACACAAATAATACCTGTAGCTAATAACCACTCATACTCAATTGTCATTATTTTGGCTTGAAATGAAGCTATCAAGGATAAAGTGTAGACTTTCAGTTTAAATGCAAGCAAGTGTACCAAAAAACATATTGCATTACAGCCAAAAGTAATTGGACAATCACTTGATGAGCAGTTTAATGGCCACATGTGTACTGTTTCCTGCTTAGCTCATGGAAGAAAATGTGTGATATTGAACATGTTAACCGCTTTGTACAAAAGGTCAGATTTTCCTCATGTCTAATCTCTTGTAGTGAAGCACGTGATCAGATAACACTCTAAGGGATTTGATGTAAAATGGATTATCGTTTTTTGCGGAGTCAGTGCCAGCTTGAGTCACAGTGCCTTTAAAGCAGATAGATGAACCAAATACTAAAAATCTCTGAAACTTATGTAAATATTTCAAAAGATTGTTTTGTTGTAGAAGAAGATGTAAAATTAAAGCATTTTCAAGACTTTTAGACTCCTTTGTACATACATACATGTTTGGTTTGGATATTAAAATTGCCCGAGTCACATCATGATGAGTTATGCCAAAGTAACAGAAGGGTACTCCAGAAGTACAGAAGGCATCCAAATGGCACCGAAATAGAGAACAGAAAATAGTCCTTACTTTACTTTGAGGTGAAAAATGCAATAAAAACAATAATCACAAAGTTTATGAGAAGCATAACAGTGTTTTGGAAGTGTGTAATATCTGCGGGGATGAGCACTGATAAACACACCATGAGACTGAAAACAACAGCAGTAAACAACAACCTTTTCTTTTTGTATTTTTTTTAACATGAGGCAAAACTGCATAGAAAATCACAGAACTGTGCATCCAGATGGGACTAAAATCATCAGACAACCACTGGGTTTGGTGGAAAAACAGCAGGTTATTCAGCCTGTAATCTTAGAGGAGGACGGAGAAAAACACGGACATGGCCGATTCTGACAGAAATAAATCCACAGAGGACGAGCACTTGTAAAAGAGAAAATTACCCCTGGACCCCATGTAAATTTAATCCCGTCCGGATACGGCTAATGTCTACACTAGCAGTTTCTACTTCATGATTCACACTCGGCCATGGCTTTATAAGCTGCCTTTTAATCTCTTGCCTACTGTGCATCCTTGACTGTTTACTTGCCATAAAAATGATTATATGAGTGTCTCTTGCAAATGAAGACAAATAGCTGATGTTGGCTGGAATAGCTGGAATGGCAGGGATATGGGGATATGGGGATATGGTACATCTACAACAAACAGGCCTACATGGAATATTTCATTTATTAACTCATTTATTAATTGTTGTAGGGATCTGACTCACCATTTTGGAAATCATGAAAAGAGGTACAGAGAAGCAGGTCTAAGGAAAAAAACAAAACAAATAGAAATAATGTAAATTATGTTATATTATATTATACTGAATATAGCTTAATTACATTATTATTATTATTATTATTATTATTATAACATCCTAAATAAAAAACGTTTAAATGAAAAAATATTTAAAAAATAATTTTTTAAACTATTATTATTATTATTACAGAATATATACTGAAAAAATATTTTTTATATTTCTGAATTATAAACAATGCAAAACAATGTGTATTTTTGTCTGTATAAAACTAAACTATACTTTATATATAAACATAAATATAAATATTCTAGAATAAATAGAAGTTTAATAGAATAAACAAAATGTACTCCTGGTTAACCATATCTTATGGCAGCAAACAATCTTTTTAAATTAATTAATTAATTAATTTATTTATTTATTGTCCCCCAAAATTTGGTTGAATAAACAAAGTCTCTGACCTGGGGAAAATGAGCGATTGAAGTGTAATGAGCTCTGTAACAGCTCCTGAGGTGCCACTTTAGCCAGGAATCTTTCTTAGGCTTTTACTGTAAAGCTCTTTTTAACCGTGATTACTCTGGGTGCCGAAGCATATACCGTATATAACATGTCAGTCATTGTGACCTGGAGCGATCAGACATGGCTGCCGATATATTTTAACTCTGTGGCTCTTTCATTTGGATCTCTGATGTTTAAACAGCAGCTTTGAATACATGCATAATTAATAGAATGCTAATTCCTATGATGTGAACTACACATTTCCGTCGTGCATATTGTCTAAATTTATGCTTTGTGGCACATTGTGTCAACATAAATTGCACCCCTAGTCAAATGTAATGCAATGTTTCCAGGTCTATAAAATCCCCTCTGTCTAACACCTGTAAGCAGCAGCATTTTCTCAGTAGATCTGCAAAGAACTAGCAATGTGGCACCTAGATGTGTATATCTATGAGTTAAGTGGTCAGCATGTGTGTATCACAACCTCTTATAACTAATAAAAGCAAATGGCCTCTAATTCTTTGGTTACACATCTTGATATATTTATCACATCTTGATATATTTGAACCCTCATCATTTTTGAGAAAAGATGTAGATTTTATGGCTCTTGGTGTCATCCTTTTACTGACTCTTAAAAAGCATTGATTTGTGATGTTAAAACACATGGCTCTATTTTTTTGTGTGTGTGTGTGTGTGTGTGTGTGTGTGTGTGTGTGTGTGTGTGTGTGTGTGTGCTTGTACATCCTGAACACAAGTTGTATTCATCACAGTTATTATGGTCCTAGCTTGAAACAGATCGTTGTTTGCTAAGTGAAGATTGCTTGGAATGGAGAGAATGGTGTAAATGAGTCTTTATCTGAAAACAGTGAAGACACTCGGATTTGAACACAAGCACGCCAGAAGCAGGTATAGGACAAAAAACCATCAGCATTTTGTTAATGCTGAACTGAAGACAAATAGCTGATGCTGGCTGAAATGGCAGGGATATGGGGATATGGGGATATGGTACATCTACAACAAACAGGCCTACATGGAATATTTCATTTATTAACTCATTTATTAATTGTTGTAGGGATCTGACTCACCATTTTGGAAACCATACTGACAAAAGAGGCACGGAGAAGCAGGTCTAAGGGAAAAAAACAAATGTAAATTATATTACATTATATTGCATTATATTATACGTATTATGTTATATTATATTATATTGAATGTAGCTTAATTCCAACATTATTATCATTAAGTAATATTTTGAACAATATTTTAATTAAAAAATATTTATTTCTTTATTTTTTGTAATTATGACTGAAAATACTCCTATTTTTCTTCATGAACATGAACAATACATCATGAACAATGCAAAAAATTTTGTCTGCATAATCCAAGCTAAATATAAAAAGCTCTATTATAAACAGAAGTTTAATTGTCACGATTCCAGGATCCAAAACATAAGGAAAACAGACCCAGCGCGAGGATGGACGAAGACAGGGATTTATTTAACTCAAAAACATACAAACACGAGACCAACACCACGCAAAGACACTACAGATTGACGAGGACTAGCCCCGAACCCTGGCGAAAGGCCACTATATATATTCAACATAATTAAAGACACATTAGGAACAGGTGAACATTGATTGAGACATATTAGGAACAAGGCGGGGCTAACACAAACACATGGTGTACAAAACATAAACAAAACCAATCCCAGTTAGCAACCCCCCCTAGTGGAGACACTCAGATTTGCACACAAGCATGTCAGAAGCAGGTATTTTGTTAGAGTAATAAACGTTTACTTGTATTATAATATTTCTGTCTTCGATAAGCTTCTGTAGCACCCTGCTGCGTGAGGAAGAAGAGGAAGACTTAGAAGACATGTGGAATGTTAGAGTTTATCTACAAAATTCGACAAAACTAGTTCAGAGCAGTTCAAAGGAAATGCAGCTTTTGGTCTGTCAAGTTCAAGTTCACGCTCTGTGTGTCTGTGTGTATGTGTGTGTGTGTGTGTGTGTGTGTGTTTGTTTGTGTACGTTGCCCGATCCACCCTCTCAACCACTCTCTCTCTCCTTACTCGAATCCCTGAAAGCACAGACACAAATAAGTAAACTCTAACACTTATCACTAACCTGACACAGTTGAGTGTCATCACCGTCTTCGCCCCCAGTCGATGCTTGACCACGCCCTCACTGCCACGCCTTCTTAACTTGATAGAACTGACAAAATTGTTATAAGAATTGTAAAAGCTGTCAGGTATCAAAATACTTCTTCTTTCAGCTTTTCCCTTCAGGGGTCTCCACAGCAAATCATCTCTCTCCACCTATCCCTATCTTCTGCATCCTCAACACTTGCACCCACTAGCTTCATATCCTCATTAATTCCATCCATATACCTCCTCTTTGGCCTTCCTCTTTGCCTCCTGCCTGGCAGCTCCATGTCCAACATTCTCCTACCAATATACTCATTCTCCCTCCTCAGAACATGTCCAAACCATCTTAATCTGGCCTCCCTAACTTTGTCCCCCAAATGTCCAACATGAGCTGTCCCTCTGATGTACTCATTCCTAATCCTGTCCAATCTTGTCACTCCCAAAGAGAACCTCAACATCTTCAGCTCTGCTACCTCTAGCTCTGACTCCTGTCTCTTCCTCAGTGACACTGTCTCTAAACCATACAGCATGGCCGGTCTCACCACTGTCCTGTACACCTTCCCCTTGATTCTCGCTGATATTTTCCTATCACACAGAACTCCCGACACCTTTCTCCACCCATTCCAACCTGCCTGCACTCGCTTCTTTACCTATTTCCCACACTCTCCATTACTCTGGACTGTTGACCCCAAGTACTTAAACTCCTGTACCTTCTTTACCTCTTCACCCTGTAATCTTACTGTTCTACTTCCCTCCCTCATCTGCAAACATCATTGTCCAAGGAGACTCCCATCTGACATGGTCCATCACCATAGCAAACAGGAAGGGGCTCAGAGCCGATCCGTGATTCAGTCCCACCTCCACTTTGAACTCCTCTGTCTGACCTACAGCAGACCTCACCATTGTCCTGCTCCTGTCTAAATTCCTCACAACATTCCTCCTTTTCAGCATCCACCACTTGGTTTTTTTCTCTATCTCTGACCTCTTCTTCTTCTTACAGACCATCAAAGTCATCCTACACACCACCATCCTATACTGTCTGGCTACACTCTCTCCCACTACCACTTTACAGTCACTAATCTCTTTCAGATTGCCTCTTCTACATAAGATGTAGTCTAACTGTGTTCTCCTACCTCCACTCTTGTAAGTCACTCTATGCTCCTCCCTCTTCTGAAAATAAGTGTTAACCACAGCCATGTCCATCCTCTTAGCAAAGTCCACTACCATCTGTCCTTCTAGGTTCCTTTCCTTAACTCCAAACTTGCCCATCACCTCCTCATCACCTGTGTTCCCCTCACCAACATGTCCATTAAAATCCGCTCCTATCACCACTCTCTCACCCGTGGGAATACTCTCCATCACCTCATCTAATTCACTCCAGAATCTCTCTTTCTCCTCTAACTCACAACCTACCTGTGGGGCATAACCACTAACAACATTCAACATCACCCCTTCAATCTCTAACTTCAGACTCATCACCCTGTCTGACACTCTCTTCACCTCCAGAACATTCCTCACAAACTCCTCCTTCAGGACCACACCTACCCCATTTCTCTTACTATCCACACCATAATAAAACAGCTTCAATCCTGCTCCTATACTACGAGCCTTGCTACCCTTCCACCTGGTCTCCTGTACACACAGTATATCCACCTTCCTTCTCTCCATCATATCAGCCAGCTCTCTACCTTTCCCTGTCATAGTACCAACATTCAGAGTTCCTATTCTCAGTCCTACACTCTTACCTTTCCTCTTCTCTCTCTGTCTACACACTCTAATCCTTCCTCTAATTCTTCGACCAACAGTAGCCCAATTTCCACCGCGCCCTGTAGGTCAACAGCACCGATGGTGGTTGTTGTTAACTCGGGCCTCGACCGATCCGGTAGGAAATTCGTACTGACGACTCGCATGATGAAACTATCTAATGTTTTACACCGGATGTCCTTCCTGACAACCCTTTCTATTTATCCAGGCTTGGGACAGGACTGTGACCCCCATGGCTAGATTAGATATCAAAATACTAATAAATCACCTATTATTCTACAGAGACCCATGAAGAAGGATTAGTCAGGTGCTTATTCAGATTCTATTCAGATTCTCATACAATCTCCTGACGTTATTTTTACATCACGTGTATAAATATGTCACTGTATGAGGGGTAAAGCTCTATAGATTTCTGATACTAAAATATTTTTTACTGGGGATTGTTATAGCAGGTTTATAAGCTTTTTTAGTAAGCTGCTATTAACATGGTTATAACAACAGCCATCAATATACAGTGTATCCGGAAAGTATTCACAGCGCTTCACTTTTTCCACATTTTGTTATGTTACAGCCTTATTCCAAAATGGATTAAATTATTTTCCTCAAAATTCTACAAACGATATCCCATAATGACAATGTGAAAGAAGTTTGTTTGAAATCTTTGCAAATTTATTGAAAATTAAAAACAAAAAAAATCACAAGTGCCTTATGGGGTATTGTTTGTAGAGTTTTTAGGAAAATAATGATTTTAATCCATTTTGGAATAGGGCTGTAACATAACAAAATGTGGAAAAAGTGAAGCGCTGTGAATACTTCCTGGATGCACTGTATTTCAGTGTAAAATATTTGTATCCACCCAAACAGCCTGCCTTGGAGCTGCGCACAGTCAGGGACAACAACTAATCTTTAGCAAACTAGTATACATATACACATCATTATACACAATACACTATATATACAACAGGCATGAGAAGACTGATACATACTGATGCCAGTTTTACAGTAGTACAATGACACAAATAAATATTACATTTTTAAAACACTGACAATAAATCTGAATCACTGCAATATTAATGCATTTTAATGTAAAAAAAAAGTAAATCGGGGGGGGGCACGGTGGCTTAGTGGTTAGCACGTTTACCTCACACCTCCTGCCTGGGGTTCAATTCCTGCCTCCGCCATGTGTGTGTGGAGTTTGCATGTTCTCCCCGTGCCTCGGGGGTTTCCTCCGGGTGCTCCGGTTTCCTCCCCCAGTCCAAAGACATGCATTGTAGGTTGATTGGCATCTCTAAATTGTCCGTAGTGTGTGATTGCGTGAGTGAATGAGAGTGTGTGTGTGCCCTGCGATGGGTTGGCACTCCGTCCAGGGTGTATCCTGCCTTGATGCCCAATGACGCCTGAGATAGGCACAGGCTCCCCGTGACCCGAGAGTAGTTCGGATAAGCGGTAGACAATGAATGAATGAATGAAAAAAGTAAATCAGTATTTATAATAGGTGTCATTTTTCCAGATTCATTCATTCATTCTCTACCGCTTATCTTATCTATACTTGGGTCATGGGAAGCCTGTGCCTATCTCAGGCGTCATTGGGCATCAAGGCAGGATACACCCTGGACGGAGTGCCAACTCATTGCAGGGCACACACACACACTCTCATTCACACACTACGGACAATTTAGAGATGCCAATCAACCTACAATGCATGTCTTTGGCCCGGGGGAGGAAACCGGAGCACCCAGATGAACCCCCGAGGCACGGGGAGAACATGCAAACTCCACACACACATGGCAGAGGCTGGAATTAAACCCCCAACCCTGGAGGTGTGAGGCAAACATGCTAACCACCAAGCCACCATGCCCCCCATTTTTCCAGATTATAATATTTTATTCTTTTTCAGTGTTATGTTTTTCATGGGAATGTTATTAATATGGGAATGATTAGAAAATGATTAGATTAAACAGCTAATTTGTGTCATCACTGTTATGACTACTGTATGACTTATGACTTATGATCTACTGTGAGTTCTGGACAGTATGTTAAAGTTAAACAGTAGTCTGTTCTGGGACGTGAATTAGAACGTGAATTTCTGCTCTCTGAAATGCCCCAGTTACTTCTTCATAAGCATCTAAAATTTAAAGGTGTTTATCTTCAACCACTATATTTCTGTGTAAGGTTATCCAACAGAGAGAAAAACACACGTCTCACATTAAAAGCCAACAGAGTCCTGACTCATTTTATATCAGACTTGCGGCCATAAAATTCATTTGTTTATACTGATTGAAAATGGACATTTGACTGATTGCATAAGTCCATTTCCAGTTCTCTGGGAGAACAGAGCACCAGCTCACTGGTAAAAAGGGTTAATGTTCTGTATTAGTGGCTAAGAAGAGGTAGAGCTTGCGATGAATATTAAATGGCAAAATTGTGCGGTGTGACATGAGCAGCAAATTCGTCTCACCAGTATTTTTTATTGTAATATTCAAGACAACAGTATTCCCATGCTGAGTCATTTGTGTTATGTCTTTTATAAAATGTGCATAAAGCATGTTGCTGCTGTTCTTTCAGCTGCTCCCAGGTAACTGCTCCTAGGTAACAGTTGTTGGTTCAGCGCCCTGCCCTGGAATCGAACCCAGGCAGCGGCAATGAAAGCGCAGCATCCTGCTGCTGGACCACCAGGAGGTGCAAAATGTGTATAAAGTATAGTTGCTTTCGGCTGCTCCCTGTTCGGGGTCGCCACAGCGGACCAACTGGTCCGCACAACAATTTGGCAAGTGTTTTAGTATAAATACATTAAATAGAGTCGCAGTGGTGAAAACACAGCATAAGTGAAAATACTGTTTTTGAAGAGTTTAGGAGTTTATATCATGTGGGGTTTCCACTATGATTAGGTCTGGATGTGATTAGATAGAGTCTTGAATAAGTGTACCAATAAACTTGATGTCATTTGAATGTTGATAAGGTGATTAGATAGATTATGTAATCAGCTATAAAAAATTCAACAACCATAGGTATAAAGAGGCTTTTTCTTTCTTTCTTTCTTTCTTTCTTTCTTTCTTTCTTTCTTTCTTTCTTTCTTTCTTTCTTTCTTGTTTGTTTGAGCTATCCCTATCTATCTATCTATCTATCTATCTATCTATCTATCTATCTATCTATCTATCTATCTATCTATCTATCTATCGAGCTAGCTAATAATAATAATAAAAAAATTTAGAATTCTGCAAAAAAACTCACACACACAGTGTACAGAGCTCATGTCCGTCTCTCATAGACCACAGTAACTGTACAGGAGACTACCCATCCATTTACCTTCCCACTCCACACTGTCTATACACTCACCTCTCTCTATCTCTCTCTTTAAAAGCTCTCTCTCTCTCTCTCTTTCTCTCTCTCTCTCTCTCTCTCTCTCTCTCTCTCTCTCTCTCTCTCTCTCTCTCTCTCTCTCTCTCTCTCCATTCAATATTGAGTGTAATCACAAAATTACACCAACATACACATATGATATATCAAAACGCTCAGTACAATAAGGGGAGGTGATTGACGTCTATCCGGTTGACGTCACGTGACGTCACATGACCCCCACCCCCGGGAATTATGGGAAATCGCAAGATTAGGGCTACATACACGTGACATATCAAAACACTCAGTATACTCAGGGGAAGTGAGTGACGTGTATCCGGGTGACGTCACGTGACCCAACACCAGAATTATGGGTAATAGCAAAATTTCTGCAACATACACATATCACATATCAAAACGCTCAGCACAATGTGGGGAAATGCGTCACAGAAGAGTTTTGCTACGGCAAGCACCATTCACATTTTCTTCAGAAAATGTAAATGTCTAATTATTATTATTATCATTATTATTATTATTATTATTCTTATTATTATTCTTATTATTATTTATGTATTTATTTTTAAATTATTATTATTATTATTATTATTGGGGTTAAAAGTATTATCAGAATTTAAAGCTAATTAAGTAATTATGTAATGAATCAATTAATTGAAATAATGATAATATTATTTTTTAAATAATAATAATAGAAGAAGTTGCTTTCGGCTGCTCCCTGTTCGGGGTCGCCACAGCGGACCAACTGGTCCGCACAACAACTTGGCAAATGTTTTATGCCGGATGCCCTTCCTGACGCAACCCTCCCATTTTTCCGGGCTTGGGACCGGCACTGCATCCAGTGGCTGGGGTTCGAACCCGGGCCTTCCGCATGATAGGTGAGAAACCTACCACTGAGCCACCAAATAATAATAATAATAATAATAATAATAATAATAATAATAATAAATAAATATAAAATTTTAAATAAATTATTTTAAATAATAATAATAGTAATAATAATTTAGTTTAATTTTAAATTATGGTAATGCACTTGATCCTAACCCTGAATAATTGAAAGTATAAGCAATTCAAACTTTAGATGTTAAAAAATATATATTGAACAGCTTTACCCTCACAGAAATGCATTTTAAATTCCCAGTCAGTAAGTAAACTCAGAGCTCAGTACTGGGCCTGGGGCTGCTCGGATTCAGCGCGGTGTCCAAAAACAGCTCTCTACTCACAAAAAAGGTAACAAAATCTGTGACTGAAATAACAGCCCTAATAAAAAGCAAGATTGTTTTGACATCCTTCTGCCTACTACTTGTATTTGTATTGTTGTTGCACAAGTACAGTGAGATTCAGTGTGCAGCTCTCTATCAAGCTTTTACACATATTAAATGAGAAGAAAGTCATTTCTACATACTGTATGTGGATGATTCATTGTGGTCCATACATTCTTGTTAGAACAAAATTATTTCTGCAGCGATTTCTTGGAGTGATCAAGTATTAGGGTAAGGTACTAGAGTATTAGGCATTCCTGGCCCATGCAGAAATCTAGTCACTGCAGTAGCTATAAACAACAATGTTCTATTCCTAATCCTGTCCTGCTAGCCTCCTTGCAGGAATTGCTGTCTCAATTATAGATTCACTGTATTCACTTAACCCCTCTAATGAAAGCTGTGATGTGAATTGTATTCCTGTAGTCAGCATCTTATCCTCAGGCCTGGAAATGAAATAATTCCTCTCAGAGGTCTAACACAACCTGTAACAAGGATGAAAGACCAGATATGATGTAGAACAGGTAATGGTTCAAACAATTTCTCCATATATGTGTTGTGTGACCTCAGATACAACAAAGAATAATAGATACCTTTATTTAAGTTGAACAAGCAAGTACACAGATGAGCTGAGTTGAGTTAACTGATAATCATTAATATTCATGTGCTTAATTGTTGCTTTACTCACATCAAGTATACATTTCTCTGTATACTGGTTTGCAGTGCATTGCCGATAGACACCATTTCCCAGCACCCACAGCTGCCTTTTACATTCACCTGACTACACACCTGGACTCATCAAGCATGCACAATCAACACAAAGTCTTGTTCTGAGTTTACTCCCTGGTTTTGATCTTATTCTGGTTTTGTGTTTGTTTTTTTGGTTTTGCCCTTAATAAAAGTCTATTTGTTGATCACTCCCCTCGAAAGGTCTCTATTTTTGCTCTATTTTTAGTTATCAACTCGAAGTTGTTCACTTTTTGCAATAAAGTCTACTTGCATTCTCAATCTTCTTTGCTGCCTGACAGTTTGGTTTGGCCTACGAAATAAATTACACAAAAATTGAGTAAAAGATTGATAAACGAGGCCCAGTGGCTGTATCCATTGCAGATTTTTCCATTATAGTTGCAGTAGACTCTGTACAGCACAAAGTGCTACTTCCTGACAATATCTCCTCTCTCCAGGGCATAGCTTAATGGCCCCCCGTGTTCCCTAGTCATAGATTCTGTCTGCTGAACACTCTTTATTAGAAATGTCGGAACACGGGAGGCATTTCCTATCATATTTTTCATCTGGTCTTTTGCCAGACTAAGGAAGGACTGAGTTATGATGAAAGAGACATTTCTCTGCAAGGGCATGAAGCATTTCCCAAATATTTGTGATGGCTCGATGTGATAATGAAGACTGCCTTCCTTTTGTCACCCTCCCAAATTCTGTATCAGGTTGTGTTATTGCATGTCCAGCTTCTTTTAAACTTGAGGCCCTTTCATCCCTCTTATTGTTGCTAACACCAGAGGCATGGAGTATATAATCAATGCAGATTCACAAACTTATTTCTGTCTTGTCCTCTACAAAGTAAGAACTTATGATGCCTTTGAGATAGATTGCCTCAATGCCTCAAAGAATATAAAATAGTTTCTGGTAGAAGGACGAATTCACAGTCCCAGAGCTGGTGCATAGGCAATTCCACTGCCCTGGTCTTATACATCTACGAGTGTGACTCTCGTACATTTTAATAGACATGGTCGAGCCATGGGTGCTCAACAGCAATCAAGCTGGATGTATAAGAATGTTAAATGAGAAGAAAGTTGTCTATATATTGTATATGCTATGTTTCTGATTTGCTTGTTAGAGCAATTCCTTTCTAAAATTCAAATCCAAATTTTATTTGTCAGGTACACAATCATACACCGTATGGCATGTAATGAAATGCTTTTTACAACTGCCTGTCTATAAAGGAAATTGAGATAAGATTAAAAAAAAGTATTTAAAATAGAATTTAAAATAAAACAACATAAGTTATAACAATAGAATAATTGGGAGATAAATGCAGTCTACTGTACAATAAAATTGGAAGCTGTACAAAGTAAAATATAACAACAGTTATTTTCATAGCTACAAATAACAGCAAGGTTCAATTTCTAAACCCGTCTTGTTAGAGAGATTTTTAGCATATTCATCATCCCAGTGTTTCATCTTGAGCCAGATCGATTCATTCATTCATTGTTTACCGCTTATCCGATCTATTCTCGGGTCACGGGGAGCCTGTGCCTATCTCAGGTGTCATTGGGCATCAAGGCAGGATACACCCTGGATGGAGTGCTAACCCATCGCAACACACACACACACACACACACACACACACACACACACACACACACACACACACACACACACACACACACACAATGTGCTAGCCACCATGTCCCCCCAGATCAATTTAATTCGATTTAATTTTATTTGTATAGCACTTTTAACAATGGAAATGGTGACAAAGCTGTTTTATAGAAATATAAAAATGATAAAAAATTTTATATTTATCCCTAATGAGCTTGCCAGATGCAATGATGGTGAGGAAAATAAAAATTCTCTAAAATGATATGAGGCAAAAACCTTGAGAGGAACCAGACTTAAATGGGAGCCATGGCCTCATCTGGATGATACGGGAGAGTGTGACTTTAACACTACACACTTGCACATGTGTTTGCCGAAATAGCTCAGTTAGGAAAGCATTAAATTGAAAATCTAAAGGTTCCTGTTTCTCTCCTGTGTTTTGGCAATAGAGCCACCATGGGGCTTTAAGTTATACTGCCTCACTTCTTAAAACAGCAAATCCCAACAACTATATTTAACATTGTACATGTATACACATAAGACCTTTACATCACGATATACATTAGGCATCCAGTGTTTTTGCTGTGTGCCCTATTCAGACCAGCAAGGCAAATTTCTTTGGAAACTGTAACTCTTTTTCTTAAGTGCATATGCAGAAAGCATGAGAGCCACAACCACTGTAAAGACCCCACAACCCTTAAGTAAGCCATGGTGCCTCGAAAGGTTTCCCTTGACAGCAGTGGGAACCCAGACCTTCAAAGTGACTGGCCCCTAAATCCAGCACTTTAGACCACTCAGCCACATAACCCAAGGGTTTGGGAGGATTTATGGGGCAAAAAACACAGGTACCATGTGTAAGTGGTGTTAGTTGTTCCCTTTACACAGGTTGCAAGCAGTGGACGAAGGGGTGATCAGAGAGTTGTGCAGAAATGTCGCAAGGTCCCGGTCTGGGGGTGCATCACTTGGGATGTAAAGTGCTCTATTGTGTGGTGAGGTGGCTGAGAGATTAAGGTGATGGCCTGCTAATCCCCTGGGCTTTGCATGTGTGGGTTCAAGTCCCACTCCCATTTTCTTTGTGTTTTCTTTACCACAATTCCTGGAAGCCATTTGCTTCATATCTGGTCCACGAGACATTGCTAGAGTGGAGTGAGAAAAATGTTTCACAACTGTGGGCTGTATTTCCATGTTGGCTGGACACAGATGCTGTAAGTCTATTGAGTCGTTGAAGGTCCTTCAAATCAATGCGCAGTCCAGACAACAGAGGCAAAGAATATGCGTCTAGAGTGCTTATTTATTTATTCTTTTTTTTTTCCCACAGACGTAAGTTCACATGAGCAAACTACATCAATAAGAGATGTTGGGCTGCTAGTCCACTTTGCAAAACCCTTCTGGGGTTGGACTCTTGCTGTTCTCATAAAAGGCCGTGCTTAAGCATGCTTAGTAAAGGAACCGTGCATGGTACAAACATTATGACCACCTGCCAGTGTGACTCTCAGGCCCGTCCTGGCAGGACTACCGTGACCCCCACCCCCTCCCTGCCTGTGGGTAGTGTGGTGCTGGACTAAGGCTCCAGTCTCTTTGGGGGTATGGGAAGGGCTTTTTGTTCGACAGCAAGAAGAGTTCCTTCCACCCACACCTACAGAGGAGACAGTTGACCACGGGGCCTTAAGGACGGGGACGAATTTGGGTCAATGACCTTTTGTAAGCCAAGGTCGAGATTCCTTCCTTGGAAATGGTTAGATATCTCGTGTAGATCTGGTGAATCTGAAGGCGTGCTAGTCTCATGACAGCCCATTTGTAGTTTAGAACAACTCAGTCAAATGTGTAAAACCTCCCGTCAAGTGCAGCTGTGTAACCAGGAGCTTTTGACCAACTTCTAAGTATAAGCACTAGCAAAACTTCTGAATTCCTTAATGTGTTAACAAAAAAGACCAGCATGACTAATTTAAGGATGAATCAAATATAAGAAAGAACTTGCAAAGGGAATCTGTTGTCCAGCCCTATGATGAACTGGCATCCCATCAGTATTCTTGGGGAAAAATCCACTGCAAATGTCTAAGGGCAATAAAAATCCCAACAACAAATCAACAAAACTAATAAAATCAAAAAATACAGAAAGACACAAAAGCTTTTAAAGTTGCAGGATTTTAATTGGGTGCACCATTGACCCACAGGTGATCAGTATTCTGACAAAGTGTCTGCAACAGACAATTACAATATGGTGTGGGATTACCAAGAGCACTCAATATTCTCCACTACTGTTTTGAACATGACTATCAGCTCCAAACGGACTCCAAAAAAAACCGTGCTATAGTGTGAATAAGCAACATGACCTGATGATCGGTTGAACTAAGCTAGATGTTCAATAAATTCTGGTTGGAATTTTTCGTGGGTGCGGTTTCAAACACAGCTGCTCTGGCAGTGGCCTTATTAAAATTTGGCATTTTAGGTGCTCTTTTACCTTTGAATGACTCAGCTTAATCTCTTCTCTCCGAGCCGCATTGCTTCAGAGGTCAAACAGAACGCCGCTGATAAGATGGGGATACAGTACAACCAACCAAAGAGAGAGAGAGAGAGAGAGAGAGAGAGAGAGAAGCCAAAGAGCAAATGGAAATAGAGCGATAGAGAGCAGGTGAGAGAGTGATGTCTCCTGTTTCTATCATTCGGTGTGTATCAGTGCAGTGCAGGAGGCCGGCCAGTTCGGCCCACTGTGGCGTCTGCCTGTTTGTGAAGGGCAGATAAGAGCAAGGGGACTTTCTTTGAGAGACAGGAAGGCTAGACCAAGTCTGCCTTCACCCA
Source organism: Hemibagrus guttatus (assembly GCA_033459395.1). Taxonomy (NCBI): domain Eukaryota; kingdom Metazoa; phylum Chordata; class Actinopteri; order Siluriformes; family Bagridae; genus Hemibagrus; species Hemibagrus guttatus. The sequence continues at coordinate 4,981,742 of JAUCMX010000001.1, forward strand.
TCCTACAATGCTGGTATATCCAGGGACAGTTTAAGTGTTGTTTGCTCAGATCCAGACCATCCATTTAGATTTTTTGCCAGTTCTATAAACTCTATAATGTATTTTAAATAGCTATTATATTTCATCTTCATTTCACTGATTTCAGCCCATCCCATGTTTTGAGAATTGTAATAAGATAAGGGAATTGTGCAGGGGCTAAAAAACAGCATTGAGTCTCAGCTTGGCAAAAACACCTTTAGTTCACCTTGTTGCTGATTTGTTTATTTTTGAAATCAACCACATAAAGATGGTGACACAGGCAGCATCATCATCAAAAACTCCAAAATGTCCAGTTTAATCATCAGCTCAGGTCACTGTTTGTATAGTGTTTTGCATGTTCTCTCCATGCCTGTGTAGGTTTTCTTTAAATTCTTCGGTTTTCACCCACCTCCTGAAATTGGTAATACTGAATTGCACCTAACTCTGAATGAGTGGAGCATCCAATCTACTGTATTTTCCCAGTTGGCTGTCACTCTCATTGTTAAGGGAATTAGGATCTGGATCCACTATGACCCTAGTCTTTACATTTTCACCCCATTAAACATGATGCTGAACAAAACAAACTGTGATTGGTTGTTTCACATGTCAGTCAGAAGCACTCTTGGGCGGTCCTTGTCCAATAAAAGCTGCTCTGGACTCCAGATCTTCTGTCTTCAGTCTGAAGGCCTCTCAAAGTGAGATTACTGTAACCCTGATGAGGATAAAATGATACTGAAGATGAATGAATGAATAAAAGAAAACATGAAGGGTGGAGAAATCATTTAAAAAATGTGTAAAAAAAAAAAAAAAAGTGTGATTTTTTTTCTCTTTGTAGATGGAATTTTTTTTAGAAAAAATTTGTCAAAAATAAATCAGTCAGGAAATTTTTGCCTTTTTTTTTTCCAAAACAGTTGTATTTTAGATATATACTTGAGATAATTTGGATGTTTTCTCTTGTGCAAATTGTTCAGTTTTTTTCCATTAAATAGGAAAAGACAGAATGGAATTATTATGGTAAGAAAATTACAGAAATATTTTAATTTGCCGTTTGTTTCCAATTAAATACTGATGCTTATTTACTGATGTCTATTTACCAAGAAAGACAAGACCAGCTTAGTTTACAATAAACCCCTTACCTGATTACCTGTTGAGAAAACCATTTTGGTCCTGTTTTTGCCTTGTGGTCTGAAAGAAAGGGTAGCCTCAAGGTTAGTGCACATTTTCCTGTCATCTCAGCTCTTCGTATGACTTTGCTTTGATCCATTTTCTCTCTTTTCCCCCTGAGCTGGCAGGATTCAGCTGACGACCCCCCGTGCTGCTCAGCATCCGTTTAAACAGCGTTTGTTCTCCACCATATGGTCCACAATGTGGCTCCACCACACCTTAACACCAGTTGTCAGTGATTAGCAGATTGGGCAGAGGACGGACAGTGTGTGTGTGGCCTGAGTGTGTTGGTAGGGCAGGATTAATCATTACAGTGCATCTGTGCTAGCAGCAGAAGCGTGGCATGATGCCTAACCGCTGCCCTCGTTTTCCGGTCTGGTGGCTGCGTAATGACATGCCCTTTAACTTCACATCCTGTGCGATGATCGCGCTTAATCGTGACCTGGACCCTGCGACATGACAAAGAGACACCATTAAATGGAGAAAGAAAGTAAAGGTCACTCCGCCGTCATGCGCTAAACATGAATATGGAAATATGAAACTTTTGTATTGCAGAAGTGTCAAAAACTGACGTTCACGAAGTTAGAAACCAACTGCAGCTTGACAACAGGGGCAACAGGGGAAAACCGAGAATAGGGGGGAAAATCCATAAATCAGAGAGTTAAGTGACAAAAAGGCTTGACAATGCTAGATACAATCAACACCATCATTATCTGTCTAAACCTAACATCTCTGATTGCAGGATGACAACTGAGGCAAATCCACACCAACTATTTTCATGTGCCTACACAAATTTGTAGCATGGTTGCCAAATCTGTCAAAATCAACCCAGTGTCACATCAGGACCATCCTACACCCACATTAAACACACACAACTAATTAAACTGTCGAACACTCAGATTGCTTGATAAACAGCAACAAAAAAAGCTTGTTTCATCTGGCTGCAAGGCATTTTGTGCAGATTTTCCCTTGGCTAATCACATGTTGCAAACTGAAAGCAATCTCACAAACCACACACAACCACATGAAAGGAATGAGAGGAAAGTAAAAAAAAAAAACAAAAAAAACGTGAGTCGCATTTTGATGTTGTGTAGCGGGAGAGCTGCGTGTGCTGTCAGTGTTTGGGGATTTCAAAAATAACACACATTAACACACACACACACACACACACACACACACACACACACACACACACACACACACACAGTTCTACTTAAATATAAACTTAAATATAGCTATCAAATAGTGGAGAAAAGGATTGTTCCTGTACTGTAGCTGTACATTTGTTGTAGGAGTACATTATTACTATTTTTTTAATAATGTCGCTTAACCATGTCGGTTCATATTAACCACCACTGTGGAGTGGAACATAATTCAATTCAATTTTTCAATTTTATTTGTATAGCGCTTTTAACAAAGAGCATTGTCTCAAAGCAGCTTTACAGAACATAAAAAAACAATAAACATACAAACAAACAGTCCTAGATGTTAGACAAAATTTTCCCTAGTGAGCGAGCCTGAGGTGACTCAGGCGACTGTGGCAAGGAAAAACTCCCTCAGATGGTATTAGGAAGAAACCTTGAGAGGAACCAGACTCAAAAGGGAACCCATCCTCATCTGGGTGACACACGGAGAGTGTGATATGAACAATGTCCTTTCTGCATTAGTTGTGTGATGCAGATACAGCATGTGTAGAATGTTATGTGTAAAATGTCCACATAGGGTTGGCAGTGCTGCTTTGAATACTCCAGTCCTCAGAAAGCAGAACCCGGCTGGAGCTGGTCCATCTCTGGATGCCACCGGAGCTGGCACAATCTCTGTGTGACTCGGGGATGGGTAGAAGAAGGGAAACGAATGGAAAGGGATTAGCGTAGCTGCTATTCATGATATTAGGAGGCACTAGATGATGATGTGCATCTAATCGTATGTATTGGAGTACAAAGTTATGGGATTTATTAGGTGTATGCCTGGCTAAAGAGATATGTCTTTAGTCTACGTTTGAACTGGGAGACTGTGTCTGAGCCCCGAACACTGTCAGGAAGACTGTTCCAAAGTTTAGGAGCTAAATATGAAAAAGCTCTACCCCCTTTTGTAGACTTTGATATTCTGGGAACTACCAGAAGTCCGGATTTTCGAGATCTTAGGGAGCGTGATGGATTGTAACATGTTAGAAGACTGGCTAGATACGTGGGAGCTAAACCATTTAGAGTCTTGTATGTAAGAAGTGCTAGTTTATAATCAATTCTAAACTTAACAGGTAGCCAGTGCAGGGATGATAATTTTGGGGGTTATATGGTCATACTTTCTTGACCTGGTAAGGACTCTAGCAGCTGCATTCTGGACTAACTGTAGCTTGTTTATTGAAGATGCAGGACAACCACCAAATAACGCATTACAATAGTCCAGTCTGGAGGTCATGAATGCGTGAACTAGCTTTTCTGCATCAGATACAGATAAAATGTTCCTAAGCTTGGCGATATTTCTGAGGTGGAAGAAGGCTATTTTTGTAATATCGGAAATATGTTTTTTAAAGGACAAACTGCTGTCTAATATTACACCCAGGTCTTTCACTGTAGAACTATTAGTAATAGAACATCCTTCTAAGTACAGGTTGAATTGTGAGAGCTTCTGTGTACTGGTTTTTGGACCAATCAGTAATATCTCCGTCTTATCAGGATTTAGTAATAGAAAATTATCAGCCATCCAATTTTTAAATATCTTTAACGCACTCTGTTAATCTAGACAGTTTAGATATTTCATCTGGTTTTGATGAGATATATAACTGTGTATCGTCAGCGTAACAATGGAAACTAATCCCATGCCTTCTAATGATGTTGCCTAAGGGAAGCATGTATATTGAGAAAAGCAGAGGTCCTAAAACTGAACCTTGTGGGACCCCATATTTCACTGGCATTACACTGGACATTTCTCCATTTAAATCTACAAAATGGTATCGATCAGACAGGTAGGATCTGAACCTTTTTAATGCCTGTCCCTGAATACCTATGTGATTTTGTAAGCGGTCTATGAGAATGTTATGATCTAAAGTGTCGAATGCAGCACTAAGATCAAGTAAAACTAATATTGAGATGCAGCCTTGGTCCGAAGCTAAAAACAGGTCATTTGTGATCTTAACTAGTGCAGTTTCTGTGCTATGATGGGGCCTGAAACCTGACTGAAATTCTTCAAGGATATTGTTTTCCTGTAAGAAGGAGCATAATTGAGTAGACACAACCTTTTCTAATATTTTAGATATAAAGGGAAGGTTTGAAATCGGTCTGTAATTTAATAAGTCATTGGGGTCTAGTTTAGGTTTCTTAAGAAGAGGCTTAACAACTGCCAGCTTGAAAGGTTTAGGGACGTGACCTAAATATAAGGAGGAATTAATAATGTTGAGGAGAGGTTCTCCAGCTGTGTGTATCACTTCTTTCAGTAATCTAGTTGGAATTGGATCTAACAAACATGTTGTTGAATTAGCCGTGGTGATAAGTTTATACAGCTCTTCCTGCCCTATACCTGTAAAGCATTGTAGCTTTGAATGTGGAGCTTTAGGTTGGACTAGATTACCGGATGCTGTCAAAGGTTGAACATCCATTATTTTATTCCTGATACTATCGATTTTGTCGGTGAAAAAGTTCATAAAGTCCTCACTATTAAGCTGTGATGGAGTACTCTCTTCAGATATCTGATGTTTTGTCAGTCTAGCCACTCTACTAAATAAGAATCTGGGATTGTTTTGGTTTATTTCTATAAGTTTGCTCAAATGCTCAGCCCTAGCAGCTTTTAGAGCCTGTCTATAGTTAGACATACTGTCTTTATACGCAATTCTAAAGACTTCTAATTTAGTTTTTCTCCATTTTCGCTCTAGGTTACGGGTTGCTCTCTTGAGGGCGTGAGTGTGACTATTGTACCATGGTGCAGATGTTTTATCTCTGACCCTTTTTAATCGGATGGGAGCAACAGTGTCTAGTGTGCTGGTGAAAATAGTGCCTATGCTGTTAGTTAATTCATCTAAGTCATCTGTATTTAGGGGGCTGTTGAGAAGTTGAGACAGATCCGGTAGATTACTTGTGAATCTGTCTTTAGTGGTCGGGATAATAGTTCTACCGAGTCGATAACGAGGGGAGACATGTCTAATATGTTCTACAGGTAGAGTGTACACTAAGAGGTGATGGTCTGTGATATCATCACTTTGAGGTAAAACAGCTATATCAGTGACATCTGTTCCATGTGATATAACTAAATCTAGTGTATGGTTAAAACGATGAGTTGGTCTAGTAATGTTTTGTTTAACCCCAAAAGAATTTAATAAATCCATAAATGCGAGTCCTAAGGCATCATTGGAATCGTCTACATGAATGTTAAAGTCTCCTACAATCAACACTTTGTCATAATTAATCAGTAGGTCTGAGAGTAAATGTGCAAACTCTTTAAGAAAATCGGCGTAGGGCCCCGGGGGTCTATATACGGTGGCCAGCGCAAGATATAGTAGGGATTTTTTATTCATGTCTGTAAGTGTAACATTAAGGACAAGCGCTTCGAATGAGTTAAACCTGGGTCCTGTTTTTTGAGTAACGTTAAGAGAGTTGCTATAAATAGTTGCAACACCACCTCCACGACCAGTCTGACGGGGCTCATGCTTATAGCAAAAGCCTGACGGAGTGGACTCATTCAGACTAATGAATTCATTTGGCCTAAGCCAGGTTTCAGTAAGGCAGAGTGTATCAAAACTATAATCTGAGATCATTTCATTAACAATAAGTGCTTTCTGTGCAAGGGATCTAATGTTGAGAAGCCCAAACTTTAGAAATTGTTTTTCTTTAATTATTTGGTGTTTTTCAGGTATAACTGTGATTAGATTATTTCGAGGGCTATAAATGAATTTATTCTTTGATCTCACTATTCGGGGAACAGACACAGTCTCTATAAAATGAGCTATATGTGCACTCGTATCAATCTGGTGAGCTGAGCAGTAGCTATCATAATTGTAATTGTAATCTGAGGTATGGCTTACCAGTCAGATGGTGCGTAGTGTCCTGGAGATGTTGTCTGAGAGGACTGCTGCTCCAACTCTGCTTGGGTGCAGGCCATCAGGACGGTAGAACCTAGGACGCTCCCAGAAAAGATTCCAGTTATCAACAAAAGGTAATTTCTGATCTTGACACCATGACTGTAACCATTCATTAAAAGCAAATAGTCTACTGAACCTCTCGATTCCTCGCTGGAACGTGGGAAGTGGCCCTGACACGATGATCCTCGTCGTGGGCGATGTGGTGCGTACCAGCTCCACCAGGCTCCTGAAGTCCTTCTTCAGGATCTCCGTCTGCCTCAGCCCGATGTCGTTTGTGCCAGCATGGAGGACCACAGCTCCGATGTTCTTCTTCAGGATCGCGGGTACCTGTGCAGAGACATCGAGAACACGAGCACCAGGAAGACAGCGAGTGTGCACCTTACCTTTAGCCGCAGTAGCACGGACGTGCCGAACGATGGAGTCTCCGATGATCACCGTGTCGCACTCCGTCTCGCGAAGGGGAGCGAAGCGGTTCTGGGTCGGGATCTCGAAGACGGGTGGCGGCGGAGGGCGAGAGGTCCTCGCCCGGGGTTTGGCTCGCGTCTTCCGCTGCTGCTGCATCCAGGCTGCGTGGTACCCCGGCGCCGGAGTGAACGAAACCTGGGCGGGCCACGTCCTTGCGCTGGGCCTGGGCAGAGAAGCACACGGAGTTGAGGTTGTGGGAGTGATTGTTTCACGCCGTGAATTTACCTGGGACAGGTGAGCGTCAGTCCGGGACGATTCCAACGCGGCTTTCCGCTGTCGCAGCTGGGCCTGCTTCACCTGTAGGTCGCGAATCTGCTTCTCCACGGCCTCCAGCTCCAAATCCACCGAGTGCAGCTCGAAAGAGTCCTCACCTGCACTCAAAGGCAGACACACAACAGACATAATGTTTAGTTGTAGTAATAAACAGAGATAACCGGTGTGAAAAAGTAAACAAACTTGTGGTAGCCGGGCTAGCGAATTAGCAATGCTATTAAGCTAACCCGCTATTGGCGAGTGTTTTGGAAAACAAATAAAACTAGCGATATAAAACGCGTTTGGAGTGAGAATATTATAGGATACTATAGGTACTGTAAAAGTTAGAATATAGGACTGAATTTAAGATACAAATTAAGATAAAGATAAAAGATTAAGATAAAATTTAAGATACAAATCGCGAAAATTGTAGGTCAGCTCGGCGGGGCTCGGAAAAACACGTCTCGTCTCGACCAATCGATGACATGAAAGACAAGATAAGACATGATAAGAAAGACATTCAATGCTGAACATGGACACAACAAAACAGGAACAAAGTCCATTTTTAGGCCTATGGGGAAAAAAAACAAAAAACATTGTAAACATCAAAATCATATAATAGGAATTTTCCCTTTGGTTATTTCACCAAAGTGTTAAAATGGTGTTATTACATATTGTCATAACTAAAGAGATTAGAATATGAAGACACAAAAATGATTCACTGGCACAAATATCCGTCATTCATACGATAACAAGCCGAGGGTGTGTATGAGACAGGACCACCTTGCTTATTTATTGTTTATTCCCATTTTAATGTATGCAATGGATTATAATCATGTAGTATCATATCATGAGTGTGTTATTCTGCTCATACCACTGCAATGTTCCAGCAAGTTTTATAAAGCACAGTGGGTTTTGTGCTCGGTCTCCATCATTGAGCATTTGATGGCTTTGGCATGAAGGAATCGATATTAAAACTATAATGTATTCAGAAATTGCTCAAAAGCGTCTGGTTTCACAAACTGAACTTGACTATGTATAGTTAAAGAAGGGAAATTATTTATAATCTCACTATCTGGTGTCACCCAGATGAGGATGAGGTTCCCTTTTTGAGTCTGGTTCCACTCAAGGTTTCTTCCTCTTATCGTCTCAGGGAGTTTTTCCTCACCACTTCACCCTCACCTCTGACTTGATCATTAGGGATAAAATATAAATGAATATTTCTAATAATATAAAATGAATCAGAATTTTTCTTTTTCTGTAAAGCTGCTTTGTGACAATTTCCACAGTTAAAAGCACAATGCACATAAGAATGAACTGAATATTATGGAATGTCTCCAAGACAATTTCCTGTTATCACTTACATTATAGCAGCTAATTCCCTTACCATCCTCAGCTACAGAAAATTCTCTAAAAATACAATATACACTATCTTTTCTTGATGCTTTATGATGAAGATTTGTTTGCATTGATTTTCTGTAAAGAAAAAACAACTTATTTTTCTTCTATTTTCTCACACAGTCACTTCTCTTTACTCATAAACGTGGACATGTTTGCAGTTGCACTGACTGAACTCATCATATTTCAGTTTGTTGATGGCTTCAAATCTGTCTGTATGATAATATCTAGCATAAATAAAACTTTAAAAGTATAAAACTTATGTATGACAGTAGAAGAAGTTGGAGAAGGTGGAGTCATGCATCGATTGGCTGCGTTTCAAATTTTAGAACATTTCTTCATGTTAAAGGCTTTGTACTGTGCTCATCATAGAAAATAAGAAGTAAAGAAGATGAAGGAGAGGTGTGAGAAATACTAGCAACAGCAAACAACAGCAAAAGTTCCTTATTAATTTAAACAAAAAGTTTAATACAGGAACAAACTTCTTCCTTCGCGCCTGAAAGCTCGCTGTCAAGAGTCCAAGAGTCCAGCGTCCACTGTTTAAGAGTCCAGATGTGAAAATACATCATTCACAGCTACAGTTCAGCCTTTCAGTCTTTCACAAATAAGAAGGTCCAAGGCCTCCAATGTGTTATTTCATACCAGCAATAAGTACATAATATAACAGCTGAAGAAATGTCATTTCTGCATGAGCAGCCATTACAATCTGGCATCCCTGTAGAGCGACCTTCACAAAATGGATGTTTTGACAAAACAGCCCTCCCCCCCCCCCCCCCCCAAGTCTGCAGTGAAACCTTTCAAACTGAATAGCTTTGAGAGTATTACTAAGTTATAGTGACCTGAGTTTCTTTACGCATTTTTTCTTGAATCTAGCTGCGCTAATTCACAGAATATGACTTTTCTGTCCTATAATTCTCTGCGTATTTGTCCTTGGTCAATTGCTGTAGTAAATCACACACTGGGGAAAATTGACTAAAGATAAATTGAACAGTGAAGGTCGTCGAGGCTGTGATAGCCACAGCCCCAGCCCCAAACCCCCCCCCCCCCCCCCCCCCCCCCCGCATTCCTTTACTCCAGAGAAGCTGTATCGATGATGAATTACTTATTATTATTGACAATTAAATCTGGACAGGGCTGAAATTTTCAAATCAAAGCCTAGAAAAGAGCAAAGAAAGTCATTCACTTCTAAGCTCTGCTGTTGTGTCTTTCCTCATTCGAGCTACATTCATACATCTGCTACGACTCTAACTCTAACTAGTCACTGTTAATATTAGTCTAGCAATAATTCATATAATTGTTAATCTTCTCAATAAATCTCTGCATTGACTATTTGTTTTTACTAGCATTAATAAAAAAAATCAAGATCAACTAACCGTTCGTTTCCATAATTAAAGCAAAACAACTCATACATTCTTTTTTACAACACTTGTTAATTAAACGTCGATAAACAAGGCTGCAGATTACCTTTCCAACTTCTGCGTCTTTTAGGCTACACTGATTCTAACATTTACATTTCATTTATTCATTGTCTACCGCTTATCTGATCTATACTCGGGTCACGGGGAGCCTGTGCCTATCTCATGCGTCATTGGGCATCAAGGCAGGATACACCCTGGATGGAGTGCCAACACATCACAGGGCACACACACACACACATTCACATTCACTACGGACATTTTAGAGATTGCCAATGTCTTTGGATCGGGGAAGGAAACCTGGAGTACCCAGAAGAAACTCCTGAGGCACGGGGAGAACATGCAAACTCACACACACACACACAGCAGAGGTGGGAATTGAACCCCCAACCCTGGAAGTGTGAGGCAAACGTGCTAACCACTAAGCCACCGTGCCCCCAACATTTACATTTACATTTACATTTACATTTACATTTACATTTACATTTACATTTACATTTAAATTTATAGAATTTGTTAGACTCCTTTTTTTAGGAGCGACTTACAGAATCGCTTTGAAGTCCTTATCAGTACATACATCCTCATACTGGTTCACTGGGTCATGGATTAAGAATACAGAGACATTTCAGTCTTAAAAACAGGGCTGTGAGGTGATATGGGAGTACGAAAAGCATACAGACCACACAAGAGTTTTTTAAAACAAAGTGCTAATTTAAGTACTTGATAGAGAGGGTAGGTTTTTAGTCATGGGGAGGTGTGGGAGAGCTTGAAGGCTGAAAACAAGTCGTTCAGTGGCATTCTGGATCAGAGGTGAAATGATGCTCAGAGGCAGAACTGCCAGAGAGTTGCAGAAGTCCAATCTCAAAATGACAAAGGACCTGAGTAGCCTGTGGGGATAGAAATGGACAAATTATTCTCATGTTGTAAAAGAGAAAAAGAAATTGGCATGAGCGGGTTCGACAAATAAACAAATCAGTGCAATTTACAGAATATGTAAAATAATTCCCTTGGTATTTTGAAACTGGAGTAGTGCAACTCACCCTGGACAGTTTTGCCCCTGAGCATCATTCTACCTCGAACTATTTTCAATTGTATTCAATTTATTTGTATAGCACAATGGACATTGTCTCAAAGCAGCTTTACAGAAGTATAAAAACTCAGAATAAAAATGATAAAGTTTAAAGTTAATGAGAAAGCCTAAAGCGACGGTGGAGAGGAAAAACTCCCGGACATGATGAGGAAGAATCCTTGAGAGGAACCAGTCTCAGAAGGAAACCTCATCCTCAGTTTGGGTGACACCAGACAGTAAATGATGTAAATGTAAATAAATGTCCTTTTTTCAACAGTTTATAGTCATGTGGAATTAAGTGATCCAAAATAACTTGCAGCGGTAGCTCAAGTGCTTAAGGTCCAGCACCATCAAGCTGCCAGCTCCCCCCTCCTGCTCCATGGGAGCTGCATCATGGCTGACCCTGTGCTCTGACCCCAACCCTCCAAGGATGGGATATACAAAGAAAGAATTTCACTGTGCTCTAAGGTATATGTGACAATAAAGGTTACTTAACTTGTTTTCAACCTTTCTAGGTTCTGCCACACCACCCCTTTGCTACACTCCTTCCACTGGCTTCCTGTAGCTATCTGCATCAAATTTAAAACACTGATGCTTGCCTACAAAGCCAAAAACAGACCAGCATCCACTTCCCTCAAAGCACCGCACACTGCACCACACTCCCTCAGATCCTCCAGCACTGCTCAACTGTCCTGATCTCACCATCTCTCAAAGTACAGGGAAGTCATGCATCAAGACTCTTCTCTGTTCTGGCACCTGGCTGGTGCAATGAACTTCCCCTAGATGTCTGAACAGCTGAGTCACAGGCTGTGTTCAAATGACATCTAAAGACCTACTTAAACTTAGAAACCTTGTGTCTGTGTGCTTTTTTGCTACATTTCCTCCCCAAAAGAGTCTTTAGACTGAAGTTATTCTTAGCCTGTGACTTATTGAACCAGTATCAGCATGTATTTATTGACTGAGGCTTCAAAGCACTTCTGAAGGTTGCTCCAGATAAGAAGATCTGCCAAATTCCATAAATGTAAATGTAAATAATTAATCTGTGGGTCATATTATCTTAACTATGAATGCAACAATTCTTAAATGAATTTATTTGGATTTTCAGGTAGCTGAAATTCCAAAATTGAGAATGCACAGCATGTGTGTGTGTGTGTGTGTGTGTGTGTGTGTGCGTGTTCTTTTCTTTTTTATTTCACCGTGTTCAACTTTGTGGCATGCAAAACCCAGTCTGTTCGTCACCATGTGCTGTGCCACAGTTCTGACTGTAACTGAGTGTGATTAGATACTGACATGAAATATGTATGGCAGCAAATGTGCTTTTTCGCACAGCACTGGTAATGACAGAATTTCTATAACACAGTGCAAGCACTTTTTTATTATATTTAAAGTATAACAAAAATAATTGTAAGAGGATCCCCTTCGGGAGCCGGTATGGGATTAAAAAAAAAAAAAAAAAACATTCCTGCATAAAATTCTACACTGCATACAAAATGATATCACAGACAAAAATAAATCATTATGGTAAAAGAGGGGGAAAAAATCCTAATGTAGTCCTACAGAGGCGTACAGTTGACTGTGGAATTGGTTACAGCTTACATCTTGTCTGCTTGCTCTACCATCTGCCTGCATTTCTTTATTGTCAGCTTCGCTTGTCACCACTGTGGGGAGCTGTCGATTAGCTCATTTATTAATCAACTAGTCTGTGGAACTCTCACGCTACTCAGTGCTGGTTAACACACTCCTAAGGATTGGCCATATAAAGATGGATTGTTGGGACTTTCAAATTAGTCTTATTTATTAACTCTTTTCCCAGAAGACACGAAATGGAAGTTTGGTTGTGTCCATGTTGTGCATTGAATGTCTTTGTCATGTCTCACTCCACAGTGGTGGTTAATATGAAGCTCATATGAAAGCAGACACTCAAGGCTTTAAGAATTTACAGTTTGTCATAAGTATTTCTGTTTTTCTTTAGCCTATCAAAGGCAATATATTCATGGAAAAGGTCCAAAATGTTTTTTCTTTTTCACAGAAATGTTTGTATCTTCAAAGGAAATGTTGATATCAAACCCATTTCTGCTCTGTGAGATGCCCCGAGTGCTTGTTCATAAGCATGGAAATTTAAAGGTGTTATCTTCAACCGCTAAAATTCTGTGTAAGGTTATTCAACAGAGAGAAAAACACACGTCTAAAACACACTGAAAGCCGACAGAGTCCAGACGCATTTTATATCAGACTCACAGCCAGAAAATCATTCAATTGATTATACTGGAAATGTCTGATAAGTCGATTTCCATTCCACCAGTGTAATGGAATGCCAGCGTACTGGTAAAAAGCTTTTTTTCCCCAGTAAAAAAATGTACCTACTCTCTATAGGTACATTTTGTCATAATTGGTGGATAGACGGATCCAGGTTCTATTTTGGGTAGAAACAACCAAAGTAAACAATCCAAAGACTCTAGACAATTCTTAAAACAATGGTCAGGCAATGACCAATAGAGGCTAACTTGACAGGTGTTAGATATTAAGTCAGAAGACAGAAGAACTACATTAAACAGACAAGATTAAGTGAAACCTCGCAACAATCTACCACTCGTCTGTGTATGATTGTCATGTGGTGTCTGTTAGGAGAGAAAAACAAAACCCAAAAAATCATGACATCAGTGTCAAAAGGTCTTTCTGGCTTGAAGAGTAAATTTAATTGAATTTTATTGTTATAGCACTTTTAACAACAATGTGACAAAGCAAGGTCTCAGGGGTCAACAGTGGCAAAGAAAAACTCCCTGAGACATGGAAGGAAGAGTCAAGAGTTCCTTAAGAGGAAGCAGTATACAGGTGTAGAAGTTTCAAGTGGTAATAAGTGGTTCTTAGGTGTAACTCTACGGTACAATTGAGATCATGCCGCAAAGGAGAGAAATTGTTTCAAGATCCATGCAGCACCAAACACAGCAGCAGGAGGTGAGTCATATGTGCAGAAGTAAGTTATTAGAGTGAATCAGAAAGATCCAGACACGAGACAAGAGAAGCCACCGCAATAGATGTAATAAACTGTTTCAGTAAAGGGTGTTGTGGTTATCATGTTTGCCTTGCCTTTCTGTGGTTGGTGGTTCGACTCCAGCCTGAGTGTGTGGAGTTTTCATGTTCTTCCTGTGCTTTGGGGGTTTCCTCCTGGTACTTACTGTTTCCTCTGCCAGTCCAAAGACGTGTGTTGTAGACTGCTTAGCAATGCTAAATTGTTAAACTGTAGTTGTGCTCTACAATAGGTTGGCACCACATCCATCCATCCAGGGTGTCCTTTGCCTCGTGCCTCAAGTACCCTGGAAAAGGATCGAGGCTCCCCGCAACCTGTGTCGAAAAACTGGTACAGAAAACAGATGGATGGAAATAGTTTCAACCATCATGCATTTTGTAGTTAAAGAAAAGAAAAGTCACGTGGTACATTATGGCAGGGGAACTCTGACATTCACATAGAACAGGACCAACCCCCTGATAGAAGCCATCAATTTCAACTATAAAATGGCAGGCTGGGGTTAAAATGCTTAAGGAAGGGTGCTGTGGTAAATGTCAGGAATCTCAGACAGCCCTGGGAGTTCAGTCATGTGCAGGATATAGTGACTAAGCTAATGTTTCAAATAAACCATCTGTAGAAATTAGTGATGCCTTTTAAAAAGCTTCCTTTTTGACATTTTTGGTGCATTGTCTGGTTTCTGGCTGCCTGGGCCTTGCTATCATCCATGCCAACACCCTCCTTACATAAAATGTATCTCAGGAAAGTTAATTGGGTTGCATCAACCTCACATTTCCAGCCTTAACAAGACGGCTGCTAGTTGTTTGCCTCTGCAGGCATTGTGGCCATGTTGTTTCAGGGAAGCAGAGTATATAGAGAATGTCATCACTAGGTAATAAACTTGCCAAACATGTCTCAGGACATTATTTCCAAACAACTGGAGTATGAAGGGTCATTGACAAGGCCATACAGCATTACTTAGTAGTTGTAATGATGCTAAAGGCTTGAAGTGGTGCTAAAGGCTGTCTTCCACTTGAGACCTTCAAACAGATTGAGATCATGCTTTCTAAAATTGGTTGCTGACTTTAAATGCTCTTAGGTTGGGAGTTCAAGTGGTATTGGTACTTGATGGTGATCTAATTGTGATCGTAATAGTCCATGCAGGGATGAAGAACCTGGCTTTTTCTTTGCATTAAAAAGAAACTTGCTGATACTTGCATTCAATTTTTTTTTTTTTTAAACAAATGCAGATTATGTACAATAGCTGCTCTCTGAAATGGTTATTATAGTCTGGGCACTTCAACAACAATTTAGTGCTCCAAGGCTTATTTGTGGGTTATCACAACCCAGTCTAGTGTTGGGCTGCATGAGTAGGAGCATGATTAGGAGATTACTCCTCGCACTGCACCATGCTCCATCCGATCTACTAGCACTGCTCGACTGGTCCCACCATCTCTCAGGGTACAAGATAGGTATACATCTAGACTCTTCTCTGTTCTGGATTGAACTTCCGCTAGACGTCCAAAAACCTGAGTCACTGGCCATCTTCAAACAAAGGATGAAGACTTACCTCTTTCTGAACACCCAACACAGGTTTTTAGATGGTATTCTAAGTCTGTGACCTATTAAACCAGTGCTAATGTATTCATTGATAGAGACTTCAAAGCACTTTTGTTTGTTTCTCTGGATAAGAGCATCTGCCAAATGCCAGAAATGTAAATGCAAATGTAAATATGTACCATACAACAGAACCGGGGAAATCATTACAGCAGACCAAGGACAATGTAACAAACATAAAATCAATGTTGCTAGGGTGTTGTAATGTTGTTGTAACTGAACTCCACCAAAAATGTTCTTCTTAACCTGCCTTAGACAAAATCCTACTCCCAACATGAATGGGACAAAAATCACACCCCTACTACTGGTGAATATATACATCAATATTTACAAAAAAACATACAGAGTGCCTAAATCAAATCTGGCTACAAAAACAAGGACAGATCAAGCTTGCCGACAGGATATGTAAAGATCCAGACCAGAGTTATCGCAACCAGACAAGTGAGCACAACCACAAACGCAACCAAGCGAGCATCAGCAATTTAAAGCTGCTGGTACTGGCTTCCGTCCCAGCTTTATACCGTCACCCAAAGATGACCTCATCAAGAGGCAATACTTGGACGATGAGCAGCAGCTGTGGAGCTGTGGAGCCTGGACTCAATACAGAGTGGACCAACCTTCACAGATTACACACAAACACACACAAAATATGATACATACCCGTGCTGTAACGACATGCAAGATAAAAACAGTGATTGTGGCATTTGTGTGGTTGAAACTAAAAGCGAGTCTTTAGCTAAGTACTATGTGTCTGAAGGGTAACTACTATTTACATTGGCTCTGCACTTCATGTATTGTTGTGGTGTAGTGTTCATTTCTGCAGAAGTGCACAAGCAATTCTCCAAATGCCTGAAGGAGACACATGAACAAACGCAAGCATAATCATTTGTTAAAAATCTTATGCATGATACTTTCTGTGCTGAAAAATCAGTGAAAAATCTGAAAACATTGTGCAGCGTATAGGCGGCTTGAGACCCTGACTCATGAGACAACTAGCTCTTGAGGTCATTTCCATTTCAGGCTCACCTTTAGCTTGTAGAAAGTGCACTTGATGCTAGTTTTGAATTTTAGTCATTAAGTAAGCTTTCCGCCTACTCGCTACAGTAACTGGGAAACAGAACTATACAGAAAACTCCTTCTTTTCTTGCAATGATGCAAACATTCATTTCTCAAGTAATGTTCTAATCCTGAACTAAATATGTACTATGACTAGTACTAAAGGTTCATTCCCAGTGGCCTGCTATCTGGTATTATGGATTTGAGACAAGCTTTCAGACTGAAGACTGAAAAACAGATCATTACTTAGATAATTCAGCCTAGAGATCATTTTGTACGTTCACTTAATTCATTGTATTCAGCATTGACATTAGAGTTTATCCGATGTTCTTTTCTGTTCTCTGACGACATGGACATGTGGTTGGAATTTGTTGCAGTGTTTGTGGACTCTCGCTCAATGAAGACGGCACATTTACGAACATAAAGCGCTCATTCTGTCACAGTATGAAGAGCCTTTTGACGGCTAAAATGAATTAACTGCTGCTGACCTTGTACAGAGAATGGAGGAGAGAAAAGCCTGAGGTATTGCTCTCACTACTGCACTGTAGCAGGTTTATTTAACAGAAAAGTGTGGGATGAAATAGACTATTGGAACTTTTATAAAGGCCTGCATGAGCTGTCAGTAATTAGTAAAATATAACGCAAAAAAGAGAGTTTAAAATGTACAACAGCACTAATGTAGTGTTCAGATTTAAAACCAGATCAAGGTTCATTGGTAATACATACTGATGTAAAAGACTGTATAAAGAGATGACATGGTTTGTAACAAGAAAATAAAGATTCATAATAATAATAAAAAAAAGCCAAATAAATAAATAAATAAAATTACCACAAATTCTGAGGGATGTTACTTTTACTCTTTTAAATCCTTTTATTTAATTTCTTTTTTTTTGTCAATCCTTAAATATCTAAAACCTGTCAGGCATTTTTTTAGTTGTAAAATAAATCATGGTTAAAGCTCTCTCTCTCTCTCTCTTTCTTTCTCTCTCTCTCTCTCTCTCTCTCTCTCTCTCTCTCTCTCTCTCTCTCCCTCTCTTCTCCGTCCCCAGTTGTAAGGACTGCACATTAAAGACTGCTCACTTTAATCACACAAACATGTAGTAAAATAGATAATGGTTTAACAATGTTCAAGTGTAATTAACTAAAATTAATAAACTATGATATAACTGTTTTTTCTATCCGTCAGCTGTATTTTATTTTTTCCTTGTTAGAACAGGAATTTTTTGATTGTAAAAGGATTTGGTTTATCATCAGGAGTTCCGGCAGGCTGTCAAAAAGTCCCAAGGCAACACGTCTGTTCAGTTGTTGAGCGCTCCACAGCAAAGAGACAAAGAAAACTCAAATTTTATAACATCTGTGGATAGACACTTCATTACTTTTAAGGATGACTTGCAGCTTTTTTTTATTTCATCAATGTTTCCTTTTATACTTTAGCTATTTCTGCGCTATAATAGTCAGACTTTAGATGATGGCATCTACATCACTAGGGGACCTGAACAAACAGGCCATAAAATGGATTATTTGTTATTTGGAATGGTCAGAAGAGATTATTTCTCTTAGATTAATGCAGCCTCTCACAGAGAGTTGTGTCAGGTAAAATTTCCTCCAAATTTCCTCTCCAGTTGAGCTTATATAATTATTAATATGATGCAGATGAGACATTATATGAGTCATATAATTGGCTGTTCAATCAACTCAACAGTTTCATTGTTGAGATTGTGATAGATATTAGATTTTAGAATCCCATCAAAGATTACCAGCAACCACTGGTAATCACTGGAATCACTGTTCATCAGGATGCATATTGCACAACAAAATAGGGTGCATTATTATCATTCAATCATTGTCTACCGCTTATACGATCTATACTCGGGTCATGGGGAGCCTGTGCCTATCTCAGGCGTCATTGGGCATCAAGGCAGGATACACCCTGGACGGAGTGCCAACCCATCGCAGGGCACACACACACTCTCATTCACTCACGCAATCATACACTACGGACAATTTAGAGACGCCAATCAACCTACCATGCATGTTTTTGGACTGGGGGAGGAAACCGGAGTACCCGGTGGAAACCCCCGAGGCACTGGGAGAACATGCAAACTCCACACACACACATGGCGGAGGCAGGAATCGAACCCCCAACCCTGGAGGTGTGAGGCAAACGTGATAACCACTAAGCCACCGTGCCCCCCCCGGTGTATTATTATTATTATTATTATTATTATTATTATTATTATTATTATTATTATTATTATTATTATTATTATTATTAAATTTATTTCAGTTTTTATTTCAGTTGATGTTTCACTGTAAAAGTCAAAATAGGGTAACAGTTTTTTTTTAAACAAATTTTGTTTGAGTCTTTTAACCTTAACCTGTTGAAAAACCTAAAGACAGTGTGGAAACTCTACCATACAGTAATGTAAATGTGTTAAGGTGCAGTAAGTGATTGTGTAGTGTAAATTGTATACAGTCATGTAGTATTTCTTGTTATGGTGCTGCTATATGCTGAGCTAACAGAGCTTTGGATGGAATATGCACTGTTAAGTGATCTGTTTAAAATGGAAAATAAGTGCTTGCTATCTAGAAATTTAAAATGAAAATAAAGCCATTGTAAAATAAAAATAAAAAAAAGAGTACGATGGCTGAGAAGTGCAAAACAAAATAACCAAAAAACCAAAAAAAAAAAAAAAATTCAAAATCCATTTTATTTTCTGATTTGTTATTCTGTTTTCTGATTTATTATTTAGTTTATAGATTTGTTATTTTGTTTTTGGATTAGTTATATTGTTTTTGGGTTTGGTATTTTGATTTCGGATTTCTT
Organism: Hemibagrus guttatus; assembly: GCA_033459395.1. Lineage (NCBI taxonomy): Eukaryota > Metazoa > Chordata > Actinopteri > Siluriformes > Bagridae > Hemibagrus > Hemibagrus guttatus. The sequence goes on from JAUCMX010000001.1 coordinate 5,001,098, forward strand.
ATTTTGTTTTCTGTTTTGTTTTCTGTTTTCTGATTTCTTATTTTGTTTTCTGATTTCTTATTTTTTATTTTGTTTTCTGTTTTTTCTTTCTGTTTTCTGATTTATTATTTTGTTTTCTGATTCTTTTTCTGTTTTCGGATTTCTTATTTTGTTTTCTGATTCTTTTTCTGTTTTCTGATTTATTATTTTGTTTTCTGATTTGTTTTTTTTTTTAATTTTGTTTTCTGATTTTTTTTTTTCAAGTTTGTTATTTTGTTTTTGGATTTATTTTGCTTTGCACTTCTTGGCCATCATACCAAAGTATCCTAAAACTAACAATATCCAAATGACTAAAACTACTATGTCATTTTATGTAATGCTGCTTAAACACATCTGTAGTAGGTATTTTTATTCACATGATCTGTTTGTGATGTGTTTTACACTTGGTGTAACAGTAGATGGGCTGAGACAGATTTAATAAGACAGCGGAAAAAGGACCAAAAATTCAACAGGACCAGGTCATGTGATTACCAAACAGCAGGAGCGTGTATAAGAAAACAATAAATGAGATCAGAAAGACAGTCAACAAACAAATACGTGGTACTTTGGTGGAATAGCACAGAGTGTACTTGATTTCATGATGCTGTGATTGTAAGACAGTTTTAAGGGGGAGTGAGAGTGCAATTAGGAAGAGGTGAAGGTGAAAGAGGAAGTGAGTATGCAGTCTTGGAAACGGAGTCCGATGATGAATCTTGGGAGTTGGAGGTGACAACCTGACACTTGGCCAGTACTTGTTTTTGTTTTGATATGTGATAATAGAAAAGATTGAGAATCGTCTTTTTTACATTATGTAATATAATCTTTACCAACATCATGCCCTTCAGTTCAGATGGGACATACTTCCTGAGTTTATTTTTCCCTGTCATATATAGAAGCTTAATTAAACACAATATCATTTTTCCAGATACATACATAAAATAGGACTACGCTCCCACAGATAATTACATTACCCAAATGAATAATGCCTTCATAACAGGTCTTAAGACTAAAACTAAATTACAGTGTCAGAATGAACGCCGGGGTATGTCTGTGTCACTGTATCTATAGTTCTTCACTGTTGTATCAGTCTGTATAAGAGTTGCTGCACAAACAAACAGCGTCACTTGCAATTACGCTTCTATTTCAGAAGCAAACAAAGGCATAATTTGTGTTCGGTCATAATGACAGGCTCAGTAATGACTAGTAATTAACACTGCAATATCGTTAACGCAAGCTTTGTTTCAGCTAAGTGTTTCAACACCAATTCTCTCCCTGTACTGTGCTTTTTATTGTATTATTATTCTTTGAATGGCATGTAGAATGGGGCTTAGTCTGATACATTTTCCTACGACACACACACACACACAAATGCACACAGAGACACACACACTGCAGTGCAGGTTCATTTAGCCTGCTGAAAAATGAAAAGACATCAAATGAGACAATGCACTGCTAATTGCATATTCGCATTGGCCACTAATTACTGCTGATTGTGTTGGTTGTGTAATTAAGGACACTGTTGGATGCGAACATTAGGTTTTGGCAAAGAAACCCCCCTCCCATTTAACATTCTTCTCTCTCTCTCTCTCTCTCTCTCTCTCTCTCTCTCTCTCTCTCTCTCTCTCTCTCTCTCTCTCTCTCTCTCTCTCTCTCTCTCTCTCTCTCTCTCTGTCCAACACTGAGTGTATTCAAATGTGCGAGCATTTTTGGAAATGATTGTGCCAAATAGGATTAAGATTATAAAATGTGATTTTTTACTCTTCATTCTTTGCAGAGGAAAATCTTTAGTGGGCTGCCCAAGCAGTTTCTTAATGCTGCCTGGGCAAAAGAAAAAGCTCTCAGGAATAATTCAAATGCATGCATGTACATGAATTATTCCTGTTTTTTTGTCATTTTTAATTGAATACATGCTATAAGGTATTATGTACAGTATATATGTTGCATTGCATCATGTAAGAGAGAGCAACACATGAACACCTAACATGTTGGATTTCAAGTTACTAGTTCCTGTTATTACTTCTATAAACAGTTGTCCCCTCAATGGTGTTTATTTCTCCATTCTGGAGTGGACAAGACAAAAACACACATCTTGAGGGTATTTCCCAGACTTTCCCACACTGAATGTCGCAAAATGTTTCCCCACAGAATCTTCATGATATTAATGATTTAGATGAAGAAGAAGCCTTTATTATTGACATATATACATTTCAGTGAACTTTTTCTCTGCATAGCCCAAATTTGGAAGTTGGGGTCAGAGATGATACAGCACCCCTGGAGCAGAAGGAGTTAAGGGACTTGCACAGGGGAACACCAGTGGCTATTTGGCAGCACTGGGGCTTGAAGCCCTATCTACCAAACACCAACACAAAACCTTAACCATTTGAGCTACAACTGCCCCACAATCTTTGTATGTAACCTGCTCATTTGGAAAATCTGCCATACAACTCCTGACAGAGCCACTGTTATATATAAATGTCTATATACAGGTATCTCCATTTTCTACTTCATGGTATGTTTTTAGGTGCTTATTCTCTGTGTTTGATATGATTATTACACCTAAATAGCGTAAAGAAATAATTAAAGGTACTAAACTGAACTGTCCTCAAACAAACCAATGTACCTAGTACCTCATGACCTGGCAACCCAGTGGATTTTTAAATGAGTGTTATTGAATTCATTCTCAATATGTTGAATTATTATTCACACTTGAAACATATTTTCTCGGAAATAACAGTCACAAAACGAAGATTAATCACAAAAAAATGACCCAAAATTAAAATATACAAACATTCTCTTTATATAGAATGCTAATGTTTTGAGAAACACTCACCAACACTTCATTAAGCACAATTTTTCAGATAAATTCACAATGCGTTCATGTGGAAAATGTCTGCCGTCCTACAGTGTCATTATAAAAAGGTTGTGTAGATATACCGTGTAAATGTAGAGCAGTCAAACATCCGTAGGGTTCAGCTGTGTACATTAAATGAGTTTTAATCACAACATTTTCTAGTGATAGTGTTTATACAGTCAATTGCACAATTTGGTGCCTTTTAATGACATGAAGATGAGCTCAAGCTGTCAATCAGCAACATATACATTTGTAAAAGGTGACGAGGGATATATTGTTTGAACATCTATGTTCATGGGCAGAAGACAGACATAGAAGTATAAGAATAATATTTGCTTGACTAGTCAATTAGTGAACTAACATACATATAAGCTTATACCACTTATGGACATAACAGTCGTTTGGGCAGCAGGCAGCTATTAAGTTTAGTAGTGGCAACAAATAAACTTCTGTATTTTTTAATTACAATCTTAGTAACAAAAATGCAGGTAGTCAAAGTACAATGTTTTATTGTCAGTGTTTTGGAGACAATTTAAGAAAGAAATTTGCAAAGAGAGTGAGATTAAGGCTCCAGTTTCTTTGATGTTGTGGGCTCAAATCCCACCAGTGCCAGGAGGGTTTTTGGTAGCTCATGGCCCCTTCTCCAGGGGCACTGCATCATGGCTGACCCTGCGCTCTGACCCCAACCCTCCAAGCATGGGATATTCAAAGGAAGCATTTTACTGTGCTTCCAATCCGGACTGACTGATTTCTCCCAGTTATGAAGTCCAGGATACAGGTGCAGAGGGGATGTGGTAGCTTAGTGGTTAAGGTTGGTGATCAGAAGGTTGTGAGTTATAATCCCAGATCCACCAAGCTGCTGGGCCCCTGAGCAAGGCCCTTAACCCTCAATTGCTCAGTTGTATAAAATGAACACTGTGCTATATGTCCTCCAAACAGAGTTTAGACTGATGGTATCTTCAGTCTGTGACCTAGTGAACCATTGCAGATGTATTCATTGATAGAGACTTCAAAGCACTTTTGTACGTCACTCTGGATAAGGGTGCCTGCCAAATGCCATAAATGTAAATGAACCAGTCAGAACCAGTTTGGAGCATCTGATGACCAGCCTGTATCCTGGGATTAGCACAACAGAGACTTGGTCTGAGGGTCTGAGGAATATGCAGAGATGTTTGTGTAAATAAGATCCAGCCTGTTCCCCCTGTCATTGCAAAGTCCACATTCTTGTGGAATTTAGGGAGCACTGACTTGAGATTTGCATTGTTGAAATCTCTAGTGACAATAAACAGTCGATCAGGGTGTGTGTCAGTTAACAGAGCACCTCCTTAGCATAAGCACTGGGAGGAATGTACACTCCAACTATGAGGACAGTGTTGAATTCCTGTGGTAAATAAAATAAGCTGCCAAACTAAGAGATGCTGGGTAGAAAGTCCTGCCAAACCCAAGTGTCTTACAACAGTTAGACATCAGTCATGGTGTTCATGTGGCCTAGTGAATAAAGAATGCACTTTACACACATTCACAGTTGACTGATTATGACAAAATGTTTGTTATAGTGAATCTGATGATGGCAAGCCATTTGAGATAGTGTTGCCATGCCTTGTATAGTTAATAGGGTGCATTGTTTGAGACCACAGCGTAAGTAATAAACAAATGATGAGACATTTATGAGGGTGTTTATGACCCTATATAGTTACCACGGCGTGCCATTTTGGACACATTCACAGTGGACTGATGATGTAGCCTATGTATTGGATAAGGTGTGCTTCAGAAAACATCTACAATGTTATAAAGACAGTGAGGTACTTATGATGTGGCCTGCATCGTGATTAGTTTTGGGACCACAGCAAACTAATGATAATGGAATGCTTGTGATAGTTTTATATAGTCTATATAGTGAACAAGCTAAATGATTATGTGGTTTGGGAATGAAGTGTGCAATCTGCAGAGAACTAGTGATAATAATGTCTGGCTTCCACATGTCCACACTGTATTCATGATGTTAAGATGTTTATGACGGTGCTTATGAGCCTATATACTCAGCAAGGTGTGTCGAGACACTGCTACCGTGGACTGATGATGGTGTTTATGTGACCTATATAGTGGGTAAAACTGGTGGTTTGGAGCACAATGAACTAATGACAGTGAAATGTGGACAATGGTTTTTATGTGGCCTATATTGTGAATAGAGTACAATGGAAACTCAACATATGAATTTAAGTCGTTCTGGAGGGGAGTTCTTAAATTTGTATTGTGAAACACATTTTTCCAAAAGAAATAATGTAAATACAGATAATCTGTTCCAGACACCCAAAAATATTACCAATATTATCAATTTCCAAGGGTCAAGGGTCCTCACAGGAAGTTGTGCCACCTAGCTTTGTCTAAAAATAGAACAGACCACCCATGCCACCAATCTGTCAACAAAAAAAAACGTGTGGAAAATTCACGTAGCTTTTGAACGCATGCCAAAGGAAACGGTGGTATAGTGGGTTGAGCGTTCACGGACTGAAAGAAAAAAAATCATAAAATTCATAAATGCGCTTGGGTTGGCTTTGCTTGGCTTTCCACTGACAGAAACAAGTTTTGAAGGGCTCTTGGATGTGCTGGCGTTCAATTTGGTTCGGTTCATTCGTATGGCGAAAACGCTTCATATTCGATGCAAATTTTTGGCAAAATTTTAATTCTCAAGGCGAGAATTCTTAAGGGAGGGTATCTGCATGCCGAGGTTCCACTGTATACAGTTTGGGACACGTCCATAATGGACTGAGGACAGTATGATGACTTCATGTGGACTTCATGTGGACTATGTAAAGAACAGGAAGCGTGCTTAGGACACATCCACTAATGGACTAATTGCGACAAAATGCTGCTAGCCCTATGTAGTAAATTGGTTTGCGACACCTCCACAGGTTGTTGATTATGGTGAGGTATTTTTGGTGGTTAATTAGGGGTTTCACTCTACTGTAATGAATGGGGGGGTCAATACGTTTTACATACTCAAATTTTACATGTTTTGCAAACTATTTTGATTTTCCACCTCCGCATTCTAATCATCTATTTTGTGTAGATTCATGTTTTATTCATGTTACACAAAATATTTATGTGAAACACCTCCACAGGGTGTCGATGATGATGCAATTTTTTGGTGACTCATTTTGTGTCATAAATAAGTGCACTACATAGAGTTAGTAATTCTCCAGTGTACGAAACAAGGAGTAAGAAGACATCTGTAAGCAGATTCAGCTCTGCCCACTCTGATTCTGCAGTGTTATTCCACCGGGATCTAATATCTGGATTTAACAGTAAGTGCAATGGACTTTCTTTTTAACTTCTGCTCATTTCTCTAGGTTTATTTCTGACATATGATGAAACAGACATCTGATTCAATCATAAGCTCTGTTGTTCCAAAGCTCTTCATCACTAATAGCCCATACTTTTACAGAGAGTGTGATACAAACATTGGATACAGACATGCCAATACCATCCTTCATCCCTCACTCGCTGATTGCATGTTTTCAGGCTGCACTTTGCTTAAAACCTTGACTATCTGCCAAACAGTCACGGATGGACGGATGCGTTATTTGAAATGGGCAACACGCTGACTTGTAAAAGCATTTTTGATGATAGACATTGAAAAATCGTAGCCTAATATATTTTTTAAGCCGTATGGCCTTATAAAATAAGCAGGAGATGTTTTATCAGCGGCCCACTTCTGCTCTGTCAATTTCTGTTAGGCTGCTTGTCACACATTTTTGGCAGTTTCATCAGAGTTACACACAAGTGTTACATACATCTACCAAACTTTTCGAAGGATAAATTAGACATGTCATCATTTTTCCACAAGTAATTTTTTTCTACAGATGGCTGGAAATGTGTGAAAGGCTTGAATTTGCTGACAATCTGTTGATGATCTCTTAATTATCAGAGTGGTTTCCCTCTGTTCCCGTCTGTTTCCCTCGAGTTAAGTCAAGCTATGACACTTTTCCAACTTTCTATGACTCTTCATATTAATAACAAGCAGATTCCAAAAATGGATATGTCTATTAAATCTAGCTTCATTTTGTTTTCTTTAGTACTCAGAGATTTTATCTGAGATCATTCAATAGTAGACTTTAATTTGTTAATGTTACTGATTGTGTCTGGCAAGGACTGCTGCAGTGAAGACATCCACAGCACTGAACATTCTGGAAGACAAATTTAATTTGCAAATGCCTTCTGTTAAGTGCCATGAGGACGGCAGATTTTACACCAACACCACAGCGCTGAGCATTCTTCCTCCTCCTTTTATGACATTCAATAATAATAAAAGGGATATAGAGAGATATAAAAACACATCCACGCCCATTGTTCACCCCAATGAACTTTTGTTCACATTTTATCACCTGGTTCAATGTATGAAATCCAGTTTGTTTTGCCAAAACACATGACTTAAAATATGCAGGAATACAAATATGCAGAAAAAACATCCACTGATCTGATCAGGCCATGTCAACATTTTGGCCTTGGGACAAAGCTCGGCAGAAACCCATCACTGCTCATCGCCCTAGAAACACCATCCCAGAGTGATGCATGGTGGTGGTAGCATTGTGTTGAGACATGTTTCTCTGACTATTTGCCTTCTTACCTAGGCTTGCGGTGGAGGCTTTCATCCTCTAGGCATTTACATCTCCATGTGTTTTAATAAAGTACTTAATGTTGATCTATTGGATGTTTGAAGTTTGGCTGATACTTTTCCAGAACTTTGTCCTCTACTTGTTTTGCTATCGTCTTAATCTTCGTGATGCTATTAGTTTCGCTAACAATCTCTAGGGCTTACCAGGAATAGGAGGGTTTATGTATGCTGAGTTCATGTGGCTCTTTAATTGCTCACAGGAAGAATCCATTCCACTAATTATTTCACATCTGATGGCTTGACGACTGGTTGAGAACTAAGCAGAACTAATTTCGAAGTTTCACTACAAAGTAAGGAAGGGAGAGGGGGTGAATTCTTACATAGCCATAACTTTTATTGGTAAATACTTTTGCGTCCTATATTGATTTACCCCAACTTTATTTTTTATAAAATTATATCTGTTTTGAGTAGATTCATGACATACAATCTCAATCGAATCCATTTTAGTTTCAGGTTGTAACATTACACAATATGGAAAAAAAAAATTCAAGGGGGTGAATAATTACGCAAGGCACCGTAAAAACCCTACAATGAGAAATGGGATTGTGATCTTGCAGACCTCCTGTGTGTGTGCAAATGAGGACTGCCAAACCACAAGTGCACCCTCTGGGTCACAACCAATCAATCTTTTCTCCTGTGTGTGTGTGTATGCTTATATTGCTGTTTTATATGAGCAACAGTTTCCACAATGCTCTATTATCACTGTATAATATCAACACTGGGCATATAGCGTTATATTTGACCTCGAGCAATATACAGGAACATTATGCCGAGATACAATGGATCACTCTCATTACAATCTCATCTATCTCTGTTTGTTATCCACAGTAATTTGCCTTAATTAGATCTCTCTCTCTGGAAAGCCAAAGTCCATCCCAGAGGATTCGCTCTGATTAATAAGACGTGGCCAATGCCTCTCTCTCTCACTCTCTCTCACTCTCCCTCGCTCTCACTTTGCTCTTTCTGGTGGTGTCACATCCATAATTAGAAATCTCATTATTTAGAATCTACAGTCAACTGTGCACCAAAGTCCCTGATCATAATGAGATAGTCTAATATGAGAGCAAAGGTAGAAGGGGGCAATGATTCTTGACCATTTCCTTCTGTGTCTATATTAGAAAAAGACATTCTTCTCCATCCGGAAAGCTTTTAATGACTTCATTTGCTTTCATTTTACAGAATGGACATTGGCATGTTCGCTCAATATAGATACAGTACACTAATACTCTACTGTATGGATTATGAAATTATTCATTTCCCAAAGAGGGGGAATTTATAGACATTAGTGATTCTGCTGCCTTATGCACCATAGTGTGCGACATTGTGATTTTCAAAGACACTTCGTATTGTATATTGGATGAGATCAAAAGTGACTTTTCTGTGTTTTAAAGGCATCTTTCAGTATTTGATAAGTAAAGAATGAGTTATTATAGGTGTTACTGATATATCATCATATCATGTCATCATATATAACCACACCAATTTGACCACAAATAGCTAGAACTGGAAAGTGTTTCTCTGTCAGAAAACTTAAAGTTACAGCTTTACCTCTGACTGTAACAATGCACTAACAATGGAGAATCCTTCCACAAATGCATAAGTTCCCTCTATATCATTTCAATCTAGTTATTATTAGTTTTAGGTTATGTGGATCATTTGCCTTAGTCCCTGTTGAGGTTGTTAAAGAAATATATGAGAGATATATTAACATAGACCTGTAAACAGAGACGAATCCCAGGGAGGACAATGTAAGGGGCCTTGTGGCACTTTCCATCCATCTATTTTCTGTAGCACTTATCCTACACAGGGTCTGAAGCCTGAGGTCTATCCCAGGGGACTCAGGGTAACAAGGCGGGGGACACCCTAGATGAGGTGCCAAACCATTGCAGGGCACAATGACACACATTCACACATTACAGACAATTTAGAGATGCTAATCAGCCAACTGTGCTTGTCTTACTCAGAGGAAACCACAAAGTATGGGGAGAACATACAAGCTCCACACACACAGGTTGGGGAATGGAACCTCCAACACCTGGAGGTGCAAGACTAACCATTTTTTTCCTTTTTATTGCTGTTATATTACCAAGACACATTTATAAAAGATAACTGTAAAAGATCTAAAAGTGTTAGGATTATAATCTTCTATATGCCAGTGTGATACATTTGCTAATTAGTCATTTTAGGCCACCATTGTCTAACTCAAATTGCACATGGGATGTTTTGGAGGTTTTGGGAAAGTCCTGCACTTTCCAAAGATTTGAAACTTTCCTGTAGCTAGTACTGTCAAAAGCTGCTGATAAACAAAGCTTCTTCAGACTAATCAGAATCAAGAAACAGCATCTGTGTTCTTGCTGATATTTCTCTACTTCAGTCTAGTACAGGACAAAGCAGCTGCAGTTTCTTTCATACAACTTTGGACTTTAAATTCGAAGCGAAGCGTTTTAGAGCTGTAGGTCAGAATTTAAACTCTGGTCTCATCTGGCTGAGATTAATACACTACATGGTGCTCCTAATTTACCAATGTAGGGGCTAGAGAGTAGGAAGTCATTTCAGTGCATTGTAACGCGCCACTGGCCAGATTAAATCTGATATCCGCAGAGATTCGTTTCCTTTTTCAGTATTACCACGAAGATGAGTAATGGAGCATGGGGGAGATAGGGGAGGTCACGACACTCGTTTCTTCTCAAAGCACAAAGTCTCTGAAGACAGACAGAACACAAAAGCAGGTCAAAAAGTCTCTCCCGCAGAGAGAGAGAACATGCGGAACCAGGTCAGAAAGGTTGTGTATACAGTGAAAAAGCCTTGTAATTACGCTTCACTCTCAATTGCCTTGAGACATATGTAGCGTAGTGAAGCTTGTCGTTAAACGATAGAGTGAATTAGCATTAAATACCATCTCTCTCGAGTGGGCTGATAGACAGAACACACGTACAGTCAGGTCTGGAGCGCACTACTGAGAATTCTTATTTCAGCATTAATGAAAATGCTGTGTGGTTTCTCCAGTCAGACCTACAGATTCTACAGAAGTCCAAAAAGAGTTCTGTTTTCATGCAACCTAAAAATTCATTAATAATATGACTGTGTTCAGAGTTAACATCAGGCTTGTTCACATGCACATCAAACCTGAAGTCAATCTGAACGATAGTCTAGCTGTACACGACCATTTGTTTATTTCACATAACTGTCACACAAGCTGATGAAATGTTCATGTCATGTATAACGTGATGATTGGACAAAATAAAATGTGACATAAAGCATTATATACCGAATATATATTTTTGCACTAACCTATCCCATCATGCACCACAAAACAAAACGGCAGAGACAAGACCTGGAGTTTGTCAGAGATAATGCTTTTCTCTCACCCTTCAAACTGGAACGTAATTGAATTGACATATTAATTGCATATTAAAATAAAAAACACCCAGAATACAATTAAAATAACAGCTAAAACTCTATAAAGCTCTCTAAAACCTTCATTCATTCATTCATTCATTCATTCATTCATTCATTCATTCATTCATTCATTCAATCTTATTTCTTTTTTAACAAATATTTTAATTTTTCATCCTAGCCTTTTATTTGCCATTCTTTATAAAAAAAAATGAATTAACATCAACAGGATATTTTATTTATCTATTTATTGCTTTTTTATTATTATTTTTTTTTTTTTTTTGCAGTAAAAAGGTGTTTTCAGTAAAAATAGGTCTTTTATTCTCATCATGAAAAAATAGTGGTGCACACACTACAGTGTATCCAGAAAGTATTCACAGCACTTCACTTTTTCCTCATTTAGTTATATTACAGCCTTATTTCAAAATGAATTAAATTCATTATTTTCCTTAAAATCCTACAAACAATACTCCATAACGACAACATGATAGAAGTTTGTTTGAAATCTTTGCAAATTTATTAAAAATAAAAAACAAACAAAAAAAAAAAAAATCACATGTACATAAGTATTCACAGCCTTTGCTCAATACTTTGTTGAAGGACCTTTGGCACCAATTACAGCCTAAAGTCTCTTTGAGTATGATGCTACAAGCTTGACACACCTATTTTTGGGCAGTTTCTCCCATTCTTCTTTGCAGGACCTCTCAAGATCCATCAGGTTGGATGGGGAGCGTCGGTGCACAGCCATTTTCAGATCTCTCCAGAGATGTTCAACCGGGTTCAATTCTGGACTCTGGCTGAAACCGATTCAGGACATTCACAGAGTTGTCCCGTAGCCACTCCTTTGTTATCTTGTGTGCTTAGGGTCGTTGTCCTGTTGGAAGATGAAGCGTCGCCCCAGTCTGAGGTCCAGAGCTCTCTGGAGCAGGTTTTCATCAAAGATGTCTCTGTACATTGCTGCATTCATCTTTCCCTCGATCCTGACTAGTCCCCCAGTTCCTGCCACTGAAAAACATCCTCACGGCATGATGCTGCCACCACCATGCTTCACTGTAGGGATGGTATTGGCCAGGTGATGAGTGGTGCCTGGTTTCCTCCAGACATGACACTTGCCATTCAGGCCAAAGAGTTCAATCTTTGTTGCACCAGACCAGAGAATTTTAGAGAATTTTGTTTCTCATGGTCTGAGAGTGCTTCAGGTGCCTTTTGGCAAACTCCAGGTGGGCAGTCATGTGCCTTTTACTGAGGAGTGGCTTCCGTCTGGCCACTCTACCATACAGGCCTGATTGATGGAGTGCTGCAGAGATGGTTTTTCTTCTGGAAGGTTCTCCTCTCTTCATAGAGAAACATTGGAGCTCTTTCAGAGTGATCATCGGGTTCTTGGTCGCCTCCCTGACTAAGGCCCTTCTCACCTGATCGCTCGGTTTGGCCAGGCAGCCTGCTCTAGGAAGAGTCCTGGTGGTTCCAAACTTCTTCCATTTACAGATGATGGAGGCCACTGTGCTCACTGGGACCTTCAATGCTGCAGAAATATTTCTGTACCCTTCCCCAGATCTTCCCCAGGTCTACACACAATTCCTTGGACTTCATTACTTGGTTTGTGCTCTGATATGCACTGTTAACTGTGGGACCTTATGTAGACATGTGTGTGCCTTTCCAAATCGTGTCCAATCAACTGAATTGACCACAGGTGGACTCCAATCAAGTTGTAGAAACATCTCATGGATGATCAGTGGAAACAACGTGCACTGTGGATACTTATGTACATGTGATTTTTTCATTTTCTATTTTTAATACATTTGCAAAGATTTCAAACAATCTCTTTCATGTTGTCATTATGGGGTATTGTTTGTAGAATTTTGAGGAAAATAATGAATTTAATTCATTTTGAAATAAGGCTGTAACAACAAAATGTGGAAAAAGTGAAACGCTGTGAATACTTTCCAGATGCACTGTATAACCATAACATTGCAAACATGATGTTGAGGATGCTGTTTGCCTTCGCTGTAACTTTGGAAGCAGAATATCACAAGAATTTGAGCTGTTTATTTGACTGTATGCAGCCATAGTAAAGTGGAACTTTACTTTAGTTGCCAGGTCTCTGTACAAAAAGTAGCCTATTGGCCAATTAAACCAATAAACCAAATACTATGCAAAATACTATGCAATCAATAGTTCAACACCTTAACCACTGAAATATCACTTGATCCACTGTAGAGGTGGTTCGCTTTTATTTATTTTTTATTTAAAAATGAACTATTTACAGCTCTGGGTTACTGATCAGAAGGTCAGCTTTGAGCACCACTTCTGCCAAGCTGCCAGTATTAGGTTTTTGAGAATGGCCCTTAACCCTCTTGGCTCCAGGGATGCTTTAACATAGCTGACCCTGTGCTCTGACTACTTTCTAACATGCTGACATATACGAATAAAAGAATTTCACTATGTTATGATGTTTATGTGACAAATAAATGTGGTAGCTTAAAGGTTAAGGTGTCTGACTACTGATCAGAAGGTTGTGAGTCTGAATCCAAGGTCTTCCAAGCTGCCACTGCTGGGCCCCTGACCCTTAATCCTCAGTTGAAATGAGATAAAACATAAGTTGCTCTGGATAAGGGTGCCTGCAAAATGTCAGAAATGAAATGAAATAAAGGCAGCAGCTGCTGCTAATCTCTGTCTCATCATCAGTATCACTGGTTGAATATAAATCTGAAGAGTAAAAAAAAAAACTCAGTCAAATATAATTTAGGCAACATGTCAAATCCTTCCGCAACAGTTTAAAAGTAGCCCAATTGGACCTGGCAACCTTGGATTTCACACCACTTGCTGGTGAACTGTTTTTTTTTTTTTTAGTTATAATGCATTGTTGGAAAAATTTACAATGAAATATTTTCCCATTCAGCATGTTGTAAATCTCTGAATATTTGCTTCCTATCAAGCCTCATTTTTCACCATCACTTTGTCCTCCATGTTTGTTTTTTTCACTCGCCCTCCAACTCGCTATTGTACTGGTCTGGAAAGAATTGAGAAACAAATTCATCCTGTGTATTTCTGAAACGTTGAAGCAATTCTACTTTGTGAGCTCCACTGTGACCAAACAAAAAAACAACAACTAAAAAAAAACATGCTTCTGGCAGCAGCACATTCATAAAACATTGTTCGTATTTTCTGTTCATCACTTACAGCTAGCAAAGCAAGTGGCAGCACTGAACGCAATCTTCACATCACGACGTAATTAGTTTTTTGTTCAAACGTTCCTATTTAAGCAGCTTCAACAAACATACGTGTCAGTGCTGAGTCTTGATCTTCTAATCTTCTAGGTTAAGCTCTTATACAGTATGTGACATTATATGAGTCATAGCCACAGATTCAGTGCTCGCTGTTTGGGTATGTATAATATTAAACCGTATGTTTTCTAGTGTTTCATTGCACAATCATGCATGTGTCAGTGCTGCATGTCTGAGCCTCGTGACCTTGTTTCTTGTTTTTCTCATTCCGCAGTCTTGCTTCCAGTTCCTCTGGCCGTGACCTCGGCCTGCCTGTTCGGCTGGTGATAATGAATTTGAATGTGTTGACTGTGTCTGCCCCCCAGACCCCCCCCCCCCCCCTCCCAGACCCCCACCATCACTCCCCCTTTTTATCATCCCCCCCCCCTTTTCCCAGAACACACACCACACACACACACACACACACACCCTTGCTACAGGCTGTGACTCTCACTCCTAGGGAAAGCCTGAGATAAAAGAATGTGAGTTAACATTCAACCACCTCTGACTCTGCTATGATACGCTGTGTGAACAGGAGATTGAGATAGAGTTCAGTTTCATACGAGGATTTGCCTCCTCGAGCAGATAAACAATGGATCTGCCTGACTGTTAAATAATGGATTCTGGAATAATACGGATCAACCGAGGGGAAATGTCAAGGTTGTGTGAAAAGAGATGTATGGTGAATGTAAACAGCATGGCATTCTCGTTCAGCACCGATCATCATTGTCATGGAAAAATAAGAAAAATATAGAAGCTTAGCAATAAATCCTGCTACATTGATAATTAGTAAACTGAACTGTTATTAGTCATAGATCAGAGTTAGAAAAGTGATTAAATATAATATATATTTAATAAACATATGATAAATATGGCACGCGTTTAAAGCTAACCCAAAAAGGATACTTTAATGGATATAATAATAATGTGATGCGTGTTTTTATCCTAATTAGGTGGAAGAATAAAAAAGAAAATGGACCCCATTTTGAAATATTCTTGCATTCAATTCTTTCATATATGTTAAAAAAAGACATAAAGGTAAAAATAGTTGAAATACTATGAACATGTATATTATAATGCAAATTTCTTTCACTCTCAATTTTATTTTCAACAAACACTTCCAACTCCTGCAAGGATCTCCTCTTCCTAACGTCAGAACACTTCTACATCACCTTACCTCTTCCTGCTTTACTTTGATTCTTCTTTCAGATCAACATACTGTATAATGTTGTAAAACATCTGCGAAACAATTTGTTGTTATCACTGATGGTAAAAAGCCTTTCCATCAGAAACCTTCCCTTTTTTTTTACTTGAATGCATGTTGACATGTTCTTCACTGTGGCTGAAAACCTCAGAAGGGCTTCATCGTTATCAGTGTTATCATCATTCTAAACCCCACTTTTAAGCCCGGGTAAAGGAACATTTCACACTTGTAATATAGAAGTGGGCTTAGCACTGTTAACTCCACGTTGTGGTGCCAAACGTGTAAGGTGTGAAACAATGTTGTGCTAGATGTGGTGTTAGATGCTTAGCAACAGAAACCCAGTCAGAAACTGAACAGCACTTCAGCATCAGTAAAAACAAGGAAGCAGCAACAGCTCGGTAGATAGAGTCAGGCGGTCGTAGCAAGGGGGAAATATGTCATGCTGAAGAATAACTGGTCAACCTGATCAACTACATGAAAAACGTAAAAAGATCTATGTAGAACGACAGACCTGAAGTTCTTTGGAGGAGGTGGTAGCTCAAGTGATCAAGGCTCTGGGTTGTTGTCAGCTGCCAGTAGGTGGTAGCTGCCAGCTTTGGGCCCTTGAGCAAGGTCCCCAACAGCTTCAGGGGTTCTGCATCATGGCTGACCCTGCGCTCTGACCCCAACCCTCCAAGGATGTGATATGTAAAGAAAGAATTTCACTGTGCAGTAATGTATATGTGACAAATAAAGGCTACTTAACTTGTCACTGATGTGAAGTGAATAGACAAGCCATTATTTAAAGGGGACATATCCTGTTTTTTTTCAATCGTGGTTGTTGATGGTGCAAATATACATATAATGTTAAGATGTACAGTGTGAAACTGGATTAATTGCTAATCCTGGGTAAGTATGAGCAGTGTGAAACATCAAACAACATGGACAACCCAGGATTCTGTTTACCCGGGGTTTACTAGGACCCAGGGGAAGAGTGAAGAGCCATTGGCTGATACAAATCACTGACACTGGAGATAAATAAACAACTCCTTACAATAAAATTTTCCTATGCTAAATAACTCAACGTTAAATAATCTAAATAATCAACGTTAATATTTACTAATAGGAGGAGTCCTGAGCAATTTGTGCTGCAAATCAGCAAATAACTCACTTACTAATTCTCCAAACCCAAATCTCTCCCTGATCTCTGGGCAAATTTTTTTCCCATTTTGTCTGTACCGCTTATCCGATCTATTCTCAGGTCACAGGGAGCCTGTGCCTATCTCAGGCATCATGGCCCTGGACAGAGTGCCAACCCATCACAGTGCACACACACACTACAGACAATTTAGAGATGCTAATCAACATACAGTGCATATCTTTGGACCGGGAGAGGAAACCCCCAAGCCACAGGAAGAACACGCAAACTCCCCACACACATGGCAGAGGCAGGAATCGAACCTCCAACCCGTTTTGTTTTGTTTTCACTCATCCTCCAGCTTCCCAGCGTCTTCTTCTTATTGAACAGCTCATTTCTCCCACGACCTCATGGAGTAAAAAAACACATCCAGGTCAGTATGACTGCAGACAGCTGCTATGCCTCATGGATTCCTGCTATTAAACAATGAATCAGCACGTTTCTGCTTGAAATAGTAACCGGTAACAAAACCTGCTAAAGATTTTAAAGAGCTGCTTGTACTGAGGTGAAAAATGTGTCTCTTTTCGTTAAGAAGGATATTAGCAAGCTGATTAATATTAATGAACATTGGGGGCTGCTTTAGAGCTATTAGTGGCAGGTCTCTGTGAAAATGCTCTGAGGTGGAGAGGCAAAATAAAGCACTATACACCGTTTTGATGAAAACATATGAAAACATATTGATGTGAAAATCACTTCAGATAGCTGAAAATAATCTAAAAACAAGATGTAGATTCTTTGAGAAAGTTTACTTAATCTGATTCTCAGTACTTTTCTCAAAATTGCCTTTTGGCTGTTGGCAAGAGAAACTCGCTGTTTAACAATTTTACTGTTCTGTAAAAAAGAGAAATCTTCAGAAGAGATGGACAAGCAGTGCTGTCAACTTGGTAGTGTTAACGCTTGCTTTTGTGAATTTTTACACGTCTTAAGCAACTTTGTTTAAAAAAAAATAGCCTAGGGATAAATCTAAACTTTTTGATCAGACATTAGTGGATGTGTCTAGAGAGCAGGTTTGCTGGACTCACCGTCATCAGTGGGTTAAAGCCTGATAGAGCTGTGCTAACATGAGTTGGTGATCCCAACAGCCAGTCACTGACCACCATGGTTCCTAAAAGCCGGTCACAGATAATCATTGTTCCTAATAAACAGTTACTGAGCATCACTGTTCCCAAAACCAATTACTGATCTATATTTTCCTAACAACCAATCACTGATCATTATTTTTTCCAATAGCCAATCACTGATCAATATTTTTTATATTTATCAGTGACCCTAGTCCCCAAAACCAGTCACTTATTACTGTTCTCAAGTACCAATCACTAATCACCATTGTTTTAAACAACCAATCACTGACCACCATGGTTTCTAATAGCCAACCACTAATCACCATTGTTTCTGATAACCAATCACTCATCACTATTTTCCTGAAGACCAATCACTGACCACCATGATTCCTAATAGCCAGTCACTGATCATCATTGTCCCCAAAACCAATCACTCATCATTATTGTTCCTAATAGCCAATCACCGATCACTATTTTTCCTAAAGACCAATCAGTCGACATCATTGTTCCAAACATCCAATCACTGTTCACCATGGTTCCTAACAGCCAATCACCAATCACCATTTTTCCAAATCAGTCATCATCATTGTTCCAAACAATCAGTCACTTATGACCATGGTTCCTAACAACCAATTACTAATCACTATTGTCCTCTACAACCAACCTCTGACCACAATTGTTCTTAACAGCCAATCACAGAGGATCATTGTTCCCTACAACCAATCACTGACCTGAATTTTTCCAAACAGCCAATCACGGATCACCATTGTTCCGTACAACCAATCACAGAGCACTGTTGTCATTAAAGAAGATCATTGTTAAAGAAGATGTCGTGTTCTATTCAGCACACACTGAACTAAAGTGGCTTAAATCCTTCCACAATGGACGCTGAAGTAAGCGCTCTCTTGTTAATGTGTGTTCTTTGAACAAACAAAATCGTCAGGTTGTCAATAACATCTCTTAAGCATCAGCGAGGTTGCCATAGAGACGAACTACATAGTGATGTCATTCTCCATCAGGCCTGTCAAGACTTTGTGTGCAGACGAAACATGAGAGCAGAGAGCCAGAACGTGTGGCTATTTATACTGACTGAAAAACAACCCAACCATCATCATCATCATCTCACTGTCTTCCTCTCTCTCTCTCTCTCTCTCTGTTTATCTCAGCCTTTTGCTCATTGCGTCCTTTGCAGTCATTGGTGACTTCATGAAGGTCGTCCATAGCATCGTAATTAAAGTGATGTGTCATATCTGTCGTGCGACTTCATCGCTGTGCTCTTATCTTTTTCTCCTGTATATTTTCTGACTCTTATTATTAGCAGTAGTAATAATTTCATCATTCACACGACTCACTCCCTCCTTCCTAATTTGCTAACAGCATTAGCGAGTGGATTTCAGATGCAGCGAGATGTAAATCCTGAGTGAAGAGAAAAGGAGGAAGAGCAGCTCAACATCCTCTTGCAGGATCAACAGATGGCAGTCTAACTCCACCTCTCTCTTTCACTCTCTCTCTCACATTAGCGCTCTGCCTCTCTCTATCACTGCCACCTTTCCACCTCTGTCTCTCTGTCTCTCTGTCTCTCTCTCTCTCTCTCTCTCTCTCTCTCTCTATCATCCCACCATCCATCTGTCCGTCCGTCTGTCCGTCCATCCTCCTTTCTTTCTTTCTTTCTTTCTTTCTTTCTTTCTTTCTTTCTTTCTTTCTTTCTTTCTTTCTTTCTTTCTTCTTTCATTCCACCCCTCCTTTCTTCCCCATCCATCCATCCATCCATCCATCCATCCATCTTTCTTTCTTTTCTTTCTTTCTTTCTTTCTTTCTTTCTTTCTTCTTTCTTTCTTTCTTTCTTTCTTTCTTTCTTTCCTTTTTCATTCCACCCTTCCACCCATCCATCCACCCATCCATCCACCCATCCATCCACCCATCCATCCACCCACCCATCCACCCATCCATCCACCCATCCACCCATCCATCCACCCATCCACCCATCCATCCATCCATTCATCTTTCTTTCTTTCTTTCTTTCTTTCTTTCTTTCTTTCTTTCTTTCTTTCTTTCTTTCTTTCTTTCTTTCTTTCTTTCTTTCAATCCAGCAACAATATCAGTGGTATTCATGAGCTGCGACTCCCCCCCCTTGTAAATCTGTTTGTCTTTCTCCCCTCTAACCTCTGACTTTCTCTCATTTTCTATCTCCATTTCCTCTTTTTATTTTTTTCCTTCTTTCTCATATCCGCTCTGTGCATCTTCTCATTTGTGATACATCACTCTCACTCGTATTCCACATCTCTCTCTCTGTCTCTCTCTCTCTCTCTCTCTCTCTGTCTGTCTCTTGATCTCTTTCTCTTTTAAAGAGGGTTCCATTAGCTGTCCTGGCTACCCAGGTTAGTGCAGTGGTCTCAAATGAAGTGGCACTAATATGAGGATTACATCACCTAAATCCAGCTGAAGCACCTACTGAGCTTGAGGTGCATCTCGCTCGCTGCTGCACTTCTTCATGTTCAACACTGACACTAGACGAGAAATGAACAATTCTCAAGTGTTTCTGCACCGAGCTTTTGCTCTGCTGAACGAGAAACGAGTGAACCAGTGTTTAAACGAGGATGAGAAATAAACACCGCTCTGTGACATCACCGGGAAACCTTCTTTTTTTCTTTCTTTCTTTCTTTCTTTCTTTCTTTCTTTCTTTCTTCTTCTTTCTTTCTTTCTTTCTGTCCATCCAGCTGTTGCAGCTGTGTTCTCTGAATATTCTGAAGTACAGCAACACGCTGACTTCATCAAACACCTGACCTCGTATTTAGCTTCAATAACAGCAGTGTTATGTCTGTAATAAGAAGAAGACATATAAGTGAGATTACTCTATGAGTTAACCTTCAGGAATAATACACATCGCTGTGGTTTTAATGTAATGTATGCTAATTTATGCGGATTTATTTTTAATCGTGGCTGGAGTAAACATTGATTAATGCAAGGGTTCTTTATTTGGCTGACATTTAAACAAACATCATTTAATATAGTGTTAATTACCTCAGAGGAGGATATCTGCATGCTCAGTAAAGTACAGATAGAGTTGAAGAAGTCTGAAGAAGTCTGGTAGAAGGCTGTTCCCTTAAAGCACAACAGTGTTTAGTTTAAAGCTAATGCTCTGATTTACAATCATCTGACCTCAGAAAAATTTCTGCAGCATTGAAGGTCCCAATGAGCACAGTGGCCTCCATCATCTGTAAATGGAAGAAGTTTGGAACCACCAGGACTCTTCCTAGAGCAGGCTGCCTGGCCAAACCGAGCGATCAGGGGAGAAGGGCCTTAGTCAGGGAGGTGACCAAGAACCCGATGATCACTCTGATAGAGCTCCAATGTTTCTCTATGGATAGAGGAGAACCTTCCAGAAGAAAAACCATCTCTGCAGCACTCCACCAACCAGGCCTGTATGGTAGAGTGACCAGATGGAAGCCTTTCCTCAGTAAAAGGCACATGACTGCCCGCCTGGAGTTTGCCAAAAGGGACCTGAAGGACTCTCAGACCATGAGAAACAAAATTCTCTGGTCTGGTGCAACAAAGTTTGAACTCTTTGGCCTGAATGGCAAGCATCATATCTGGAGGAAACCAGGCACCGCTCATCACCTGGCCAATACCATCCCTACAGTGAAGCATGGTGGTGGCAGCATCATGCTGTGAGGATGTTTTTCAGCGGCAGGAACTGGGGGACTAGTCAGGATCGAGGGAAAAATTAATGCAGCAATGTACAGAGACATATTTAATGAAAACCTGCTCCAGAGCGCTCTGGACCTCAGACTGGGGCGGCGCTTCATCTTCCAACAGGACAATGACCCTAAGCGCACAGCCAAGATAACAAAGGAGTGGCTATGGGACAACTCTGTGAATGTCCTTGAGTGACCCAGCCAGAGTCCAGACTTGAACCTGATTGAAAGAAAAATAGAAAAATAATTAATTTAATCCATTTTGGAATAAGGATGTAATATAACTAAACATGGAAAAAAGAAGCGCTGTGAATACTTTCCGGATACACTATATTACAGACATGTTACAGAAACATTACAGAAATGTTGCAGAAGTGTTCATAAAGGTTACATAAAAGTATCCTTCAAATCTCCTCGAAACAATTCCTACCATTTAAGAAAGCATCATCCCACCATCCATGCATCCATCTATCCATGCATCCATCTATCCATGCATCCATCTATCCATGCATCCACCCACCCACCCAGCCACCCATCATCTACCCATCCACCCATCATCTACCCATCATCTACCCGTCCACCCATCATCTACCCGTCCACCCATCATCTACCCATCCACCCATCATCTACTCGTCCACCCATCCAACCATCAACCCATCCACCCATCCCCCCATCATCTACCCATCATCTACCTGTCCACCCATCATCTACCCGTCCACCCATCATCTACCCATCCACCCATCATCTACCCGTCCACATATTCAACCATCAACCCATCCACCCATCATCTACCCGTCCACCCATCATCTACCCATCATCTACCCGTCCACCCATCATCTACCGATCCACCCATCCACCCATCCACCCATCCACCCATTATCCACCCATCCATCCACCCATTATCCACCCACCCACCCATCCACACACCCATTCACACACCCATCCAAAACCCATCCACCCATCCATCCATCCACCCACCCATCCAAATACACCCACCCACCCACCAATCCATCCAGCCACCCATCCATCCATTCACCCTTTCTTCTTCTTTTCTTCTTTTCTTTCTTTCTTCTTTCTTTCTTTCTTTCTTTCTTTCTTTCTTCTGCTCCATCCATCCATCCATCCATCCATCATCCATCCATCCATCCATCTTTCCTTCTTTCCTTACATGTCCAACTATCTGACAATCTTTCTTTCTTCACACCCTTTCTTTCATCCCATTATCCATCCATCCATCCATCTTTCTTTCTTTCTTTCTTTCTTTCTTTCTTTCTTTCTTTCATCACACTCTTTCATCCTCTGCATCATCCCATCCATCCATCCATCCATCCATTCACACACCCATCCACCCATCCACCCATCCACCCATCCATTCACACACACCATCCACCCATCCATCCATCCACCCATCACCCATCCACACATCCACACATCCACCCCATCCACCCATCCATCCACCCATCCATCCACCCATCCACCATCCATCCACCCATCCACCCATCCATCCATCCATCCACCATCCATCCACCCTTCCACCCATACACACCCATCCACACACCCATCCAAATACACCCACCCACCAATCCATCCAGCCACCCATCCATCCATTTACCCACCCTTTTCCTTTCTTTCTTTCTTTCTTTTTTTTCTTTCTTTCTTTCTTTCTTTCTCTTTCTTTCTTTCTTTCATCATGCTCTTCATTCTTCTGCTCCATCCATCCATCATCCATCCATCCATCATCCATCCATCCATCCATCCATCCATCTTTCCTTCTTTCCTTACATTGTCCAACTATCTGACAATCTTTCTTTCTTCACAACCCTTTCTTTCTTCCCATGATCCATCCATCCATCCATCCATCCATCCATCCATCCATCCATCCTTATTTCTTTCTTTCTTTCTTTCTTTCTTTCTTTCTTTCTTCTTTCATCACACTCTTCATTCTTCTGCATCGTCCATCCATCCATCCATCCATCCATCCATCCATCCATCCATCCATCCATCTCCATCCATCCATCCATCCATCCATCCATCTTTCTTGGATGGATGATGTATTGAAAGAGAGAAAGTTTCCAGGTGTAAGCCTAAATAAAAAACAAGATTAATCTTCAAGCCAGAGCTTAGGCTAGCTAGATATATATCTATTTTTTAAATCATTCAACTTCAACAACAACAAAAACAGAAAATGTGAAAATGTCTAGAAATATGATGTAGCATAAAAGCAAAAGACAATAAAAATACACTTTAGACTAATCTAAAAAAAACCCCAAATAAATGTCTAAAATATACAGTGAATATACAGCAGAAAGAGAAACATTAGCACCGATCTTCAGAACTTTAAGCCTTGTAAAGAAAAAAAAATCCAGAGCTTATTTCACAACAGCATACTTCTATATTTATATTTAATAGTGCCCTTGAATTGCATCACATTATGTTCTGAGTGTATTAACATGCCCAAAAAATTTCTGGATGAAATATTGAGGTTGCAACAAATAGTCAGACAGTGGAGCTGGTTTTAATACTCCTCCTCTCCTGAGTCAGTATCACATGAGAAAAACAGACATAAGTTCAAGGTCAGAATCTCATGCAGCCTGAGAGACACCTCTGTTTCGGGCAAAACTCAGCACTGCATGCAAATATGCCTTAATTACCAGAGCAGTGTGGACGTAATGTGTAGGTTATTCCTGAGTTCTGAATACTGATGTAGCATTATCTCCTCACTACTCACGCTTTAACTCCACTCTCAATGCAGGATGCTGCCAAATAATTAGCAAACCAAGCATCAAGTGCAGCCCATGAAGAGCTCCAGGAGGAGGATTTTTCTAGAATGTTCTCATACAATCAATGTCTCTAATTTCACTCACATTCAGGCGGAAGCGCCTTCATATATTTTCATTTACTTCCTCTTTCTTTTCTTTCTTTCTTTCTTTTCTTTCTTTCTTTCTTTCTTTCTTTCTTTCTTTCTTCTTTCTTTCTTCACATCCTTTCTTTCTTTCTTTCTTTCTTTCTTTCTTTCTTTCTTTCTTTCTTTCTTTCTTTCTTCTTCTTCACATCCTTTCTTTCCTTCTTCTTTCTTTCTTTCTTTCTTTCTTTCTTTCTTTCTTTCTTTCTTTTCTTCTCACATTCTTTCTTTCTTTCTTTCTTTCTTCACATTCTTTCTTTCTTTCTTTCTTTCTTTCTTTCTTTCTTTCTTCTTTCTTTCTTTCTTTCTTCACATTCTTTCTTTCTTTCTTTCTTTCTTTCTTTCTTCTTCTTTCTTTCTTCACATCCTTCTTTCTTTCTTTCTTTCTTTCTTTCTTTCTTTCTTTCTTTCTTTCTTTCTTTCTTTCTTTCTTTCTTCACATCCTTTCTTTCCTTCTCTTTCTTTCTTTCTTTCTTTCTTCTTTCTTTCTTTCTTTCTTTCTTTCTTTCTTTCTTCACATTCTTCTTTCTTTCTTCTTTTCACATTCTTTCTTTCTTTCTTCTTCTTTCTTTCTTTCTTTCTTTCTTCTTTCTTTCTTCTTCTTCCTTTCTTTCTTTCTTTCTTCACATTCTTTCTTTCTTTCTTTCTTTCTTTCTTTCTTTCTTTCTTTCTTTCTTTCTTTCTTTCTTCATTCTTTCTTTCTTTCTTTCTTTCTTCACATCTTTCTTTCTTTCTTCTTCTTTCTTTCTTTCTTTCTTTCTTTCTTCTTTCTTTCTTTCTTTCTTCTTTCTTTCTTCTTCTTTCTTCACATCCTTTCTTTCCTTCTTTCTTTCTTTCTTTCTTCTTTCTTCTTTCTTCTTTCTTTCTTTCTTTCTTTCTTCACATTCTTTCTTTCTTTCTTTCTTTCTTTCTTTCTTTCTTTCTTTCTTTCTTCACATTCTTTCTTTCTTTCTTTCTTTCTTTCTTTCTTTCTTTCTTTCTTTCTTTCTTTCTTCACATTCTTTCTTTCTTTCTTTCTTTCTTTCTTTCTTCTTCTTCTTTCTTTCTTCTTTCTTTCTTTCTTTCTTTCTTCACATTCTTTCTTTCTTTCTTTCTTTCTTTCTTTCTTTCTTTCTTTCTTTCTTTCTTCTTCTTTCTTCACATCTTCTTTCTTTCTTTCTTTCTTTCTTTCTTTCTTTCTTTCTTTCTTTCTTTTTTTCTTTCTTTCTTTTCTTTCTTTCTTTCTTTCTTTCTTCACACATTCTTCTTCACATCCTTTCTTTCTTTCTTTCTTTCTTTCTTTCTTTCTTTCTTTCTTTCTTTCTTTCTTTCTTTCTTTCTTTCTTTCTTCCATAATCCTTCCATCCATCTATTATCCATCATCTTTCTTTCCTTCTTTCTTTCCATTCTCCAAATATCTCTTGTTCTTCTTGTTCCACTGTTTTTGTTGTTGTTGTTTTATTGGCCATGTGCAGAACCCCAGGCTTTAACCTTTTTTTTCTGAGAGTGTGCTCATTAGCTAAGTGATGTATAGATAAATTCTGATTTATAATGACAGTAAAGAGCGGTTTACTCTCAACGTCCTTAAATGAGACATGGATCATCAGAGGATGCTAAAAACACTGTTATTACATGAAACATCATGCTACTACATCCAACGTCTAATACTTCACATGGCATTCTATTATATCTTCTATCTCTTATGATTTCTATTCATTCTATTTCTAAAAATTAATTCTTAAATTTCTTTTATTTTATAGGGCAATCTTTGTGTTTTGTGAAAGTTGTGCACATGACAAATAAACATTCTGAATCTTGAATCCTGAAATATAGAAGCCTCCAGAATGGAGCAGAACTCTAGGTTCCTGTCTTCTATAACGCATCGTGCATCACAAAGTTCTGCTTTGAATTCTTAATACTCTCAGCTTTGGTTAGTACTTGAGAAAAAAATAGTACTTGTTAAAATATGAATTTTGGTTAAGTGTGAGATGGAACACGTGTGTGTGTATGTGTGTGTATGTGTGTGTGTGTGTGTGTGTGTGTGTGTGTGTGTGTGTGTGTGTGATCAATAACTCTGTCTTGTATAGCAGGCTGGATGACATCTTCAAAATCAGCACTATATTGTTGGTGTCTGCGGCTTATAAATGATAAAAAATGGACATTTCTACTCAATTCTTCTTAGCAGTAGTCTACCGGTGACAAAAGAGCGCACTCACTTTCCACCTTCGCTGTTTTTCAGGACTATGACGCATGGATACTCGGATCTTCTTGTCCTGGTATAATCACGACAGCCAATCAGAGTGTCATATTCAGCAGAGCTGGTCTTTTTTTCTGGAGTTCATTTTGGCAGAAACATAAAGCACTTTTACTATATACATAGAAGGACAAGTTATGCACAAGCATGTCATTTTATTGCTTCTCTGAGGACAGATATAGCTTCATATGAGAACTGGTGGTCAGGTTTCCTAATAGAGGGTGCGTCTCAATCAGCTCCCTAGCTCCCTAGGTCGTGAATCAGTATCTTATCTACAGTTCAGGCACTACTAAGGACTCACTACACATTTTTGGAATTTTTTTGTCACATTCTAATATCGGGGGCACGGTGGCTTAGTGGTTAGCACGTTTGCCTCACACCTCCAGGGCTGGGGTTCGATTCCTGCCGCCACTGTGTGTGTGTGGAGTTTGCATGTTCTCCCCAGTCCAAAGACATGCTTTAGGAAGCAGATTTTAAAGCACTAGAAAAGATTTTGATGCAATTGCCCTTAAAATAGCCGACCCCCTGATCAATGCCCTGACTAGTGTTAAGATCTTTTCCTAGATGATCTAGGAGTGTAAGGAGTAACATTGAGATTGGGGCAAATTTGTAACATGTTGGAGGCAGCAAGAGACAAGGCAAGAACAATGAATAACTAAGAAAAAATAGTTTTATACAGGTGCATGTCAATAAATTAGAATGTCGTGGAAAAGTTCATTTATTTCAGTAATTCAACTCAATTGTGAAACTCGTATTAAATAAATTCAAGCACACAGACTGAAGTAGTTTAAGTCTTTGGTTCTTTTAATTGTGATGATTTTGGCTCACATTTAACAAAAACCCACCAATTCACTCTCTCACAAATTAGAATACTTCATACGACCAATAAAAAAACATTTTAGTGAATTGTTGGCCTTCTGGAAAGTATGTTCATTTACTGTACATGTACTAAATACTTGGTAGGGGCTCCTTTTGCTTTACTTACTGCCTCAGTTCGGCGTGGCATGGAGGTGATCAGTTTGTGGCACTGCTGAGGTGGTATGGAAGCCCGATATAACTAGCGATCATTATTCTAGAAAACCTGCTACGTGCTGAGAGAGGGAGTTTGTGGCATTTGAAAAGCAAATCAACGCAGCTGTTAAAGGCAAAATTATTTCAGCTTAGAACAAATGCCAATTTTAAACTATGTTGTTTCTTAAATAGCCATGAAAATGTCATTCTTGCTTTTATTTGAACTCGTCTACAATGAAGGAAAGCCTTAAACTTTGTGAGTTCATATTGCTTCCGTTTTAACTTTATTACCTTCCAGTTTCCTTTATTCTCAGATTCCATTATAGAAAATTAATCAACACCTTCTGACCAATTAGATCACAGAATTTAGATTCAAGATGAATAATCTTCTAAGGAACTTTGACACTTATTGCACACTTATGCAAAAACCATAAGTCCACACAATTGTGCTTTATTGCTTCTAAAGGTCTACACTACCCACAATCCTCTAACTGACTGTCCGATTTGTCCAGGAAACTCAGAAACTGTAACGTCCAGATGCCCCCACCCTATGCGGGGCTCGAACCCAGACCTCTGCGATTGCCACATGCACGCACCTGTACACTGTGGAAGGAGACCCATACACAGGATTCAGCGATGCGCTGCTTTATTAACATTAACACAAGACATGGGGAAAACTAACCTAAAAATTAGACATGACACTAATAAAACAAAACTTTACAAACAACACAAGGAAAATGGAACATTAAACAATGACCGACAAAGACAGATACAAAAGGATCCCTACAACATTAGGACCAATGGGTAACAGGTGACATGGCAGGAATTAAACAATAGGGAAGACGTGGCACAAGATACACACAAACAAGCAGGCTTCCAAGATTCACCTGCCAGCGCCCTCTCCAGGCCTGGCAGGGAACTGTCCAGTTGTTCCTGACAGAAACAAGCACAATATAAAATACAACACCAAACATATGCAGAATATACAGTGGAACCTCGGCATACGAATGCCCTCCCTTACAAATTTTACAGGTATGCCCGGGAGCTGTTCAAAACTTGTTTGTGTCAGTGGAATGCCAAGCAATGCCAACTGAAGCGAGTCAACCCACAATACATTGCCTTTGGCATGCATTCAAAAGCTAGGTGAATTTTTGCACGTTTTTTTTGTTGAGAGATCGGTGGCATGGGTGGTCTGTTCTATTTTTAGCCCAAGCTTGGTGGCACGACTTCCTGTGAGGACCCTTGACATGAAATGCTTGGCTTAGGTCAGTTCTTTGTAAGCAGCCATACAGTTTACATACACTTCTTATTGGTAATATTGATAATATTTTTGGGCGGCTGGAACGGATTATCTGCATTTACATTATTTCTTATTGGAAAATATATATCGCAATGCAAATTTTCACCTTAAGAACTCGCTTCCAGAACAAATTAAATTCATATGCTGAGGTTCCACTGTAATAGAAATCTACACTCTGTGTTTATTTGATTTGGATCACCTGTAAAACTACACATTCATGCAGTTAACTAATCAGTTAACTAATCAAGTAGCAGCAGAGCAATGAATAAAGTCAACCAGAAACAGGTTCAAAAAATGTTGACAACATCACTCTGTGACTTTATCCATGGCATGGATGTTGGTGCTTGTTTTGGGCTGGTTTACACAGAATGAAAGAGAAAAACAAAAGCATCTTGGTAGTCTATAGTAACTATAGCTACACCAGCAGAAAACAACATCAGGTTCCTCTTCTCTCAGCCAGGAACATGAATCATAAGAACAGACTCACCCAGTTAAAAACTGGAAAAAGACCAGGTGATATTTTTTTCTCATTTTTTAGCTGTCCAGTTTGAGTTGTCCATGAGCCTTAGATTCCTGTTCCTAGCTAAGAGGAGAGGGACCTGATGTTGTTTTCTGCTGTTGTAGCTCATCTACCTCAATATTCAATGTTTTTTACATACTGAGATGCTTTTCAGCTCACCATGGGTGTAAAGACTGATTACACTGTACGAGTTACTCTATCCTTTTCAGGAATCTTGAACCAATCTGTCCCTTTTCTTTAATTCTATCTTTCTCATCAACAAACCTAGAGACTGTTGTGTGTAAAAATTACAGATCAGAGACACTCAAACCGTCCCATCTGACACCATCAACCATGCCACAGTTAAAGTCACAGAGATCAAATTTCTTTATAGTGAATCTCTTGACCTCTATCTGCATGTTATATTTGCATTGAGCAGGAATCACTTCTTCTTCTTCTTCTTCTTCTTTCGGCTTTTCCCTTCAGGGGTCTCCACAGCGAATCGTCTCTCTCCACCTATCCCTATCTTCTGCATCCTCAACACTTGCACCCACTAGCTTCATATCCTCATTTATTACCTCCATATGTGCAGGAATCACATGACATGGCTGATTAGATTAGATAACTGCACAGAGTGTAAAGGTGTTCCTAATAAAAATGGACACAGTGGGTAGCTTATTTGAAATGAGAGAAAATATTGTTATATTTTAATATTATCATATAGTATACAGGTGTGAAAGTAAACAACAAAAGGACATTTATGAATAATTCAGAAAACATTCTGCAAACTTTTAAATACAAAGTTTTCACTATAAACCAAACCACAATCCTGAATACACACTTTTTCTGCTTGTGATAATAAAGAAACATCTGTGTGTAGTTGCTATAAATAAATTTTCTGTCTTCTTTTATTTTATCCAAACGTTTTTCCTCTTTTACATCAGAGTAATGCGATCAAATTGGCTGGAGAATTTACAAAGCGTAATTGAAATGTGTGATTTTTAAAAGTTTCGGCCTAATTTGTTATTGTGAGTATAAGTAACAAAAACGCATCTGTTCGCACACAAATATTGTCCATCAATCAAATTAGTTTGAAGCTTTAGTTTCACACTTGGGAGGTTTCGAAGTGAAACAGGTCCGCATTGTACGCGACTCAGATTTTAAACAGCACACACACCACACACATATACACACACACATATATTGACACACACCCATGCACTCACAAGCATGCAGCAACGCAGTTGCTTTCAAGGATGGGCAAGCAATTTTCTCTCTCGGGTTTCCTATTGGAGAGGCGTAGCGAGTACGCATTGATTGCTTCTATCAAAGGGAATTCCGGACACACCTATAGGCACTTGAATTATTGATGGATGTGCGATGAATTGCCAAGAGGCGTGTGAACTTTCCTTGTGTCCAATTAATCTTTTAGCTGACTTCAGCCCGAGTCATCGCTCGCAATCCAGATAACAAGATGTTGAGGGGAAAAGAACAACAGAGAAGAAAACCCTCAGTGGAGATAAAACATCGCTGTATAGAACAACGGCGTGACAAGACTGGAATAAAATGCGCTAAGGGTCGACACCAAAGTCCTTTGCTACTTTTCTCCTCAGTCCTACAAAAGTGTGTTGGCAGTAGAGGTGAGAAAACATACGGAATATTCCAGACACATCATAGAGGGGTACGTGTCCAGGTTAGCAGGATTATGGAAATTTTTCAGAATCTATAACTGATGACTCATGGAAGTTTTAAGTGTGAGATAGACAGACACACACACACACACACACACACACACACACACACACACACACACACACACACACACACACGGACTTGAGACCACTCAGAATGATCAAACAGCCACGCTGTAGTCCATAGTGGGTGGGCGGATGCGCATGGTTGATCAAGGCCTGGGGAAACCTGCCACTCACGATTAGCTTTGAAGCTCCGCCTCAATTGGTCCATCAGTAAGGGACAAAAACACTAAAATCATCAAAACAAACTTCAACCAACGTATACCAATGCAGAAAAAGAAAGAAAGTCAGCATACTCGCAACCAAATACAAAAAAGCGATGCTGTGATGATGAAGAAAGTCGAGGATGAGCAGATTATCCTGGGATGAGCACAGAGTACAGGACAGTCTTTATGATTACAGCAGCAGCTCTGAAGTATGTTTACTATATCCAGGTGACATTGGTCTGGGAATGTGGTAGCTTAGTGGTTAATGTGGTGGACTACTGATTGGATGGTTGTGAGTTTGAATCCCAGGTCTGCTAAACTGCTACTACAAGTCCCTTAACCCTCAGTTGTTTCAAAAGTGATAAATTGTAAGTTGCTTTGGATAATGGTGTCTGCTAAATCCCAGTAATGCAAATGTTCTGAAATTGTTTTTTGAACATGCCAACCTTTAGAGCACTACTGGACAGAATAACGTTAACATTTTACATACTATGTAGGGTATGGTCTAGACTGGATTTTTTTTAAAATTAATTTGTTCACAACAATAACCAACTAATAATCCATCCATTTTCTGTACTGCTTATCCTACATATGGTCACAGAGACAATTTAAAGATACAAATCAGCCTACAGTGAATAGGCTGGGGGAAAGACATCCCCCAAAACACACACACACACACACACCTAATTTACGTTAGCCTTGGGTTTGTTACATTCCAAAAAATAAAGAAAAAAACTGCTGCACATGCTATCAGAACTGTTATTTAATGCAATGAGCATACAACTTAAAAACCCTTGTGTGCAGAAATAAATGCACACATCATGTGCTCCGTGTGGGATATATGGAGTGACGGATATATAAACAAATCAGACCTACTGTACATACAAACTCTAAAAAATGAGAGTCTTCCCTGTCCAGTGGCTTACCACTTTGGAATAGTTACGTCTTTTTTTGAGTGGTTTTTGAGATGCAGTTAGGGAAATTTTACTGAAAATAGCTTGGTATGGAAGAAGAAAAAGAAGAAGAAGAAGAAGAAGAGGAAGAAGAAGAAGAAGAAGAAGAAGAAGAAGAAGAAGAAGAAGAAGAAGAAGAGGAAGAAGACAAAGAAGAAGAAGAAGATGAAGGAGAAGAAGAAGAAGAAGAAGAAGAAAATAAAAAGTAAAAAGCTTGCATGATGTTTTCCTCCTAAATGATCCCAGTCCCAGTCTGACAAATAGTTTGTTTGATTTTAATGACTTCTAAGTGTTTGATGATACAAAAAAAAAAGAAAATAAATCCACAAGCTCTCCAATTTGATCCTGCTTGAAGTACCATTTCAAAAATGTGTGTGATTAAGCTAACCAACTTACATGACATAAAAATGAAAAATTTGTTGTTTGGGTTTTTACAGTGGTTAATGAGGAAATTAGAATGTCACTGGAAATTGAGTCTTCAGTGTTCCAGTGTAGGGAGCTAGAGAGCTGATTGAGACATACCCCTAGTCTCAACATGAAGCTTTCGGGCAAGCTTTTTACTTCAGTTATCTTCTGTCATACAAGCCCATACACAACAAGCTCCAGCACTTCAATCTATTTAAAAAATGAGAGTCCTGTATACTAGTGTGTCTGTCTCATCTCCTTGAAGAACATACATGTCCTCATTCTCCCACCTCACTTGTCTTTGCTCTCTATCAGCGTCTTTTTCTGTTGTGTAGTCGTTAAACAAACGGCCAGTTAACAGTGAACTGCTTCTGGAGTGTTCTGAAGAGACACACAGAGGCTGCGCATTCATTTTATCCAACACTTCAATCCACAATAGCTCTATAGGATGGATAAAGACCCGAGCCCATGTGCCTTACTGTGTTTGTCAAACACTCACTCTTTCTTTTCTAAGCTGAAAAGAAACTTCTAGATGCAGAAAACGCAAAGAAGAAGAAGAAGAAGACCCTGTGACTCCAGTAACCTCTGACATCATTTAAACAGGACATACCTCTTCTTCTTCTTCTTTCGGCTTTTCCCTTCAGGGGTCGCCACAGCGAATCATCTCTCTCCACCTATCCCTATCTTCTGCATCCTCAACACTTGCACCCACTAGCTTCATATCTTCATTAATTCCATCCAAATACCTCCTCTTTGGCCTTCCTCGTTGTCTCCTGCCTGGCAGCTCCATGTCCAACATTCTCCTACCAATGTACTCACTCTCCCTCCTCTGAACATGTCCAAACCATCTTAATCTGGCCTTCCTAAATTTGTCCCCCAAACGTCCAACATGAGCTGTCCCTCTGATGTACTCGTTCCTAATCCTGTCCAATCTTGTCACTCCCAAAGAGGACCTCAACATCTTCAGCTCTGCTCCCTCTAGCTCTGACTCATGTCTCTTCCTCAGTGACACTGTCTCTAAACCATACAGCATGGCCCATCTCACCACTGTCCTGTACACCTTCCCTTTGATTCTCGCTGATATTTTACTATCACACAGAACTCCCGACACCTTTCTCCACCCATTCCAACCTGCCTGCACTCGCTTCTTTACCTCTTTCCCACACTCTCCATTACTCTGGAAAATAGGACATACCTAAGACACAAAATATATAAATTACACACAGTGCAAGAAGGAAGGCAAAATAAGCCAGAAAAATATTTGCAAGAAAAAGTGTATATATCCTATGATTGGCACTTGTCAAGGGGTGGGATATATTAGGCAGGAAGTGAACAGTCAGTTCTCAAAGCTGATGCAATGGAAGCAGGGAAAATCGGCAACTGTAAGGATCCGAGCCTCAGAACTGGACTATGGAGCAATTGAAAAAGGTGGCATGGTCTGATAGAATCAGATATGAATATGAATCATGTGGATGGCTGGGTGTGTGTGTCCATTGCTTACCCGGGGAAAAGATGGCACCAGGATGCACTATGGGAAAAAGGAAAGTTGGTAGAGTTGGTGTGATGCTCTGGGCAGTGTTCTGCTGGGAAACCTTGGGTTCTGGCATTCATGACACCTGCCACCTTAACATAGTTCCAGACCAAGTCATGGCAATGATATTCCCTAATGGCGGTGTACACTTTCAACAGGATAATGCTCCCTGCCACAGTGCGAAAAGTGATTTGAGGATCAAGACAAGGAGTTTATGGTGTTGACTTCCCTAGATCTCAATCTGATCAAGCATCTATGGGATGTTCTGGACAAACAATTTGGATCAATGAAGGCCCCACCTCACCACTTACAGGACTTAAAGGATCTGCTGTGAATGCCTTGGTGCCAGATACCACATCACACCCTTAGAGGTCTTGTGGAATATGGTCAGGAGTGTTTTGTTGGTACAAGGGGGACCTACACAATATTAAACAGGTGGTTTAAATGGTATGGCTGATTGGTGGATGTAAACAGTAGTGTTCCATGATGTGGGTGTGTTTGGGCAGGGTGGAGTAAAGCTTGATCACAGGGAAAACTCTGTCTGCAGTGGTAGGGGGAGATGTAATATGCAAGAATAGTCCACAAGCCCGATGGGCGTGCGAATAGGCTTTGTTAGGGGTGGCTATTGTCCCTAATGATGTTTTGCGGTCCCTCCTGATAACCCTAGCCTTGTAGAGGCTCTGCATTATTACTAAAGCTGTTGCAGAGACGATACGGGAAGCTCACGTCACCTGCTATACAGTAGAGCCATACCTTCCTAAGTTTTTTATCCTGCGATCTCAGACTGGAACACTCAATAACAGGATAGGATACATGAATACTGAAGATAAATGAAAGAAACAAGGAGAATACAGCTAGTATACCAGTATTAACAGTCCACATCCATCAGGCTTTATTAACACTATTGTATGTTAGTTTAATAAGTGTGTTGTGAACATATGCTCTCTGTACTGGGCAGACGGTCACTGGGCAGACATTCAGGCAACGCAGACGCATCACGACTGGTATGAATTCTAGGTAATATTGCTCTGGGACATTTTAATAATTTATTTTGCAAGTCTGGCACAGCCAGATGAAATGAAGCAGCGGGATGTATTTAGCCCATGGGCTTTGAATTTGACACCTGTGTTTTTAAGTATTAGCAAGACTAAAGTTAGCCAAATGTACTATGCTATATAACTGATTCATTATTATTATTATTATTATTATTATTATTATTATTATTATTTATATATATATATATATATATATATATATATATATATATATATATATATATATATATTTATATATTATATTATAATATTATTATTATTAAAGCCACTGTTGCATATAAAAGGTTTGGTAAGGCATCAAGGTCGCACTGTTTTTTTTACTCTTTACCTAGTGCCCAGATGCTGTAGGTTGAACAGTGTTAAATGGATCAGATTATATAAATGGCACGTGCTTATGAAAAAGTAGGGCAGCTGTTGTACACCAGCCCTGGAAAATATTAGCCAGATGTGCATTAAAAAGGATCTCAGACCCGCCAAAACAAGAGGAGACCGAGAAAAACAAACAAAAATTGCATGGAATATTATAATGGTGGATGGATTTCATCACTACATTTAATTAACAGCTCCTCCATTTACTTGGACAAATCCACCACAGTGGCACTTTCTTGTTTCCTTTGGCTCACAAAACAAAGAACTTTCAGGTGTCTCCAGTATCAATATATGAGTAAAAAATATTGGCACATCTGTGATGTCGGGTCCACCACTGAATATAATATAAATATGTTCTGTTAATGGTTTAAAAGACTGAAAGACTCTTTGCTTCTCTTTGCCTTTCTTCCCACTTTGCACATCTCTAAGCATATTTTGTTTGAAAAGATTAAATTTAGAAGGCTAACATTTCAGACCTTTTCCTCCCTTCCTCCTTTACACAACGATTACCCAATCAATGCTTATCAATTCTAACTAGGGACTAGCTTTCAGGACTTCTCATAAAAGGAAAGTAAAATTTGATCTAAGATCCAGGATATGTGGAGGATGTCCAATCAACACCAAAATGGTTAAGTTGTTTTAGTCCAGCCAGTCAATTTCCAGTTTCCATCTGTTTACTTTTTAGATTTTAACTTTTATTAACACCACAGCCTTCGTCAATAAGACTGAGATCGGGATTAAATGGTGCATTGAGGCTTATTTTTGAAGCAATGTTTAAGGGTAAAATATTAAACATAAAAAGGCTTAAATAATATAACAAGCCAATGAACAACTCATAATATGAGGTAAACAGCGAAATGCTGAGCAACTGCTCCTCCAGTTCGGTTAGCCTACTGATTAGAAAAACCCGAGTCAGAAAAAGCTCATGAATCTTTCCAAACTCCATCACGTAGGCGTAAAGCTAACTTGTGACCATTTCACTGTAAGGATCAACACTGTTTCACTGCAGCTTTAACCCGTGAGCTCTTCACTGTCAGTATAAGCTGTTGTTTTAGTTGCTTTGACACTTTATTCATGACACTGAGCCCTGACCATGACATTGTGTACATTTAAAATAATCCACATACATATTATATATACATATATATATATATATATATATGAAAAAATGATTAAAATATTTTATATACATATGCCTTTGTTTGTGGATCTATCTATCTATCTATCTATCTATCTATCTATCTATCTATCTATCTATCTATCTATCTATCTATCTATCTATCTATCTATCTATCTAACCCATCCTCCATCCATTTAGCCATCTATACATTCTTTCTTTCTTTCTTTCTTTCTTTCTTTCTTTCTTTCTTTCTTTCTTTCTTTCTTCCCCATCATATCTATTTTTTCTAAAAAATGTCCTAATTTTTTCACATGATATATATATATATATATATATATATATATATATATAATATATATATATATATATACAGTATATGCTCTACTATGGGAAACCGGGAGCAACCAATCAGATTTCTTCTGAACACCTAGGAACATTTATGCTGTATTTTAATATACAAATGAAACTGTGATTTGATTTTAATCTTTTAAATGACCTGTTTAACTGTTTACTGCTCAATATCACTCAATATAGCATTTTTCTGCAGTTCAGTGAGAGGTTTTGCAGCCTGTTGACCCTCTGTGGACTCAATCCTCCAGACTACACATTCAAAATGTGTTCCAAATTCAGACCGGTATTAAATAATGATCTACTCAGATTGTCCAGTGTTGTAGGATGTGTATGACCCAATTTTATTTCCAATATACCCTCAGTCCTGTCATGGCTGTACCAATATAGTATTGTAAATATTAACCACGTTTATAATTTATGAAGCAGGAGAAGCTTGTGCTGCACGGTGTACGAGTCACAGCGACCCCGTCTTCTGAGCCAGGGCTTCATCCACAAGCTGTGTCTGTCTGGCATGCGCCTCGTGTTTGGTTTGGTGTAAAATCCTGTTTGTTTATGGGAGGTTTTATGAGATCTCAGGTTTTCAGTGTTGAGACTCCAGCAAAGAAAACAAAATGTGCGGCTTTGATGACTGAAGGACAGCCAGGAATAAAAACTGATTAAAAAAATCTGTCATTATATCTAGATCCTTTCACATTTTCAGCATTGATTAGGGCTTTATTGTTTATTATGTTTATTTTGTACTGATTAAAATAAGAATAATAAAGGGCTAAATTCAATAGTACTGCACTGATGGAGGCACCTAAAAAGCTATTGGAGTTTTGTTAAATAGAAAATAGCTATTGACAAAATGTAGCACTGATGCATCTGATGAAATATAAGCCGCTCTCGAGAAAGGACTCAGATAGATGGACGTGATAGCTCTTCTCATTCACGCCACATTGTTTTGCGTCTCCTCACTGGTAAACTCCAATCGTATGACAGCTAATTTGTTTAAAAAGCGCCTGTTCTGTTCCCTCAGCCGAGAGAGAAGGTGAATGACAAATGTGTGATGGTTCCTACTGTAATTCATTCCTAATGGGACGCATAGATCTCCGTTACATCATTCATGCCAATTATTCTGGAATATTTTTAGGAAATGAGAACTAATAGCCTCAATCAGCACACCTTAATATACCTTATTCCAAAGATCAGAGGACAGCATTAAATATTACACACTGTTCCTTCCTCCTCCATGAATAATTTGAGATAAATTTGACTAATTTGATGACACTGCAGTATGGATATGGCACTATTGTGTAACAGGAAAAAAAAAACTTAAATTGGAATATAATTCAGGATATTTTTAATAAAAAGGCATTTTATTTCAAGAACAAATGGAAATCTTGAGGTCACGTGACCCACACACGCAATGGTTGAGGGACACTGATGTTCCGTCCAAACCCCCTTCCTTTTGCAATTTAACTAGTTTATTAGTGCCAACACAATTGCTTAATTTACGGAAACAGAAAACAGGACTTTTTGCCATTCGCAACCTCCTCTGGTAAGAAAAAGATGAAGCTAGCGAGCACTGAAGCTAATCTGACTGATGCCATTGCAGAGGCACTTTCGAACGAAGGTGCATGTTGCCACGGGCCCTTGCATCGTTGGGGGATTTTGTGGTCTTGGATAGGGGGTATTTGTTCATGTTATTTCTATGTATCTTTTGCATTATTTCGGTTTTGTCACAGGTTGGGCAGATATATTTTGGTTGTGCAAAACTTCTTAAAATTTGCACCATAATAGATTATGGATAAATTCAAAGTTATATCACTTAATATCAGAGGACTTAACAGTCCAAACAAAAGAGCCAAACTTTTGATTAATTTATGCAGGAAAGCGGCTGATATTGCTTTAATTCAGGAAACCCATCTAAATAGAGTAGATGTTCAGAGGTTACAGAACAAATTTTACAGAGTGGCAGCTCTCTCTACCGACAATACTAAAACTAAAGACACTGTTGTTTTGATTTCTTGTAGCTGTAACCTCAAGATTGATAGACAGAGCCTAGATCAATCTGGTAGACTTGCCTATGTTTGCACAAACATTAAGGGGAAGAAAATAGCATTTGCATCAATCTATGCCCCTACAATATTTGAGGCTAATTTTTTCCACAAATTACTAACCACTCGATTTCATTCATTCATTCATTGTCTACCGCTTATCTGAACTATTCTCGGGTCACGGGGAGCCTGTGCCTATCTCAGGCGTCATTGGGCATCAAGGCAGGATACACCCTGGACAGAGTGCCAACCTATCGCAGGGCACACACACACTCTCATTCACTCACGCAATCACACACACTATGGACAATTTAGAGATGCCAATCAACCTACCATGCATGTCTTTGGATTGGGGGAGGAAACCGGAGTACCTGGAGGAAACCCCCGAGGCACGGGGAGAACATGCAAACAGCACACACACATGGCGGAGGCGGGAATTGAACCCCCAACCCTGGAGGTGTGAGGCAAACGTGCTAACCACTAAGCCACCGTGCCCCCCCACTTGATTTCATTGATAGATTATTCTCTGATTATTGTGGGGACATGAATGTGGTTATAGATCCAGTTTTGGATAGATCTTCCTCCTGCAATCAAGTCCAGCTTAACTCTTCCGTTGTGCTTAATAATTTTGTAAAAGCACTGAATTTGGTCGATGTTTGGAGATCTGGGAACCCCTTGAGTAGAGATTATACATTTACATCTTCTGTGCTCCAAAGAACTTTTGATTTCTTTTGATCAGACAATGACACTTCCAGCTATTCTTGCAGATAATAATCCTATAATAGCAGATTTCAGTTGTAATTTGTTTGTTGAAAGATCTCAGCGGTGGCATTTTAACATCTCTCTTTTACAGAACAACCAGTTCGATGTAGACTTCAAGTCTGAATGTGTGTGTCTGAATTTCTTTCATTTAATATTGGCTCGGTTGAAGACCCTATATTTGTGTGTAAAGCTACGAAAGGTTTTATCAAAAATTTCTCTATAGCCTTTGCTACTAATTTAAAAAAGATGCAAAATCAGAGAATTGACTATTTAGAAAAAGAATTTCAATCACTTGAATGTTCATTAAAATCTTCATATTCCAATTCGGTATTTAAGATGCCTCAAACCCTTAAGGCTGAACTAAATGATCTTCTGAAAAGGAAAGCAGAATTTTTACTTTACAGAATCAGACAGAACTATTAATTCAGTGGTGCTAGACCTAGCAAACTTTTAGCCCTTAGATTGAAGCAAAGTCAAGCGAACGCATTCATTGATCGCCCATCTAAAGGACTGGTTAGGAATTGCAAAGAAATTAACTCTGCATTTTCTGACTTCTTTTCTAAACTCAATGTATCTGAACTTAATCCCTCAAGTCCAAGCTGTACTACTTTCTTGCAGTCTCTTACTTTACCTCGTCTTAGTTATGAAGAAGTGGAACACTTAGGACAGCCTGTTACTGTGAAGGAACTTAAAGTGGCGTTACAAGGTGTTAAAAAGTCAAGGAGCCAAGATTAGATGGAATCCCTGTAGAGTTATTTCTAAAATATTTTGATTTACTCAGTCCTGTCTTCTTGACGGCCATTCATGCGGCAGTAGAAGATGGGGCCTTTTACCCACAGTTGAATAGAGCACTTATACAGTTGATACCCAAAAAAGGGAAGGATCACTCAGATAAATTAGTTCATCCAGATCAGAACGGCTTTATGCTGATTGGCAGCAGATAACATCCGGAGATTACTGCATGCCATAAACGAATTCTGAGCTTGTCCCACTCCAGCTGCAGTTCTTTCCTTGGATGCAGAGAAAGCATTTGACAGGGTGGACTGGGACAACCTCTGGTCTGTCTTGGAGGCTTTTGGCCTTGGAACAAATTTTATGAACATGATAAAGGTATTATATAAAAACCCACTGGCTTCTGTTAAAACTAATGGGGTGCATTGTCTACCTTTTAATTTAAAACGAGGCACCAGACAAGGATACCCATTATCCCCCATGCTATTTGCACTGTCGCTCGAGCCACTAGCCCAGCTGATAAGACAGGAAAACGTTTGTTCAAGTTCAGTTAAGTCCTACAAACAACATATTTCTCTATGCGGATGATATATTACTGTTTATTTTGGATCTACAAGCTTCACTTCCCCGGATACTGAAGGTATTTGGAAAGTTAAGTATGCTATCCGGTAACAAAATCAATTGGAACAAATCCTCTTTGTTTAATTGCATGGATAAAAAAGTTAGACTACCATGTAATGTTCCCATACAAACTTCCATTAGTTACTTAGGCATTGTTGTTCATTCATTCCTGCAGGCTAGATGCCCACTATCTGAAAATTCTAACTAGGGTGGAGCAAGATCTCCAAAGATGGACCTCGATGCCCTTATCATCGAGGTTCATTTTCTTAGTTCTATGATTCCGTTACCTGCTCCTAAAAAGTTTTGGCATAAACTTAATTCTATGATTCGTTTAATCATCTGTAATGGTAAGCAACCTAGACTGAAATTTGAAACTTACCAGCGTACAAATGATAATGGGGGTTTAGCTCTTTCGAACTTTGAATTATATCTTTTCAAATAAAATGCATCAGTGTTTG
This sequence comes from Hemibagrus guttatus, assembly GCA_033459395.1. NCBI lineage: Eukaryota > Metazoa > Chordata > Actinopteri > Siluriformes > Bagridae > Hemibagrus > Hemibagrus guttatus. Next base: position 5,042,739 of record JAUCMX010000001.1, read on the forward strand.
GCTCAACTTGCTCTCTAGGGTTGCTTGGAGAGAGATTGAAATGAGCTTAGCAGATAAATATAGGTTACAAGATATACTGTTCTCTGGGATAAACAACAAACAATGTATGCATGCTTTTGGTGCAATTATTGCCAATACAATGGTCAATTTTAAACTGATGGAAAAATGCATTCAATATTCACATAATTGGCACACCCATATACCTATTTGGTATAATAATGATACTCGTTCTGGTGGTGCACCATTTTTCTCAAGAGATTGGATGGAGAAAGGCATTTATACACGAAAGATATTTCTGGTTCTAATTGCATTTTAAGTTTTCACAAACTGTGTGAATGGTATGAAACAGAACCCTCTTCTCTGTTTTTATATTAGCACCTAAGGTCAGCCATTAAGGCCTATGGGGTTCCCTGGGGGGAAACTTGGGGGGGCCTTCCCATGCATCTAATCATTGCTTGGTTTGATCTGTCCTCTTCGAGTCATTTCACCTCATGGATGTACAGAAAAGCCTTGGAGGCTACAGCAAAACTCTGAGCTACACAGCACACTTGGGAAAAAGAATATCAACAAGAGGAGGGTGTCACAGACTAGGGAAGAGTATGGCAGAACATTTTTACTTCATCTAAAAATCCCAATCACCAACTGATGCATTATAATTTTTGACACAGAACTTATTGGACCCCAATCAAAAACATTGCATCTACTTCTGTGATAAATGTCCTGACCAACAACTCAGATCCTGTTTACATATGATTGGGAATGTGAAAAGCAAAAAAAATTTGGAATGAGGTGTGTATTATATTATCAAAAATGATTGAATATCCTATACCTGTAAACCCCTCTATATTATTAATGAGTGACGATTCTCTGTTGAATTGAAAAAACTGTTTTGGCTGGCCGGCTTAACATCTGCAAAAAAATTGTTAGCACAACACTGGCTTCCACCACATAGCCTGGATATGTACAGGTGGTTGATACAACTTCGGGACATTATAATGCTTGAAATATCCACAGCTCGGGTGAACTTGGCACAAATGTCTACATTAAAGATCTGGACTATAGCTGCAGAGAAGATCTCCAAGTATATTGCACAAAACAACGATCATGACTCAGAATGAATGCCTTAATGCTGTAATTTTTTTTACATTTTTTTTCTCATTTTTGATTGCTGTAATTTAAGTTTTATGATTCCTCTGGCTTTGGTTTTCTGTTAACTCTTCTATCCATTAGCTACCCCCTTTCAAAGAGACCGCAGGGGGAGAGGGGTGCGGGGGTGGAGTCATTGAATTGATATGTGTTATCATGTTGTTATTCCAGTTTGTATATTGTTGTTAATAAAGTAATAATAATAATAATAATAATAATAATAATAATAATAATAATAATAATAATAAACAGATGGAAATCTTGCTGGAATTGTGTGTCAAGTTGGTGAAAGTGTGTTAGTATACAGTGCTGCAGGCCAACCCAGAAGTGATCATCTCTGGAACTCCTTGAACAAAAAAGCCAAAAAGATTTTTCTAGTGGCTTTGGATGGGTGCAGAAAATGAGCCTTGTGATCAAAAGGTTTACGATTCTGTTTTGTTCATCTATGAATTAAAGCCTAAATACAAACAGCAGAAGCACAAAGTACACTTATATAAAGCTATAAACAAACTAAACTACGGAAAGTCACATGACTTTAATGTCACCGCCGCTAAGTTTTCAACTCTTTCAATCTTTATTTAAAAACCTGTCCCCTGATAAGGATCCAAAAAAATATCAATGATCTCTTATGCACTAACTAAACATGCATAAAATTAAACATTCTCATCAAGCTACAATCCTAAGCTGGTTTTCCACAAACATGCATCATACAGAAAAATACATGAACTTATAATATAACTCGATATATACACCTCATTCCACAGCTGTCATTTCACACTCTTTATTTCACAACCACTTATTCCACACTATTCATATCCATTTCATATCTGCAATCCCTAATTCCACACCCTATCATTCCATTTGCTTGTTTCACACCTTCACCTTGTTCTGTGTCTCTGGTTGCTGAGATATACTCACCAGCCAAGGCAAAGGTTGATCCATTTACAAACAAATTCACACTGTCTCCTTGGCTGAAAGTTGTAGGTTAAAAAAAGAACAAAAAAATCCACAACATTGTAAATATATTTTTGAAGAAGCCTCCTGTCAATTTGTATTAAACTGAAGTAAAAGTATTTACCACCTGACCCATAAATCAAATAATACCCACTGAGGATTGTTATAAACAACAAGGATCGATAGAAACCTGTGATTTTTTTCCGCCTCAGCACTGTCAGGGATGGAATAGAATAATTACAGAAAATAAATCGACACCTTCTGACCAATCTGAATCAAGAATTCGAAAACGGTGTTGTATCAAGTGTGTGTATTATTTAATTAAAATATCAGTGGGTAAAAACTTTTACTCATCCTAATACATCATTGTTTCTATACACAGTGGCTTCACATGAACAGATAATTGATGTGAGGAGACATTTACACGTGAGGCCAAAAGCGTACATATGCACTACGCTAAAGGCTTTCAAACTCTATTTTTCACAACTCCACTCTCACATTTCATGTAACGATACATTTCTTTTGGCAAGCCAATTAACCTGACTCTTTGTTCACATCAGGGAGAATTTTAAATCAATCGATTAAATTTATACTACTCTATCAGAATTCCAGTGGGTCAAAAGCTAACACACAACACACTCACTGTCTCTTTAAATAGATTCCAGAAACTGAGGTAATGATTAGAAAGCTTCTGAATGGTCAATTGTCATAATTAGGAGATCATTTGGATTACACCTGAGTCCGTATTTAATGGCTTACCACTAGAGGTAGAGGTTGTGTCTCAATTAGTTTCCTGAGTTCAGTAGTAGGCACTTATCCAGGAGATGGCCAGATTAAGACCAGGGAGCACTGATGCTCGTGTGTTCTCTTACTGGAAATCTGGACGTCATATATTCTGAATCTAGAAAAATAAGAAGCCTTTATTTGCATATCCCAGCTGAGAAAGGGCACAGGGGAGCAGAGAGGGTTAAGGGACTTGCTCAATTACCCAACAGTGGCAACTTGGAAGTGATGGGGCTTGAATCCCAAGCTTCTGACCAACAACCCATATTATCCATATTATCCTGTCCTTGTATCTCTCAAATGATTACTTAAACTTCTATTCACTTTGTTTGACGTTCTATATCCAGTTTGTTTGAATCTAACGACTTTAGCACTTTATAAAATAGTCACTAGCTAGAAATATTGCAAGGATACACAACAGAATAATCTATTTATAAAAAGTATTTTCCATTATGTAGTTTTTAAACAACATAAAAAAGATGAAAGAAGGATATCAGTCCTGTTTGTTGTTGGTTAAAGTCAGTGGTGATGTTTCACAAAGCGAGTATCAAGTCATGTTGATGGAAATTGAGTGAACAGTGTCCCAATGTGTAGTGATCCAGGGTCCTCGGTAGTGCCCAAATACGTGTATATGATATACTGATTCACCATCTAGGAAGCTAGGAAGCTGATTAAGACGCACCCGGTGCTTTTTTGCCATTAACACCATGGGGCAATCCAAGCAACTCAGCCTAGAGCTTTTGTGGAAAATACTGTTCTAACTTAGGAGCAATTTCCAAATAAGAAAAGGTACATTCTAAACAGAAGGTACACAAATCTTGGGACCACGCTAAAACTGCATCTTTCAGGAATGAGGCATCAGTAAACTCTACTAGATAAACAAAATGTTTGGTCCAGAAAGCATGAGACAACAAAGAAAGGAAGTTTCAAAGGAAAGTCCTACATCACCATGGCTTGAAATGCTGTGCTAAAAGAAGCCCCTATGCTAAGACCAACATAAAAAAGCCAGACTGAAAAGCAGAGATGACCACCAGATTTTTCTTAAGTGTTTTCTTGTCAGTTGAAATAAAAGTTGTACTGTTTTGGCCATTACGATCAATGCTATGTACAGAGGAAAAAGAGTGAGGCTTTTAATCTGAAGAACACCATCCCAACAGAAGCATGGTGGTTGCAGTATCATCTTGTGTGGATGTTTTCTCTAGAAAAAATACTGGTGCACTTCAGAAAATAGATGGTGACAGAGACAAATGAGAACTATTATAATATACGATATATAATAATATATGAAATACTCTAGTGATACTTACCTAATACCAACCCCTAGTGTGTATACCGGTCAGTACATCAAGACAGGAAGTAGCTATTGTGTGTGTGTGTGTGTGTGTGTGTGTGTGTGTGTGTGTGTGTGTGTGTGTGTGTGTAATTAAGAATGGAGTGGCACAATTTTCAACCACTATCTCTATTTAATGGGAATATAATCAGCAAACACTGAAACCTGTAAGTCTGAAAATACAATTTTTAATTGATGGTACAATTAGACATACATAGCCTGTTGGAACCACTTGATCCTCTTCCCCACAGATAGCATCATGAAGGAGGTGGATTATCTAGAAAAAATGAAGTTAAAAAATTCAGTCACAACTGGGTCTTCCATGAAGACAATGGTCTTAAGCATAAGTCCTAAGATAACTCCTAACAAACTTTGTTTTAAGGCAACAAATAAAAATGTTATAAATATTATGGCCCTGACCTGAATCCTGTAGAAAATTTGTGACTGAACTGAAAACAAAGCCTGAAGAACCAGGAGATATGAGCTAAAACAAACATTTTATTCATCGCCACCAAATACTAAACGTTTGACCCAACGAAAATGAGGTACAGTAAAACTTAGAAAGTAATCTAAACTAAATCAGACTCTTAAAACTATAATTGACTTAACACAGGAAATGAAGGACATCCTGAAATGTGTGGAGCTCTTACTAGTAGCTAGTTCATGCATTCATGACCTCCAGACTGGACTATTGTAATGCATTACTAGGTGGTTGTCCTGCATCTTCAATAAACAAGCTACAGTTAGTCCAGAATGCAGCCGCCAGAGTCCTTACCAGGTCAAGAATGTATGATCATATAACCCCAATATTATCATCCCTGCACTGGCTACCTGTTAAGTTTAGAATTGATTATAAACTAGCACTACTTACCTACAAGAGTCTAAATGGTTTAGCACCCACATATCTAGCCAGTCTTCTAACACGTTACAATCCATCACGTTCTTTAAGAGCTTGAAACTCCGGACTTCTGGTAGTTCCCAGAATATCAAAGTCTACAAAAGGGGGTAGAGCTTTTTTGTATTTAGCTCCTAAACTTTGGAACAGTCTTCCTGACAGTATTCAGGGCTCAGACACAGTCTCCCAGTTCAAATGTAGACTAAAGACATATCTCTTTAGCCAGGCATACATTTAATACATTAAGCTTGTGCTCCAAAACATCTGATCATTATCTAGTGCCTGCTAATATTATGACCCATAATAGCTAATTCCTTTCCATTTGTTTTCCTTCTTCTACCCACCCCCGAGACATACAGAGATTGTGCCAGCTCCAGTGGCATCTAGAGATGGACCAGCTCCAGCTGGGTTCTGCTTTCTGAGGACTGGAGTATTCAAAGCAGCACTGCCAACCCTATGTGGTAATTTACACATAACATTCTACACATGCTGTATCTGCATCACAAAACTAATGCAGAAAGGACATTGTTCATATCACACTCTCCGGTGTCACCCAGATGAGGATGGGTTCCCTTTTGAGTCTGGTTCCTCTCAAGGTTTCTTCCTAATTCCATCTAAAGGAGTTTTTCCTTGCCACAGTCGCCTGAGTCACCTCAGGCTTGCTCACTAGGTAAAATTTTGTCTAACATCAAGGACTGTTTGTTTGTATGTTTATTGTTTCTTATGTTCTGTAAAGCTTCTTTGAGACAATTCTCTTTGTTAAAAGCACTTCTTCTTCTTCTTTCGGCTTTTCCCTTCAGGGGTCGCCACAGCGAATCATCTCTCTCCACCTATCCCTATCTTCTGCATCCTCAACCCTTGCACCCACTAGCTTCATATCCTCATTAATTCCATCCATATACCTCCCCTTTGGCCTTCCTCTTTGCCTTCTGCCTGGCAGCCCCATGTCCAACATTCTCCTACCAATATACTCACTCTCCCTCCTCTGAACATGTCCAAACCATCTTAATCTGGCCTCCCTAACTTTGTCCCCCAAACGTCCAACATGAGCTGTCCCTCTGATGTACTCGTTCCTAATCCTGTCCAATCTTGTCACTCCCAAAGAGAACCTCAACATCTTCAGCTCTGCTACCTCTAGCTCTGACTCCTGTCTCTTCCTCAGTGACACTGTCTCTAAACCATACAGCATGGCTGGTCTCACCACTGTCCTGTACACCTTCCCCTTGATTCTCGCTGATATTTTCTGATCACACAGAACTCCCGACACCTTTCTCCACCCATTCCAACCTGCCTGCACTCGCTTCTTTACCTCTTTCCCACACTCTCCATTACTCTGGACTGTTGACCCCAAGTACTTAAACTCCTGTACCTTCTTCACCTCTTCACCCTGTAACCTTACTGTTCCACTTCCCTCCCTTTCATTCACACACATGTACTCAGTCTTACTACGACTGACCTTCATTCCTCTTCTCTCCAGCGCAAACCTCCACCTCTCCAGGTTTTCCTCCACCTGCTCCCTGCAATCACTACAGATCACAATGTCATCTGCAAACATCATTGTCCAAGGAGACTCCTGTCTGACCTCCTCTGACAACTGGTCCATCACTATAGCAAACAGGAAGGGGCTCAGAGCCGATCCCTGATGCAGTCCCACCTCCACATTGAACTCCTCTGTCTGACCTACAGCACACCTCACCATTGTCCTGCTCCTCTCATACATGTCCTGCACCACTCTGACATACTTCTCTGCTACTCCTGACTTCCTCATACAATACCACAGCTCTTCTCTTGGCACCCTGTCATACGCTTTCTCCAAGTCTACAAACACACAGTGCAACTCCTTCTGACCATCCCTATACTTTTCCATCAAAATTCTCAGAGCAAAAATTGCATCTGTTGTGCTCTTTCTGGGCATGAAGCCATACTGCTGCTCACAAATTTCCACTACCTTCCTAAACCTAGCTTCCACTGCTCTTTCCCATACCTTCAGTGTATGGCTCATCAACTTTATCCCCCTATAGTTACTGCAACTCTGCACGTCACCCTTATTCTTAAAGATCGCACTAACACACTTCTTCTCCATTCCTCAGGCATCCTCTCACTCTCTAAAACCCTGTTGAACAAACTAGCTAAAAATTCCATTTCTGCCTGTCCCATACACTTCCAGACCTCCACCGGGATGTCATCAGGACCAACTGCCTTCCCACTTTTCATCCTCTTCAAAGCCTTCCTGACTTCATCCTTTCTAATCTTATCTACTTTCTGTTCCACAGATCTATCCTTAATACCTCTAACTTGCTGCACATCCTTCCCATCTCGATCCCTCTGCCTAGCTAACCTGTACAAGTCCTTCTCTCCTTCTCTAGTGTCTAACCTAGTGTACAACTCGTCATATGCCTTCTGCTTGGCCTTAGACACCTCCCTCTTCACTCTGCGCTGTAACTCCTTGTATTCCTGTCTATTCTCTTCAGTCCTGTCCATGTCTCACTTCTTCTTGGCTAACCTCTTCCTCTGGATACTATCCTGAACTTCCTCATTCCACCACCAAGTCTCCTTATCTTCTTTCCTCCTTCCAGATGACACACCCAGCACCTTTCTCCCTGTCTCCCTGATCACTTCTGCTGTAGTTTCCCAGTCATCTGGCAGCACTACCTGACCACCCAGAGCCTGCCTCAACTTCTGTCTAAATTCCTCACAACATTCCTCCTTTTTCAGCTTCCACCACTTGGTTTTCTTCTCTGTCTCTGACCTCTTCTTTTTACAGACCATCAGAGTCATCCTACACACCACCATCCTATGCTGTCTGGCTACACTCTCTCCCACTACCACTTTACAGTCACTAATCTCTTTCAGATTGCCTCTTCTACATAGGATGTAGTCTACCTGTGTGCTCCAACCTGCACTCTTGTAAGTCACTCTATGCTCCTCCCTCTTCTGAAAATAAGTGTTAACCACAGCCATGTCCATCCTCTTAGCAAAGTCCACTACCATCTGTCCTTCAAGGTTCCTTTCCTTAACTCCAAACTTGCCCATCACCTCCTCATCACCTGTGTTCCCCTCACCAACATGTCCATTAAAATCCACTCCTATCACCACTCTCTCACCCGTGGGAATACTCTCCATCACCTCATCTAATTCACTCCAGAATCTCTCTTTCTCCTCCAACTCACAACCTACCTGTGGGGCATAACCACTAACAACATTCAACATCACCCCTTCAATCTCTAACTTCAGACTCATCACCCTGTCTGACACTCTCTTCACCTCCAGAACATTCCTCACAAACTTCTCCTTCAGGACCACACCTACCCCATTTCTCTTACTATCCACACCATAATAAAACAGCTTGAATCCTGCTCCTATACTACGAGCCTTGCTACCCTTCCACCTGGTCTCCTGTACACACAGTATATCCACCTTCCTTCTCTCCATCACATCAGCCAGCTCTCTACCTTTCCCTGTCATAGTACCAACATTCAGAGTTCCTATTCTCAGTCCTACACTCTTACCTTTCCTCTTCTCTCTCTGTCTGCGCACTCTCCTCCCTCCTCTACTTCTTCGACCAACAGTAGCCCAATTTCCACCGGCGCCCTGTAGGTCAACGGCGCCGATGGCGGTCGTTGTTAACCCGGGCCTCGACCGATCCGGTATGAAATTCGTACTGACGATTCGCATGGTTAAATTTGGCAATGTTTTACGCCGGATGCCCTTCCTGACGCAACCCTCTCTATTTATCCGGGCTTGGGACCGGCACAGAAGTCACTGGACTGTGACCCCCATGGCTAGATTAGTAACTTTCAAACATAAACAGAACAAATGCATAGGATGTGTAGTCTGTGCCAGCCATGATGGTAGGGTGCAGTGTGTTCTGGGAAATGGTGTCTGTTGCCAAGTCTGGTACTGACATGATGCATCCCGATTGGTTAATCTTGTTTCTTATGATTACATAAGCTGGTATTCAATAATATGTGAATAAACAAATGAATGCATTAATAAGCAAACAAACAACATTATTATGATCTGCATAGTAAATGTTATCTCATTAAAATGTCACTTGCCAAGGGGTGGGATATGTTAGGCAGCAAGTGAACAGTTGATGTTGAAGTTGATGCATCAGAAATAGGAAAAATGGGCATTTGTAATGATCTGAGTGAAAATGGTAGTTCTTTTGTGGTGTTCCTGGTTTGTAGTGGTTAGTACCAGTCCAAGACAGGACAACCGCTGAACTGGGGACAGGGTCAAGGCTCATTGATTCACATGAGGAGCAAAGGCTGTCTGGTCTGATCCAACAAAAGAGTATCACAGTATGTATTTCATGTGGATGAATGGATGCATGTGTGTTGCCTAACTAGGGAAGACCTGGCACGAGGATGCCCTATGGGAAGAAAATAAGCTGGCAGGGGCAGTCTGATACTCTGGGGAATGTTCTGCTGGGAAACCTTGAATCCTGACATTCATGTAGATGTTACACTGCAACAATTGTTCAGGAATGGTTTGACATACATCATGAACCTGATGATGTGGTCCTAGATCTTAACTTATTCAAGCATCTGTGTGATGTGCTGGAAGAACAAATCCAATCCATGAAGACTATACCTTAAGTCCTGTTACCATAACTTAAAGGACTTAAAGAATCTGATGCTAATGTCTTGGTGCCAAATACCACAGCACACCTTCAGAGGTCTTGTGGAAGTCTCATGCTTTCAGAGGTCTCATGCTTTGAAGGGTCAGAAATTTGGTTGCACAAATTGGACCTATTAGGTCAGTGGATATAATGTTATGGCTTGTTATGGATTGTTTGTATATAACTGTTATTTCTTCTTACTAAACGAAAGTTGTTAAATACGTGAAACCCCGCCATTGAAATTCATATATTTGAATGAATCAATGTTTCATGAAAAATTCATGAAATCTGAATGAATAATGAAATTTGAATTTCAGCTGCCAGCTTTGCTTAAATTCACACTCACTGGCACTTACTCATCAATGTTACTCTCAAGCATGCAGTTTTATTTTGGACTGGACTCTTCAACATCCTGTAAAATGCAAACAGTAAAAAAAAAGATTCTCGCTGATATTTTCTGATCACACAGAACTCCCGACACCTTTCTCCACCCATTCCAACCTGCCTGCACTCGCTTCTTTACCTCTTTCCCACACTCTCCATTACTCTGGACTGTTGACCCCAAGTACTTAAACTCCTGTACCTTCTTCACCTCTTCACCCTGTAACCTTACTGTTCCACTTCCCTCCCTTTCATTCACACACATGTACTCAGTCTTACTACGACTGACCTTCATTCCTCTTCTCTCCAGCGCAAACCTCCACCTCTCCAGGTTTTCCTCCACCTGCTCCCTGCAATCACTACAGATCACAATGTCATCTGCAAACATCATTGTCCAAGGAGACTTCTGTCTGACCTCCTCTGACAACTGGTCCATCACTATAGCAAAAAGGAAGGGGCTCAGAGCCAATCCCTGATGCAGTCCCACCTCCACATTGAACTCCTCTGTCTGACCTACAGCACACCTCACCATTGTCCTGCTCCTCTCATACATGTCCTGCACCACTCTGACATACTTCTCCGCTACTCCTGACTTCCTCATACAATACCACAGCTCTTCTCTTGGCACCCTGTCATACGCTTTCTCCAAGTCTACAAACACACAGTGCAACTCCTTCTGACCATCCCTATACTTTTCCATCAAAATTCTCAGAGCAAAAATTGCATCTGTTGTGCTCTTTCTGGGCATGAAGCCATACTGCTGCTCACAAATTTCCACTACCTTCCTAAACCTAGCTTCCACTACTCTTTCCCATACCTTCAGTGTATGGCTCATCAACTTTATCCCCCTATAGTTACTGCAACTCTGCACGTCACCCTTATTCTTAAAGATCGCACTAACACACTTCTTCTCCATTCCTCAGGCATCCTCTCACTCTCTAAAACCCTGTTGAACAAACTAGCTAAAAATTCCATTGCTGCCTCTCCCATACACTTCCAGACCTCCACCGGGATGTCATCAGGACCAACTGCCTTCCCACTTTTCATCCTCTTCAAAGCCTTCCTGACTTCATCCTTTCTAATCTTATCTACTTTCTGTTCCACAGATCTATCCTTAATACCTCTAACTTGCTGCACATCCTTCCCATCTCGATCCCTCTGCCTAGCTAACCTGTACAAGTCCTTCTCTCCTTCTCTAGTGTCTAACCTAGTGTACAACTCATCATATGCCTTCTGCTTGGCCTTAGACACCTCCCTCTTCACTCTGCGCTGTAACTCCTTGTATTCCTGTCTATTCTCTTCAGTCCTGTCCAAGTCCCACTTCTTCTTGGTTAACCTCTTCCTCTGGATACTATCCTGAACTTCCTCATTCCACCACCAAGTCTTCTATTTCTTTAATCTATTAATTGTAGAATCTTCTAGATCTAAAATCTTCTACTTCTATAATTATTATTTGCAATTATATTATTACAATTATTATTTGTATAATATTATTCTTGATCTGGAATGTTCTGTAATCATTTAGTTGTAGAATCTTCTAGATCCTAAATCTACTTCTATAATCTACTAGCTCTACAATCTTCTAGATCTGGAATCGTCATCTGTATATAAACGTTCAGTCTCCACTGTATATAGCATTTATGGAGGAATTCCATTGTACTTTAGAGCAGTCATAATTGTAGCTGTAACTTCATGAACTTTCTGACACACTGCATTATTGTAAAATTACCTTTACAAGAGTGAAAAAAGAGAGACTGGTAGCTTATAGCTGCTTTATTATAACATAAACTAACATATCATACAGATGCTGTTAGAATACCTGTAAGTTTAAATAACTAAAATGTATATAGTATTGTACTTTAACTAATAAAACTATGTTAACTGTTGTCATATTGCTGTCAGATAAGAGGATTGGAAATTTGTTGAAAATACTTCAGGGAGTTAATAATCTCACGACTTCACCACTGATTCATGCCACATAAAAACATTAGTGTAGTGATTTCTTTCTCATATATATAGCATGGGGAATGAGGTAGGTGGGGAATATTTTGGTCCAAAGTAAAATGGTAAGATGGGCAATATATATGGGAAAAGGATTCTAGAATCATCTAAATTTGGAATGTTCTACTTTACAATTATCTAGTTTCAGTGGTGGCTCAAGTGGTTAAGGCTCTGGGTCGTGGATTGGGGGTTCAAGCCCCAGCACCACCAGGCTCCACTGTTGGGCAATTGAGCAAGGCCCTTAACCCTCTCTGCTCCAGGGGCGCTGTATCATAGCTGCCCCTGCGCTCTGACCCCAACTTCCTCAGCTGGGATATGCGAAGAAAAGAATTCCACTATGCTGTAATGTATGTGTGGCGATAATAAAGGCTTCATGCCCCCACTTCTTCTTTCAGAACGTTCTAGATTTTAAAAATTCTACTACTTCAATCATTTAGTAGCAGTATCATATAGATCTGGAATGTTTTAGCTGTAGAATCTTCTAGATCTGGTATCTTCTATGATCTACTAGTTGTAAAATCTTCTAAATCTAGAATTTTCTATAAACTGCTAGTTGAAGAATCTTCTAGATCTGGAATATTCTATAATCATTTAGTTATAAAACATTCTAGATTTGAAATATTCTACTTCTAAATTTAGTATTTGTAGAATCTTCTAGATCTGGAATGTTCTATAATCATTTAGTTGCAGAATCGTCTATTTCTGGAATCTTCTTTGTTGAGGAATCTTCTAGATCTGGAATCGACTATAATCTACTTGTAGAATCTTCTAAATTTGGAATGTTCTATAATCATTTAGTTGTAGAATCTTCTATATCTGAAATTTCTATAATTAGCAATTGTATAATCTTCTAAATGTTCTACTTTTAAAATTAGTATTTGTAGAATCTTCTGGATATTGAATGTTCTATAATCATTTTGTTGTAGAATCTTCTAGATCTGGAATCTTCTACAATATACTAGTTGTAGAATTTTCTAAATCCAGAATGGTCTATAATCTAGTTGAACACAAGAAGTCAGGTTTATTTTATTTTATTTTTTTAACAATGGAAATATGTCTTCAGAAATGTGTGTGGAATGAATCAGCCTTTAGGAGAATGAGGAATGAGGGAAGTGTGGAGATGGAATAAGCTAAGTGTGAAATTCAGAACACACTGTCCTTGTTAGTCAAGACTTAGTTATCCTCTATCATTTTGCTAGATACCAGATCTATTTAAAATCTTGTTCAGATGTGTGTCGAGGGCTGGGTGTACATTCAACGCTATTTGAAGTGGAGGAAAAAAGTCAAGCCTTTTGGCTTCCCTCTGCCTTTCTTGTTTCAAAATGAAATCACAACCCTCACACGGTCTCATGGGCCTTTTGTAGACATCTAAAGATGCTAACGCATTGAAACGTGATGTAATTGCAGTCGTTCTCCTTCTGCCATCTCTGAATTTATTTCATCCCTTTTTCAGAATTTGTTTCTCTCTTATGATAAATTGGGCTGTGAGTTGTGTGGAAGATTGCTACCTGAAGGATATGATATCTGCTAAAACCTGACATGCATCTCATTTAGGCGTTTCCTTTTTGTCTGCCGTTCATTTCTGTTTTTCATTTTCATTCCTCGGCGTAGGTGAGAGCGTGGGCCGAGCCAGCAGTTGTTAGCTCAAATGTCTTCGTGTTTTGCTAATGGATTTGTAGGCTGGCAACGATGTAATGGGCCTCGTTCGTTCTTTTGTTCTTTTTTTTTTTCATGGGCGCAAAGATAAATAAATAAATCGCAGGTTCATCATGCAAATTTTCGCCTGGCGACCGTCGCACATTCTTCAAACAGACACCTCCTTTGGAGAGAGAGACGCCAACTGATAAAGTGACAAATGAGCTACAGATCTCTACATGAGATGCCTCCTCCCTCTGCTTTTGTGTCCCTGTGTGAGAGAGAGAATGTGTGTGTGTGTGTGTGTGTGTGTGTGTGTGTGTGTGTGTGTGTGTGTGTGTGTGTGTGTGTGTGTGTGTGTGTCTATTGGGAAAGAAAGAGTAAAACTGGGTCGATGCACTGAGCATCAGTCACAACACTATCACGCAATTTCTATGCGTGTATAAATGTATTTCTACAGGCATATCTTTAGAAACAGGTTAAATGTCATTTTTAAAACAATACCACTTATTTTAATATAGTACCTTCCATTAAATTCCAAGATATTATTTAAGCCATTAGCAGAAACTCATTTAAAGTGAAAAGTGAGCTGAGTGAAGACACAATGCTTTGCCACATTGCAAAAGCACGCAAAAACCTAACATTATTTCCCCCGAATTCAAGAATCTTTACTGGCATCCATGCTGGGGTCAAAACATTAGGCAGACAGCAACAAAACTAGACAAGCATCTTATTCATCACCACAATAAGAAGAGCAAGAGAGGAACTAGAAAATTAAAAGCACTACGACAACAAGAATTGGACTTTATTCTAGAAATGCAGACAAACTAATCAAACATAAAGTAGGTGACCACAGTAGGGCAACAACCAGTGCCAGGACAGAGGTAAAAGATATATGGTGAAACAACAAAAGTTGGATAAAGAACTCAGAACCATGTTGTGTGTTAAGAGGCAGATTTTTTTACATTTAAAAGGAAAAATACACCATGAAACTCATGAAATGTGATTATATGTACTTAGAGATTCTGGTGTTGTTGGTTGGTGCTGTGTTTGTGTTGATGTCATATTGGGACGTGGTTTAGTTACAATGGTGTATAATAAAAGGGAAATAATGAATAATATCAAATATTAATATGAATAATGAAAGAATATTTATGGGTAAAACGCATAGAGGTAGCAGAGACATAGTAATTGTTGGACTTCAAGTTCAAAAACATACTGCAGCTATATGACACAGTTATTCCTTGTTATAACATTCTGCTTCGTTGAAGCTTTGGAAATTCTGTAATAAAAATGTATCTCAGCCCGAGTGTACAGATGAGGAAAATCCAGAGCTGGACAGATTAAAAGACTAAAGTGCTGCTGCATCACTGTCTTCAGGTAGAGATAACGTAAAGGGTAAATCCCTCTACAGCACTATCAGCAGGTATTTAAATGGAATTTTGGGTAATGTCCGAAAAGGTTATCCAAAGTAGACAATAGACCAGTGATAGAAAAACAGAATTTCATTACTAATCTTGGATGTCACAGAAAAATCACTTTAACTCTTTTTCAAAGAGGCCAAAAATTTTGTTTGCCCCTGTTTTGCTGTATCAATGTTCAGCTTTAAATGTCTTTATCATGTCAGACTACTGGTTATTTCTGTTTTTAGCTAGCCTACTAGAGGCAATATCTTCTTCTTCTTTCGGCTTCTCCCTTCAGGGGTCGCCACAGCGAATCATCTCTCTCCACCTATCCCTATCTTCTGCATCCTCAACCCTTGCACCCACTAGCTTCATATCCTCATTAATTACATCCATATACCTCCTCTTTGGCCTTCCTCTTTGCCTCCTGCCTGGCAGCTTCATGTCCAACATTCTCCTACCAATATACTCACTCTCCCTCCTCTGAACATGTCCAAACCATCTTAATCTGGCCTCCCTAACTTTGTCCCCCAAACGTCCAACATGAGCTGTCCCTCTGATGTACTCGTTCCTAATCCTGTCCAATCTTGTCACTCCCAAAGAGAACCTCAACATCTTCAGCTCTGCTACCTCTAGCTCTGACTCCTGTCTCTTCCTCAGTGACACTGTCTCTAAACCATACAGAATGGCCGGTCTCACCACTGTCCTGTACACCTTCCCCTTGATTCTCGCTGATATTTTCTGATCACACAGAACTCCCGACACCTTTCTCCACCCATTCCAACCTGCCTGCACTCGCTTCTTTACCTCTTTCCCACACTCTCCATTACTCTGGACTGTTGACCCCAAGTACTTAAACTCCTGTACCTTCTTCACCTCTTCACCCTGTAACCTTACTGTTCCACTTCCCTCCCTTTCATTCACACACATGTACTCAGTCTTACTACGACTGACTTTCATCCCTCTTCTCTCCAGCGCAAACCTCCACCTCTCCAGGTTTTCCTCCACCTGCTCCCTGCTCTCACTACAGATCACAATGTCATCTGCAAACATCATTGTCCAAGGAGACTCCTGTCTGACCTCCTCTGACAACTGGTCCATCACTATAGCAAACAGGAAGGGGCTCAGAGCCGATCCCTGATGCAGTCCCACCTCCACATTGAACTCCTCTGTCTGACCTACAGCACACCTCACCACTGTCCTGCTCCTCTCATACATGTCCTGCACCACTCTGACATACTTCTCTGCTACTCCTGACTTCCTCATACAGTACCACAGCTCTTCTCTTGGCACCCTGTCATACGCTTTCTCCAAGTCTACAAACACACAGTGCAACTCCCTCTGACCATCCCTATACTTCTCCATCAAAATTCTCAGAGCAAAAATTGCATCTGTTGTGCTCTTTCTGGGCATGAAGCCATACTGCTGCTCACAAATTTCCACAACCTTCCTTAACCTAGCTTCCACTACTCTTTCCCATACCTTCATTGTATGGCTCATCAACTTTATCCCCCTATAGTTACTGCAACTCTGCACGTCACCCTTATTCTTAAAGATCGGCACTAACACACTTCTTCTCCATTCCTCAGGCATCCTCTCACTCTCTAAAACCCTGTTGAACAAACTAGCTAAAAATTCCACTGCTGCCTCTCCCAAACACTTCCAGACCTCCACCGGGATGTCGTCAGGACCAACTGCCTTCCCACTTTTCATCCTCTTCAAAGCCTTCCTGACTTCATCCTTTCTAATCTTATCTACTTTCTGTTCCACAGAGTTCACCCCTTCTACTCTTTTTTCCCTCTCATTTTCCTCATTCATCAGCTCCTCAAAGTATTCCTTCCATCTCCTCTGTACACTCTCCTCATTTGTGAGCACCCTTCCATCTCTATCCTTAATAACTCTAACTTGCTGCACATCCTTCCCATCTCGATCCCTCTGCCTAGCTAACCTGTACAAGTCCTTCTCTCCTTCTCTAGTGTCTAACCTAGTGTACAACTCGTCATATGCCTTCTGCTTGGCCTTAGACACCTCCCTCTTCACTCTGCGCTGTAACTCCTTGTATTCCTGTCTATTCTCTTCAGTCCTGTCCATGTCCCACTTCTTCTTGGCTAACCTCTTCCTCTGGATACTATCCTGAACTTCCTCATTCCACCACCAAGTCTCCTTATCTTCTTTCCTCCTTCCAGATGACACACCCAGCACCTTTCTCCCTGTCTCCCTGATCACTTCTGCTGTAGTTTCCCAGTCATCTGGCAGCACTACCTGACCACCCAGAGCCTGCCTCAACTTCTGTCTAAATTCCTCACAACATTCCTCCTTTTTCAGCTTCCACCACTTGGTTTTCTTCTCTATCTCTCTCTTTGACCTCTTCATCTTACAGACCAACAAAGTCATCCTACACACCACCATCCTATGCTGTCTGGCTACACTCTCTCCCACTACCACTTTACAGTCACTAATCTCTTTCAGATTGCCTCTTCTACATAGGATGTAGTCTACCTGTGTGCTCCTACCTCCACTCTTGTAAGTTACTCTATGCTCCTCCCTCTTCTGAAAATAAGTGTTAACCACACCCATGTCCATCCTCTTAGCAAAGTCCACTACCATCTGTCCTTCAAGGTTCCTTTCCTTAACTCCAAACTTGCCCATCACCTCCTCATCACCTGTGTTCCCCTCACCAACATGTCCATTAAAATCCGCTCCTATCACCACTCTCTCACCCGTGGGAATACTCTCCATCACCTCATCTAATTCACTCCAGAATCTCTCTTTCTCCTCCAACTCACAACCTACCTGTGGGGCATAACCACTAACAACATTCAACATCACCCCTTCAATCTCTAACTTCAGACTCATCACCCTGTCTGACACTCTCTTCACCTCCAGGACATTCCTCACAAACTCCTCCTTCAGGACCACACCTACCCCATTTCTCTTACTATCCACACCATAATAAAACAGCTTGAATCCTGCTCCTATACTACGAGCCTTGCTACCCTTCCACCTGGTCTCCTGTACACACAGTATATCCACCTTCCTTCTCTCCATCACATCAGCCAGCTCTCTACCTTTCCCTGTCATAGTACCAACATTCAGAGTTCCTATTCTCAGTCCTACACTCTTACCTTTCCTCTTCTCTCTCTGTCTGCGCACTCTCCTCCCTCCTCTACTTCTTCCACCAACAGTAGCCCAATTTCCACCGGCGCCCTGTAGGTCAACGGCGCCGATGGCGGTCGTTGTTAACCCGGGCCTCGACCGATCCGGTATGAAATTCGTACTGACGATTCGCATGGTTAAATTTGGCAATGTTTTACGCCGGATGCCCTTCCTGATGCAACCCTCTCTATTTATCCAGGCTTGGGACCGGCACAGAAGTCACTGGACTGTGACCCCCATGGCTAGATTTACTAGAGGCAATATATTCATAGAAAATAGAAATTCATATAAATTTGTTTTTCACACAAATGTTTGGATCTTTAAAATAAATGTTGATATCGAACCCATTTCTGCTCTGAGATGCCCTAAGTGCTTGTTCATAATCATCTAAAATTTGAAGGTGTTTATCTTCAACCACTAAAATTTTGTGTAAGGTTATCCAACAGAGGGAAAAACGCACGTCTGAAAGCCAACAGAGTGAAAGCCAACAGAATCCTAACTCATTTTATATCAGACTCACAGCCAGAACATCATTAATTTCTTTATACTGATTGAAAATATCCCATAAGCCAATTTCCATTCCACTGGCGGACTGGAACACCCATGTACTGGTGAAAAAAGGGTTAATTATGATGATAATTATACATGTTCCCTTAAACACGGTGGAATTTAATAGGCTGAGCCTAATAAAGCTCCTTTGGATTAAATTTGCAAAGAGAACCATACTGGCAAAGAGAGACTTTGAGACTTTCTGCGGGAGAGAGATTGACAAAAAACACTTAGCGAGGAGAGAGAGAGAGAGAGAGAGAGAGAGAGAGAGAGAGAGAGAGAGAGAGAGAGAGAGAGAGAGAGAGAGAGAGAGAGAGAGAGAGAGAGAGAGAGAGAGTGAGTGAGTTGAGAGAGAGAGGGAAAGAAAGAGAGAGAGGGAGAGAGCTAACTTGTATGACAAGGACAGATGTTCTTTGACCATAAATAAATGCGCTTTGTTCTTCCAGCCTCACAGAACCCTCTTGTCTCTGGTCCACTTGTATTAGAATTAATAAAACACAAGGTCACAGAAAGCAAGACAGACAGAAAGTCAGAAAATCAGAGACAGCAGTGAATGATACAGCGCTGACATATTGGCTCCCATGAACTCAACTGGGATTTCTGCATTTTTATCTTTCTCATAGGTTTGCACCCGGCAATGACATAAAAATAGCCTATCGGTCGATGCGAGTCTCGCATTAGCTTGGCAGGACACTGATAGTGTCGCGTCCGGCCGCCACCGCCGCCCTATGCGGGGCTCGAACCCGGACCTCCGTGGTGCCGCGTGCTCCAGCACGCCGTGAGAACGCAGACCCAAGTGCAGGATTCAGTGAAGCACTGTTTTTATTTACATAAACACGATACAGGGGAAAGACAAACATAACACGAGACTCCGTGGTACAATAAACTAAACTCACACACATAACCCCAAACCTAACATAACACCCACGGGACAGCGATACACAGAACATTGACCCACGCCACACATGCACACCAGGATCCCTTTTATAGGGAAACACAACAGGGTAATAAGGGACAGGTGACACAATCAGGATGGAGAACAATGGGCAGGAAATCACACAGACAAACAGGCTTCCAGGATTCTCCTGCCAGCGCCCTCCCCGGGCCTGGCAGGGAACTGTCCAGCTACTCCTGACAGATAGGGCTGTATTTGCCATGTAGAAAGCAGAAAGGTGTCAGATATTGACTGTAAGACTGAATATCACACACAATATGTACACTGCTGTTTATTTAATAGTCTAATAGTCCCAGCATAGAGTAGCTCAATCTTATTGGAATCAGCCAAGAGTGCACCACAGCGCATATGTATTCCTCATACAAACATTTCCATATAGCCAGAGCAAAAAGCTGATCGATTACTAACCCTAATATGCAGGAGATCACTGGGGGCATCTGTAAGGATCCGTGAGGAACTGATGATGGTGCTCCAACTGTATCGCTTCGTGATGCTACCTCAGTGCCAGCAGTCATCCGAGTATCTGTTCCCATCATCATAGCTTTATTTAGTTATAAAGCAGATAGAATGATGTTTATGGTTTTATTTAGAATTTTGGATGAATACATCCATGTAAATATACATCCAAAACTTTATTTAATAGAAAAAAGCTTAGCACTCAGCTAAATGACAAACCTCAGCACATTTTGCTTTCACTGTTTTTGTATATTCAAATCACCAGATTATCTGAAAAATATTATCTGGACCGATAAAAAAAAAAAAGAAAATTCTTTAAACTCTTGACAAAATGTCATTGTGTCATATATTCCAGAAAATTCAGGGATTTATAATAGAAATTCATGATATAAATGATATAAAAATTTGTATGTCATTATAACCACATGTACTAGTATAAAAGTTTATTTATTTATTTATTTTTTTATTTTTTTATTTATTCCAAAGAAAAATCTCAAAATTCTATGTTTATTCTTTTCCTATGCTTAATTAGAAGCTTATAACAGCACAAAGTAAAAAAAAAAATGTTTAGAATTGATGGATTTATGAATTGGTCATAATTTTCTTTGAATTAAAAAAAAATGGCATAGCACTGTTTTTCTAAAATTGTGATGAATAAATGCAATTTTCTTTTGCCAAGTTCAAAAACCTTTTTTATTTTTAATTTTTTCCCCTTTAATGTCTAGCCTTATATTTGAATCATATGGTAATATCATCTGCAATAAAATGCAAGCTAGAAAAATGAAAGAAACTTACCCTACTATTGCTGAAAACCTACGGATCAGACATCTCCCTTTTCAGGCGCTACCTAGAAAAACACTTGATTATTTTTCCCCCCAACACCTCCTTTCGTGTTGATTGTTTTCCGTATTGCGTCTTGGTTTTCTCACTTTGGTTACAGCCTGTACCACTTGCACAAACCAGCATGCATCTCTAAGCTTTCACATGATGAATCGTCAACATTTTTTATATAGTGTTATTCAGTATATTGGCATTTTAAAGTTGATGCTTTAGGATAACATATAAATAAAGTGATGAAGCAGAAAAGAAAACAAACTGAGGAATGAAAACCAGATTCAGAGAGCTGGGGTGGTTTGTAAAAACTGTGTAAATTGATGCTGTTGGCATGAAATATAAAATAAATATTTTTATTTTAGGGGGGAACGGTGGCTTAGTGGCTAGCATGTTTGCCTCACACCTCCAGGGTTGGGTGTTCGATTCCTGCCTCCACCGTGTGTGTGTGTGTGGAGTTTGCATGTTCTCCCCGTGCCTCGGGGTTTTTCTCCAGGTACTCCGGTTTCCTCCCCCAGTCCAAAGACATCCATTGTAGGTTGATTGGCATCTCTAAATTGTCTGTAGTCTGTGTGTGCCCTGTGATGGGTTGGCACTCCATCCAGGGTGTATCCTGCCTTGATGCCCAATGGCACAGGCTCCCCGAGACCCGAGTATAGATCGGATAAGCGGTAGACAATGAATGAATATTTTTATTTTACAGTATTATGTACATGAAATATAAAATGAATATATGTACATGGTGATATATACTGTTCGTGGTGAGGAACCAATAACAGTAAATATTTTCAGTCTCCATCTGTCACAATAAACACATTTTTACTGTAATGTAGAGTTTATTTATTTATTTAGTCTTACTGAGATGGCACTTATTTTTATATTACATTAATAATTGTACTTTTTGTATTTTTTTTAAACATTTTGTTATTCTATATTATTATTATTTTTCCCTTTTTCTTTTTTTTTGTCCTTGAGATTTGTGGCGGATGAGAACTGAAACACATTGTTATGTGAAATGCTGTTTTGTATTTTGTTGTAAAACACTTGACTATCTACCCCGGCTCATTTAATTGTAGCACTCTGGTCTTCCTACAACTTCCCTGTACCACACTTCTTTAGCTGAATCGTTGTCAGCTCCTTAAGCAGGTCTGCGTTTGGAATGTATTCTGCCACATTTACGTATGCATGCGTAGGACAAATCTGTTTAACTGTAATGTCAATACACTGAAATTTGTTAGCACCAGCGTGAGGAAAGGTGTTAGGTTTGAAATTAAAATGAATGAAATTGAATTAAAGTGATAAATACTGTAAGCTGCACCGGTTCTGTCTGAAATGCAGAGTCCTTTTACTGCTGTTTCCTCTCATATACACTGCACTTCCTCCTCTGTGTGGTGAAACCTGTTTGTAGACAGCAAGCATTGTTCCCACAAAATCGATCTGAAATATGCTGTGGTCCAGATAAAGCCAAGACAGAGGACTGCACATTTCAGTACGATGATCTTCCATCCTGCGCTGGAAATGAGTAATTGTGATTTTGATTGCACCACCCTTTTTTGGTCAACCTTTGACCCCGGTGATATTTCGCCGTGTCACTGTCACATCTCTCGGCTTTTCAGAGGATAATGTATTCGGATATCCAACTAGGTGATAACAAAATTGCCTGACATTTTCAGATTTATTACTGTATTTTCCTATTATCGGTGGAAAAAATATAGGCAAATGCATCTCCATAAATCATACTGAGGGAGACGCTGGGCTCATTGTGGCCTTTTTTTCTCTTTCGTTTCTTTTTTTTTTTTTTTTTTTTTTTTTTTTTGCTTTTTTTTGTGGGAAGGAGTTCTCTCTGCTTTCGATTGGGAAATAAATTGCAGCCTCATTTCGCCTGGATGGAAATGAGAGAGAAGAGGCCTGAGCCGTTCAATGGAAAGATTTTTTTTTCCTTTCAGAGAAATGCAGCTACTTTTCGGGCTCAATACTGATTTGTGCTCATTGCCTCTGACAGCCGCAGCTCCAGCTCCTCTGGTTTTGTAATATTTGTTCTTTCTTTGAGGACGCACTTCACCAGCTTCTCCTCTTGTTCCATTTTCATGGTCTGTTATCTCTTATACTTTTTTTTTTTAACTTAGCGATAGATGTAGCATTGATTTCATAGAAACCATTGTAAAATTGTTTAAGCAGTCCCAGATGTATCCGATCGGAGGGGAAATGAGAGGTGCAGGAAATGAGATGGTGATAAAGACATCTTTCTGTTCCACATTTACAGATTTTTAATTAACACTTTCATTTTGACTTGGGTCTCTCCGCTCAAAATAATGACAAATGATCATCTATTAGATATAACAATGATTTAAAAAAAAAAAAAGCTAAAAGCACTTGTATTACTGGATGACAAAGAACTACTGTTAGATACAATAATTATAATAAATATTTGTGTGATTATGAGCATAATTATGATAGTTGTGTAATTTTCTGTGCTGATGTTTTATAGTGGTACTTTGTGTAATCATCATCAATCAAGTTGCATGATTATTTCCTGGCATTCAGTAGGTCAGTGTTTCTTTCGGTCATTCCCGCTCAGCAGTTTAGTCGAGTCAGTGAGTTCAACGAGCCTCGTTCAGGCACATTTAGTCCACGCTGGAGATTTTTAGTTTTTCTGTGCATGCAATAGTAGCTTGTTTGTTGCTGCATATGAAAAATAATTCTTTTATATGATATGTAGCAGACTGCCTGCTTGTGAATTTTCACTCTTTTTGTTGTACTGCAAATAAAAGCCGAAGGAAAATGAATGAATGATTCTGCTTCTCTGCATGTTTTTATTGTCATAAAGCTAGCCATGTAATTGGCAATTGTTCAGCCCTAGAGAGGAAACAGGAAATACAGAAATAAAACTCTGGTCAGTTTCAGACTCAAATTGTTACTTCAGTTAAGGCTTTTGTTATTGTTCATAATGTAAGAAGAAGAGGGGACAAGAAGCCTTTATTATCGCCACACATACATTTACAGCTCAGTGGAACTCTTTTCTTCACATATCCCAGCTGAGGAAGTTGGGGTCATTGCGCAGCACCTACACTAATACTGGTGCTACCTAGTGATGTATTTTAGCTGGAGTTTTCTTGCTGGAGTATATTAAGGTACTGCACTATCCAATCTGCTAGATACTGGGGCATTAGTATTCCTGATTGATTTATCAGACTCAGTTCTTGCAAAAGATAGTGTGCCTAAGCATGTAACTTGTTAAAGACCATCACAGGGCACCAGATACAAATATTCACACCTAGCATAGCCAGGACATTTATCTTTTTTATCAAAAAGGAAAATCTAGTGTGCAAAATGGGCAAAATTCATTCAATCATCTTCAGAAGACACTTCCCGGTCATGTTTGTGGTGGATGAACCCAGTCCTGGGAAAACTGTATGTGAATACACACTGAATGATATGTTAGATCATCACAGGGCACCAGACCCTGATATTCACACCTAGCATAGCCAAGTAAGTTAAAGAAATATAAACAGACACTGGGAGAACATGAACAAAGGCTAAGAATCTTATGGGTGCTGTAATTTGTTTCTGTAAATATCCTAAATGTGGCCAATGGGTTGTAAGGAAGCAGCACAGGATACAACGAAAAATATCTGATAGGGCTTTATTCTGACGGCTGTCTCACAGAAGGACAGCGATCGATGGGAGTCAGGATTGATAACAAAAAATGAATAAAATAACATAAATCTTATGGCTATGTTGTGGTTATTTGACAAAAACAAAAGATTCAGCACTGAGTTCAAAATCCCATAAATTCAGTCCAGGAAGAGTCACACCCTTCAAGAAGTTCAGATATAGGAAGATTTTTTCTTCCTGAATTGCACTAAAATGAAATTGAATGGAGTAAAATAAAACAAAATGAAATATAATGAAATACGGTAGAGGCTAACATTTGAATAAAATAAAAACAGTACATTAGCCTACAATGACACTCCAAAGTCTTCTTGAAAATACATGTTGAGTAAAACAACAATCTTAACATGCATATTCCAATGTAAACAGATTCAACTACAACCAAGCAAATGTACTGGGCTGTAAATAAAGAAAATTAAGCTTCATTAACATTCATTGTACATACCAAGTCCTCGCATGTGTCCCAAAATGTGATTAAACCCGATCCACCTCACACATGCAATCCATAAACGTCCTTAAAGACGAACCACGAAACATTAATTTTTAACATACTATGCTCACATACACATTTTATGCAATTTGTTCACAACTTCTGTAAGAATGTACATTTACCTGCCAAATTCAGAATAATGGCAGCAAACCCAAAGCACTAGTTTTTGTTCTTTGCTTTGCTCACCCTGAAATCTGCGCACGTGTTACATGCTGAAACGCCGCAAAGTAAGTGCCGCAAACACATTTTCTTAAAGGACCCATGACCGATTTATGCTCAATGTTAAGTTTTGTTAATTTTCTCCACTTGGCTGCATAAAGATATGAGGAATGTTTTCTGTAGGGTTTATCTTAAACAGAGTTGCAAGAAACTTGGACCCTATCCCAGGGCCAACCCCTTGCAAGACACTTTTACATATACTCACCCAGCCATTTGCACACTACAGACATTTTGGACATACCAGTGAGCATGTAGACATGTCTTTGGACTGGGGGAAATGAAACAGGAATACCTGGAAACCTCCAGAACACATGCAAAGAGGTGCAGGAGGAAACCTGTCCCATCGTCAAATCCTGCTGTAATCCAACCCCCAGTGCCAGAGATGTGATGCAAATGTGCTAACACTAAGCCACCCTGGCCCAAGACCAGGGTATATTTAATAATTAATGTGAATGGTCACCTTATGTCGACATATAGATGCCTATTAAATTGTAATTCCATCTGTTCATCTGTAGTAAACTATTTGTTTCTCTCTCTCTCAGAAAGGATGTCATACAGTTCTGTCCATCTTTCTATGTTGGCAAATGTACTGGGAAGCCTAATCAAGTTGTTCCTCCTGCACCCATTTGTCCTATTCCTATAATTGGATATGGCCTATTGAATATGTACCGGTTGATTATGTTGGGCTGCCTAAAGCCAAGACCAAGAATCAGTACTAAATGATAGCTTGAGGAAAAAAATAATCTTGTTTTGCAGAATCTATTCCTCCTTGTAGAATTAATACTTCTCAATTGTGCTTTAAGTGCTCGTAAAATTCTTTACCACTGTTGTTTTTGCCAGTTTATTCAAACAGATCAAGGTACTAATTTTCGATCCAAGCTATTTCTGCAAGTAATGAAAAATCTGAACATAGCTCTCAAGGTGTCTAGTCTTTATCATTCTGAGTTGCAAGGAGTCTTGCCTTTGAAGGCTATGCATTAAAAGCATTTCCTAGATACAGGACAAACCTTGGATGAATGTGTTCTATTTGAGGTATTTGTTGCATTGTATGTGAAGCCATCCAAATATTGGTAGGATTCTATCCTGGGGGAATTTGGATGTTTGGCTTTAAAAAGGGATCCTTGGAAGAATAACCAGCACAACATTTTAAATGTAAACATTTGTGAACATTTTGTGAAAAATATAGACATATACACTATATGTAGTTTATCTGATAAAGTCCTGGAGGTACGAAGCACATTTGTGACAGAAAATCAGTCACCATTAAATTTCATCGCAGTTCGCAAGCAATGGTTTACTTCTTTTTCCTGCTTCATCTGTATCTGTTAAATTTTCTGGTCAGTTTTTCTGTATGGTATGTAAAAGCACTACAACATATGTGTGTGTTTATGCTATTTCTGAGTCCAGGAAAGCTTATAATTACAAAGCCTTTCTGTCAGTTTGGTTATTGTGACATTGGTAATGATGATATTATGAGTGATTCCAATTGCTGTAGACATTTGAACTCTGAAATGTAATAACACTGCATGTCTGATTCAAAAGTTTCATTGACATTCATTCTCAGAACACTGTTGTACAACACAACACACTAGTTACTGCAGCTGAACCCATTAAACAGCATGCCTACTGTGTTAATGCAAGTAAAAGAGCAGCTATAAAAGAGGAGGTCAAATATCTGTTGGGGCTTGGATTGGAAAAGCTGTAAACTCAGATGTAGACTGTGGAGCTTGCCTGTTTTTTTTATTTGTCCCAAAAGCAGATGAGTTATATCACTTGTGTACTGATTATAGATATGTCGATGTGGTTCCAGTCTCTGGTTTATGTATCCTTTATCCGGGATAGAAAACACTATAGCTAATGTTTGGTTCAGCTTGGTTTGCTTAAGGGTTATTGGCAAATGCCACTGATTCCTTGTGCATACAGATTGCACCTTCCATCACTCCTGATCATTTCCCACAGTACACAGTTATGCTGTTTGGATTTAGAAATGCCCCATTACTGTCTAGATGTTAACATTGTGTTGTCAGATGTTCTAAGTCGTCTAGCATATTTAGATTATGCCATGGATTGGCCCACTCATGCAGAAAAACTTTAATTCCGAGATCATTCAGCAATTCTTGGTGTGCCACCAATAGTATAACCCATAGAGATGGGTCAAATTTCCATTTCAAGTCATTTACATCTCTTGTAGATTGGTTTGTTGAGCCATAATGAATGCTCCTTTAGCAATATTTTGTGGTTCTTCAGTGCCATTTAGCAGTAAAAGCAATTGTCTACAGTTGTGGCATTCATTCAGAAAGAAGCACACAAGCAACCAGGTTTGAGAATGTTTTTATTTCTTTGGTTTTACTGTGGCAAAAACTTCTTTTCTTTTGGCTAGGGCCAGATTACAGGGACAAAAAAGGTGAAGATGATTATCTAGGTCAAACACAACCCCACAGTGATGAACAACAACACAGCCAGGACAATCCTAGAAAAGTGAAGCAGATATTGATGTGGGACTATTTCCAAAAAACAAGAAAACACAAAATCCCCAGTATATAAACTGGCCCCCCCATACACCTTTCCACATGCATTCCATTAGATCTCTTTCAGTTTTTTTCATTATCATTTATCTTTCAGTAATATTCATCAGCAGTGAGGTTTGAAACTTGTGATGGCATACAAAATGGCTACAAAGTAAAGGGGAATACATGCTCATGGTCTCGTCTTATAATCCAAGAGTTTTATTGGGCCTCATGGGCCCCATCTTTGGTGAAGCTGGGTATTATCCAGGATTCTTGGATAAAAGCAACTCCAGCGCTGTCTCAAATGACAGAATTGTTGCCAAGGGACATATTCCAAGTAATCTCATGAAAACTTCATATGAGTGATCTTGAGAATCATATTGAAAGTGGCAGGAAAAAAGAGACATGGAAAATCATGACTGTCTGTTCAACTTGAGACCTTTCGATGTGGTGAAGGACACTTGCAAAACTTTCTACAGTCCTCAAAAACCTTGATATTAATGAAAGAAAAGTGGCCACAAAAACTCATCCTGGAATGACCCAGTATATGAAGGCTAATCCAACCAAGTGGAGGTTTATACTTTTCATCGTGACTGACAGGAGTAACACAATGGTTACACAATGCAATTGACTGTTTGCATCGAAAAAAAACCCAACAGCATTCCCCTCAGGCACCGGATTCACATTCGACTCAATCATGTATCTGATCAAGCTTGTATTCCGGGGCTCTGTTTACCATTTGTTTGTAGATAATTTCTACATTAGCATTAAGCATTTCAAACAACTGCACAAGCTGAATATCTCTATGTGGCACACAAAGAGACAACTAAAAAAAAATTGCTCAGGCCAATGAAGAAGGTCTTTGAAGAAGATTGATCCCAGAGGCTACATCAGGTGGATACAAGACAGACCAATTGTCATTGTGAAATGGATGGACACAAGTTGAGGTGACTTAAGGTGAGCGATCAGTATGTTTTTTACCAAACATGAAGCATTTTTTATACATGCAGTAAAAAAGGGTAGTACTAAATGGACTACCTTGTCCTATACCCCTTCTCAAATACAACATGCACAAGAAAAGAGTTGACTTGTCAGATCAGCTGATACAGTACTATTCTTTACAGTATAAAATGATGGTAAAGGAGTTGTAAATCTGCCATAGCCTGGCATCCCATCTGTAGTCCAACCTCACAACCAGTGTTTCTGTGACACCACTGGTCACTTCTGTGACCAGTTACTGAAAAGTGAGTGAGGAAATGAGGGAGTGGTACTTATTATTTTATCATTTCATGGATATAGCTGTGACCAACAGCTACCGTTTTGCACAAAGCATTTTTTTATGGACAGGCTTTATCCAGCTGTGAGAGACCAAATTGAAGGTTCCTCAAGCAAAGGAACACTCAGGATAATGTCCCATGGCTTTGTCAGCAGGAGAACCCAAGTAAGAGGGCCACACCATGTCAGAAGACTTGTTACCTGCAGGGGAAACAAATTACCTATGTGTCAACCCTGTGGAAAGACAAGGAGTGTGACGTGGGCCTTTGTCTCACCCTGAACAGGAACAGATTTGATGAGATGAGATTTGGAAACAATAGGGGATATATGCCATCTTAGTTTTACAAAATGGCACCAAAAGCATCAAATGTTCATGTACCCCACCACTCATATGTGGTTCCTCCTCAAACTGTTTCCACAAAGTTGGAAGCACACAATCGTATAGAATGTCTTTGTAAGCTGTAGAATTACAATTACCCTTAACTGTAATTAAAATGGGTTCCAACAAGACAAGACAAAGGGTTCCCTTGTGCAGAAATTGAGCCCCATGAATACTTACTCTGTTAAGGTGGATGATCTCTGCAGAGAGCTCTGACTCTGACTCAACCCCGACTGAACACATTTGGGATGAATTGAAATATTGGTTTAGGTCTTCTTTCCCAACATCAATGTCTGATCTCTCTAAGATTCTTGTGGCTGAATGGACAAATCTCCACCAACATGCTCCAACATCTAGTGGCAAGCCTTTTCATAAGAATGGAGGTTATTTATATACTGTATGCTCATATAGATGCATACAGTATATAAAGGGTAGGGTAACTGCCATATTCTGAACTTGTGGCTGATTTGAAGGCACACTGTGTCTTCTTCTTCTTCTTTCGGTTTTTCCCTTCAGGGGTCGCCACAGCGAATCATCTCTCTCCACCTATCCCTATCTTCTGCATCCTCAACACTTGCACCCACTAGCTTCATATCCTCATTTATTCCATCCATATACCTCCTCTTTGGCCTTCCTCTTTGCCTCCTGCCTGGCAGCTCCATGTCCAACATTCTCCTACCAATATACTCACTCTCCCTCCTCTGAACATGTCCAAACCATCTTAATCTGGCCCAAACCATCTTAATCTGGCTTGAAGGCACACTGTGTAACTGCAGTTTTTGTATTAAAGGGAAAAAAAATAATGTTATTCTCTTTCACTGCTGACTTCTTTGCTTAGCTTGTCCATGTCATTTGTTTGGACTTCTTTTACCAGCGTGGAAGCTTGAAGCTTGAAGTTGATGCAAATGCTGTAGGAGTCAGAGCTGCTTACAAAAGGATACATTTGGAGTTCATCATACAGTGATGTTATAGTTTGTGAAAACTGAACAACCTCAGATGAAGCATTCTGCTGGAAAGCAAGAAGCCTCAACCTTCTAAAAATATCTATCCATGTCTAAAAATGAACACAAAGGTATATAAAACATGGTGATGCATGAGAACCATTTTAATAAGTGCAAAAACAAAAAAATCTATGTGTTCCATGTCAGAACTAATTGTGTATTATTATAGGCTGTCTCTTTTAAGTGGATTAGACTGTTAAAAAACGATATTGTCACAGAATGATGAGGAAAGGAAACACAGCAAAAGGGGTGGAGCTTACACTCTTGAGCTTTTAGTGTTCACCAGTCAGCTTGCTTGTTTGTGGTTTTGTTCTTGCTAATTTGCTAATCTGACTTGTTGGTTTGTTGATCTGTCCAGTTTGGTCTTTGACCCTTAACCATGCTAGTTTTGTTATACCTTTCCTCATCTGCTTGAAGTGGGAATAGGTAAGAATGTAGATATAGTGGAACCTCGGCATGCAAATGCCCGCCCTTATGAATTTTTGACTTAGGAATTGAAATTTTACATGAAATGTGCATCAGCATACAAAGTATTTTCAGCATACAAACAAACCGAACTGAACCCAGTGCTGGCTAAGTTGCGTGTATGTCTGGGAGCTGTTCAAAGCTTGTTTGCGTCAGTGGAAAGCCAAGCGAAGTCAACCGAAGGGATTTTACGAAGTTTAAGAATTTTTTTTTAATTGAGCGAAAGCTGTTTTGAAAGAGTCAACCCACGATACCAACATCGACTTCGGCATGCATTCAAAAGCTACGCTACATGTTTTTTTTTGTTGACATATTGGTGGCGTGGGTGGTCTGTTCTATTTTTAGCCCAAGCTTGGTGGCATGACTTCCTGTGAGGACCCTTGACATGGAATGCTTGGCTTGGGTCAGTTCTTAGTAAGCAGCCATACAGTTTACATACGCTTTGTATTAGTAATATTGATAATATTTTTGGGTGCCTGGAACAGATTATTTGCATTTACATTATTTCTTATGGCAAAATTTGTTTCGCAATACAAATTTTCTCTTTAAGAACTCCAAGGTTCCACTGTGTCTGCATTATTAAGCTGTATATTTGGTAACATTTTGCAACTGAATGAACTGAATCACAAAACTGAATAACAATCTCACGGATTAGCAATTACGTGTGATTATTAGCATTTATCAGCATTAATGTTTTAGGATTATTAGCATAAGAGTTGTATCATTATTGTATGATTGTGTTCATTGTATTAGTATTATGTGATTGTCAGCACTGCTGTTGCATGTAAACATAAGCTTTCGGCTCTGTGACTGTTAGAATTAGCACTGTGTGATGTCTTGATCATCTTGATCTTGAACTCTAATAGAAACAGACATTTAGAGTGCCGAATCTCTGCTGATCTAAAACATTCCAGAAGCAGTCTGTATACATACACTACACAGTGTGCATAGTTCAATAGGGCAGGGATTAGCAAGAATTATGGCATTTAGAACAAAGCCTAGAAAACAAAAACAAATACAAATGTAGGCATCCATTCACATTTATTTTAGCTCCAAATGACCTCTGTACATCACTGCTGTAATAGAAATTAGATTTTTTTTTCAATAATCTTTGAAACAATCTGAGATGAGATCATGTCTTAAATGTTGGGGAAAACACTTGTTTTTTTATTGGAAAATAAAAGTAATTTAGTGCAAATTTAAAATAAGGGCTAGTCTATCCTACCTGTGTAGCAGATGTGGAGAATCAGTGAGTGTTATTTCTCTGACTATGCTGCCCTCAGTGTGTGTAACACCAGGCTTTTAATCTCGCATAGAAATGCATAAATGGATGTTGACTCGAAATTGCGATGACCTTTGCGATGTCTGCAGTCTACCTGGGAGAGAAGACGAAGCGCTGGTAAATATTTATGGCTTGTCGAAGACATGGAAGGTCGTGGCAGCGGCTTGTAGTCAAACATGTTCTTCCCCTAAAGTCCAGAGGCATTTTTTTTGGACCCGACCCAGTGCTCCGAGGGAACACAATAAATGAACTAAAGAACCAAAAGTCCCTGACTGCCCTGAACTGATTTATTTAATCGGTTAAAGACTATTCTATTTCTGTCCATGCTGCAATGGTCAGTCAAAGGCAACATCGGCTTCTTTGTTTGAGGAAGTTTCTTCTTATTATTATTATTATTTCTTATTATTGCTTTTTACAATAGCATCATGACCAACTACCCCAGGTGTCAAACACATAACCTACACGCTAATTGAAAGTGTTTTCACAGGCTCTCCCTTCAATATCTCTGCAGTGATAGCTTGGTTACCTAACTAGTAACTTTCAAACATAAACAGAACAAATGCATAGGATGTGTAGTCTGTGCCAGCCATGATGGTAGGGTGCAGTGTGTTCTGGGAAATGGTGTCTGTTGCCAAGTCTGGTACTGACATGATGCATCCCGATTGGTTAATCTTGTTTCTTATGATTACATAAGCTGGTATTCAATAATATGTGAATAAACAAATGAATGCATTAATAAGCAAACAAACAACATTATTATGATCTGCATAGTAAATGTTATCTCATTAAAATGTCACTTGCCAAGGGGTGGGATATGTTAGGAAGCAAGTGAACAGTTGATGTTGAAGTTGATGCATCAGAAATAGGAAAAATGGGCATTTGTAATGATCTGAGTGAAAATGGTAGTTCTTTTGTGGTGTTCCTGGTTTGTAGTGGTTAGTACCAGTCCAAGACAGGACAACCGCTGAACTGGGGACAGGGTCAAGGCTCATTGATTCACATGAGGAGCAAAGGCTGTCTGGTCTGATCCAACAAAAGAGTATCACAGTATGTATTTCATGTGGATGAATGGATGCATGTGTGTTGCCTAACTAGGGAAGACCTGGCACGAGGATGCCCTATGGGAAGAAAATAAGCTGGCAGGGGCAGTCTGATACTCTGGGGAATGTTCTGCTGGGAAACCTTGAATCCTGACATTCATGTAGATGTTACACTGCAACAATTGTTCAGGAATGGTTTGACATACATCATAAACCTGATGATGTGGTCCTAGATCTTAACTTATTCAAGCATCTGTGTGATGTGCTGGAAGAACAAATCCAATCCATGAAGACTATACCTTAAGTCCTGTTACCATAACTTAAAGGACTTAAAGAATCTGATGCTAATGTCTTGGTGCCAAATACCACAGCACACCTTCAGAGGTCTTGTGGAAGTCTCATGCTTTCAGAGGTCTCATGCTTTGAAGGGTCAGAGGTTTGGTTGCACAAATTGGACCTATTAGGTCAGTGGATATAATGTTATGGCTTGTTATGGATTGTTTGTATATAACTGTTATTTCTTCTTACTAAACGAAAGTTGTTAAATACGTGAAACCCCGCCATTGAAATTCATATATTTGAATGAATCAATGTTTCATGAAAAATTCATGAAATCTGAATGAATAATGAAATTTGAATTTCAGCTGCCAGCTTTGCTTAAATTCACACTCACTGGCACTTACTCATCAATGTTACTCTCAAGCATGCAGTTTTATTTTGGACTGGACTCTTCAACATCCTGTAAAATGCAAACAGTAAAAAAAATGAGTTGCAAGTTGATTTTATTTTGCATTCTGTTAATTTGAAATAAGATATTTTTTTCTTGTATTTATTTCCTCTTATATCCTTTTAGCATATTCTTTCCGGCACCACCTTGTTCTGACCCATTTTTTCCTTGCATCTTTTATCTAAATTAGGTTTATAAAAAGGATAAATCGGGAAGTGTGTTAAAGGATTAGTGGGTTCGAGCTTGTTTCCATGCACCTGAGGCTGGTTCATCAATTCCTTGGTTAGATATCTTTAATTGTTTTGTTTTTTGATGTCATTCCTAAGATATTATAGTCACTTAAATTTTAAATTAGCATTCTTGCAATGGGTTTATTTTGCATTAGACACATATAGCTAACCATCATCACTTCACCTCACACAAAACAACAGGAACACTCATTTTCCATCTCTCTTTATTAATAATCTTTAGAATCCTAACACATACTCATTTAGATAACACACATTTCTTCCTTTCCTCTTTCAATTAGAGTGAAAGGTCTTAATAAAACTCCTGGGTTTGGTAAACAGTTTCCGTGCTTCATTTAAGCTGATCTCAAGGGGGGAAAAGTGTTCTTTCTTCTTAAGCCGATGTGTCATCAATGTTTTTCAGCTGTTCAATATGGCTCAATTGGTTACGTAAGGGGAGCTCCAGAAATATAAGGTAAAAGTCTAAGGTATTTTATAGATATTAAGATAAAATATAAGAAAGATTTTCTTAGAGCTAGGCAATACTAGGTAATGTTTAGCTGTTTGTATGTTTGCAAACCTAGTTTCTCTTGCTTTACCCTCATGTTGTTTTATAAGACAATTATTAGATAAAATAGCACAAATACAACACACACACACACACACACACACAAATAAAATAAAATTCTCTCTCTCTCTCTCTCTCTCTCTCTCTCTCATATATATATATATATATATATATATATATATATATATATATATATATATATATATATATATATATATATGCTTTTGCCTTAACATGTCTATCTCAGAGAAATCTTTCATTTGTTTACTTCAGAGAAAGGTGCTATAGCATTAATTTCTGCACCACATTGAAAACTGCTATAGCATTAATAGGTTTACCTCGAGGAAAGCTGCCGTAGTATCAACATTTTTAACGCAGAAAAAATAATAAAAATCTGATTTAGCATTCAAACGTTAACATGTTTACTTCAGAGAATAATAAGTCCAATAGCATTAAAAATGTTTACTACAGAAAAACATGCTATAGCATTAAATTTTTACCTCAGAAAAGATATCTGCTTTAGAATTTGTTTGTTTACCTCAGAGAAAGGTGCTATAGAAATAATATGTTTACCTTAGAGAAACCTGCTATAGCATTCAATTATTTACCACAGAAAAAGATGCTTTAGCATTGACATGTTTACTTCAGAGAAAGCTGCTATATCATTAATATGATTACCTTTGGGTAAGCTACTATATAGCATTTACATGTTTACCTCAGTGAAAGCACCTATAGCATTAATATGTTTACCTCAGAGAAAGCAGGTCTAACATTAATCAGAATCAGAATTAGAATCAGAAAGGTTTTTATTGCCAGGTACAGCAAAGGGTTCGTGAAGAGCACTTTACAGTACTAGGAATTTGTCTTGGTGTCAGGTGCAAACATATACACAGATAAAATTTTAAAATAATAAAATAAACTGTAATAAATTAAATAAAGCTGTTAACAGGAAGTGACTTACATGTTGCAATTTACAATGAAGTGAAACTGAAGGAGACTGTCCAAACATATATACAGATAAAGTATGTACACAATCGAGAATGATAATAAATATGTACACAGAAGTTTGAATGTGCGTGAAAAGAAGAGCAATTTAGGATGTAAAGTTTGAGTGAAAGTGACTGTCCAAATATGTATATCCAGTATGTACAATCGAGAATGAAATAAATATTGCATACAGAAATTTGAGTTTTCAGAAGGTGTAGTGCAGTTTAGAATGTGAAAATGTCATGGTTGTCTGTAAGTTCTTGGAGGGGGGTCATCTGGGGGTAAGTGGGGCACTGTTCAGCAGGCTGACTGCAGTGGGGAAGAAACTGTTCTTGTGGTGTGAGGTCCTGGTCCTGATGGACTTGAGCCTCTTTCCAGAGGGGAGGGACCAAAAGAGTTCATTTCCGGGATGAGAGGGGTCGGCTGCAATCTTGCCTGCACGGACCTGGAGACGTACAGCTCTTGGAGAGATGGGAGACTGCAGCCGATCACCTTCTCAGCTGAGTGAAAGACACGCTGCAGTTTGGCCTTGTCCCTGGCTATAGCTGCAGCAAACCAGACCATGATGGAGGATGTGAGGATAGATTCAATGATGGCAGTGTAGAAGTTAACCAACATCTACACAGGGAGGAGAAACTTCTTCAGCTGCCACAGGAAATACATCCTCTGCTGAGCCTTCTTGGTGTTCTGCTCCCACTTGAGCTCCTTGGTGATGGTGGTGCCTAGGAAACGGAAGGACTCAACAGATGTCACCGGAGAGTACCAGAGGATGACAGGGGGAAGGGGGGCTGGGTCCTTCCTGAAGTCCACTATCATCTCCACTGTCTTTATGGAGTTGAGCTCCAGGTTGTTCATGCTGCACCATGACACCAGACGATCCATCTCACCCCTGTAGGCCGACTCGTCCCCATCAGAGATGAGGCTGATGAGGGTGGTGTCATCAGCAAACTTCAGGAGTTTGACAGACTGGTGACCAGATGTGCAGCCGTTGGTATAAAGGGAGAATAGCAGAGGAGAAAGGACACAGCCTTGGGGGGATCCAGTGCTGATGTGCTGGAGGTCAGAGACATGCGTTCCCAGCCTCACGAACTGCCGTCTGTCTGTCAGGAAGTCTGTGATCCAACTGCACATGGAGTCAGGCACATTCAGCTGGAAGAGCTTGTCTCTGAGCAGAGCTGGGATGATCGTATTAAAAGCAGAACTAAAGTCCACAAACAGTATCCTGGCGTAGGATCCTGGGGAATCCAGATGCTGAAGGATGAAGTGGAGGGCCATGTTCACAGCATCGTCTACAGATCTGTTGGCTCTGTAGGCAAACTGTAGTGGATCCAGGAGAGGGTCTGTAATGTCCTTGAGGTAGGACAACACGAGGCGCTCAAAAGACTTCATGACCACAGAAGTCAGGGCGAAGGGTCTGTAGTCATTAAGTCCTGTGATCTTTGTCTTTTTGGGGACTGGGACAATGGCTGAGGTCTTGAAGCAGGCTGGCACATGGCAGGTCTTCAGTGAGGTATTAAAAATGTCTGTGAACACTGGGGACAGCTGATTGGCACAGTGCTTCAGGAGGGAGGGGGAGACGGAGTCCGGGCCTGTAGCTTTGCGGGTGTTTAGACGTTTAAACAGTCTATTCATCTCTTCCTCTTCCTCTTTGATGGTGAGAGGTATCAGGGGTGGGGGGTGGGGTGTCACTAAGGTGTGGAGCTGTGTGGGTGATACAGGTATGAAAGTGTGGGAGGATTGGGGGGGGTCAGAACTGTTCCATTGTCTTTCAAAGCGGCAGTAGTACTCATTCAGGCTGTTGGCCAGTCGCAGGTCATTCACAGAGTTAATATTTCTAACTTAGAGAAAACTGCTATAGCATTAATATCTCAAGAAAAAAAATATCTTGATTTTTTTGGAATTTGATTGTTTCCTTCAGAGAAAGGTGCTATATGTTTACCTAAAAAAACTGCTATAGCATTTAACTGTTCACCTCAGAAAAAGATGCTTTAGCATTCAAATGTTTACTTCAGGGAAAGCACCTACAGCATTAACATGCTTATCTCAGAGAAAGCTGCTATAGCATTAATATGTTTGCCTCAGAGAAAGATACTATAGCATTCACATATTTACCTCAAAGAAAGCACCTATAGCATTCACATGTTTACCTCAGAGAAAGCAGTTAGAGCATTCACATGTTTACCTTAGAGAGAGCGACCTATAGCATTTACATGTTTACCTCAGAGACAGCAAATATAGCATTTACATGTTTACATCAGAGAAAGCTGCTACAGCATTCACTTGTTTACTTCAATGAAAGCACATATAGCATTCACATATTTACCTCAGAGAAAGCAGCTATAGCATTCACATGTTTGCCTCAGAGAAAGCAGCTATAGCATTCACATGTTTACCTCAGAGAAAGCAGCTATAGCATTTACATGTTTACCTCAGAGAAAGCAGCTATATCATTCACATGTTTACCTCAGAGAAAGCAGCTATAGCATTTACATGTTTACCTCAGAGAAAGCAGCTATAGCATTTACATGTTTACCTCAGAGAAAGCAGCTATAGCATTCACATGTTTACCTCAGAGAATGCAGCTATAGCATTCATGTTTACCTCAGAGAAAGCACCTATAGCATTCACATGAAAACTGCTATAGCATAGCATGCCCTTGGAGGTGCTAGACTTTCACCTTTGTCCTTTCTTTACAGTTAATTAAATATAGATGTGAGTTTAGTTTGCCACCGTTGGGCCCTTGAGCAAGGCCCCCAACCTACCCTGCTCCAGGGGCACTGTATCATGGCTGACCCCGCGCTCTGACCCCAACCACCAAGAATGGGATATGCGAAGAAAAGAATTTCACTGTGCAGTAATGTATATGTGACAAATAAAGGCAACTTTAACTTTACTTTTCTTCACTCTAATGCTAGTGTGTCTCTTTTGTGCAAATTGACAGAAGCCTATGAATTGAACACACATGAGATTATAAAATGTGTCTTAAACTCACTAAATATAGAAATAGGGCTTGATTTGTAGTTGTGTTTTCCCTGTGCCACATTTATGCAGATAAAAAATAAATGACATTATTAAGTTGTGATTGTGACTGAGTTGTCAGATAGCGACTGAAAATAAATTTCAATCAAATCGAAATAATAAACAGACATGATAGCTGTGTGTGACCGCTTCAGAATGGGTTAGAACTTCCTGCAAAATTTTGACTTCTCTGTTATTGATAGTCCAACTGCATTAGATTAAATGTTCTTATTGCTTGTACAGTTGACCCCATTTCCTATGTGTCATGTTTGGCACATATTCGCAAACTCTTTCAGTTCCTTTTAAAATGGAGGAATGCTTCCGTATAAATTGTTGTGATTAATGGTAGCAGGAGTACAGATTTCACTCCTCTTGAGGTAGCAGCCACCTAGTTGTTCAGTAAATGAACAAGACAGCATTCTTGACACGACATTGTTGTGTACCAGTTACTTCATGCGCAATTGTTATAGCTAATAGCTTTCACTTAGCATTTTTTTGTAAATTTATATGTAAAGGTTTTCACAGGTTGCTTTCGGCTGCTCCCTGTTCGGGGTCGCCACAGCGGACCAACTGGTCCGCACAACAACTTGGCACAGGTTTTACGCCGGATGCCCTTCCTGACGCAACCCTCCCATTTTTCCGGGCTTGGGACCGGCATTGCATCCAATGGCTGGGGTTGAGGCATTGGCTGGAATCGAACCCGGGCCTTCCGCATGACGAGCAACCTACCACTGAGCCACCAATGCCTCAAAGGTTTTCACAGGTTAAGCCATTTTTATCGCCTAAACAAGCTCACAATGCTAAATTGGAGACAATAAGCTTCATTTATTTGTTTGCTACATATTTGTTAGCATTTTATTACTGCATAATATTTAGCCAAAAAAGACCTCATATTCTTTTAGATCTTATTTTAATGTTCCTTCAAGTTTTTTTTTTTACATAACAATGTTACATAAATTCTAATTTCTGTTTGCTTTTTTTTACTTAGCAATGAGTGGCTCTTTTGGCTCCCAATGTCAGACAAGGACAGGGTTTGGATGCCGGAGCAGTGGTTTATTGACTGAAGCAGACAAATGCAAAAGGGCAAACCAAAATCAAAGTCAATAGACAGGCCAAGTATCAGGTGATCAGCAGACAGATGTAAGTCAGTTGGGCTGAACTCATTAAACAAAACAGGCACATTCAATAGCAGGAATGCAAAAAAAAAAGGAAAAGAAAGAAAGCGCTAGTGCTATGCTAGGGGCAAGACTTTGCAAAGATTCAGTAAAAGTTTTGGTTATTTATGAGGAGTGTGTTAATAAGGATCATATGACTGGGTCTGTAATTTGGTGAGGATTGTGAGAAATGGAGATCTTATTGCTATGGGAAGCAACCGTCACACCCAATTGTGTTCTCTTTTAGTATCATTCACAGCTTTTTTTTTTTCTCTTCGAAATCAACCTGAAAATGAATGAATGAGAAAAGCAGTATAACATAACAGTGCTCATTTAAATGGGGCGACACTGTGTTTTGCCTAGAGCAGCACACTGGTACAAAGCAGCCCTGATTGAAGACGATACCTGTCTCTGTGTTCTGACTTTCTATGAAAAAGGATTGTGATCACAGAGGAACAGCTTGTGATTAACAGAATCTGGCCTTCAGAATACTAATATAGCAATAGCACAGAAAAGAAGTGTTCATTTGTCTGATCTGATATGCTTCAGACAACTCAAGATATGCAACATGGTCCCTAAAATTCACTTACAAAGGGTGTTGTTATATACAGTATGCAATTTAGTCCCAAATCCCAAATCGTGGTTGAGGACTGGAACAAAACAGTCCAAGTGTGTCTTGGCGAAGTGGTCTCGGTCTGCTTCCAAATGACCTCTAGAGCAGTTTGATTGCAGCATAAAAATGAGATGAAACTCTGAATTGACTTAGCTGAACCAAACATGCTGTGTTTTGGAATTGTTTTTGCATTTCTTTTATGTTTTAAACTGAAACAAAGCAAAGGATGGGGCTTTAGCTCTGCGGAAGGGTAATATTCTGTACATTCAGATGGACAAAGAGAGAGAGAGAGAGAGAGAGAGAGAGAGAGAGAGCAAAAAAGGTTAGTTTTAAACACAGCTAGTTATTTAAATATCATCTAGTGAGTCTAGTAAGCTAATCAGTTGTGACCCTCAGGTCTGGGGTTAGGGGTCTGACTTTCACCTTTGGCATGGGACGTGTTCTTCCCATGCTTCAGGGGTTTCCTCTGGGTTCTTTGGTTTCCTCCCCAGTCAGTATGTGTTGTAAGCTGAGTGGCATCTCTAAATTGTCTGTATTGTGTGAATAGGTGCACAAGTGTGCCTTGTGGACACCCGTCCATGGTGTCCTCCACCTTGTGCCCTGAGTCCCATGGGAAAGACTTAAGGGTCCTTGTGACCCTGTGTAGGATAAGTGCTACAGAAAATTGATGGATGGAAGTTGTTGAGTGGCAGCTCAAGGGTTTTCCATTTTAAAGATCCATTTTTTCTGCTGTTTTTGTCAAAACGCCCACATAGTCAATGCATCTGAGCATTGAGAACTCACTAGAAGAAGCATGATAAGCGACAAAAGAAGAAGAAGAAGAAGAAGAAGAAGAAGAAGAAGAAGAAGAAGAAGAAGAAGAAAAAGGAGAAGAAGAAGAGACATCTCTACCTAACATCTTTATGATTATTAATAATCCTTTCTCTTTTTACATCTTCGCTCCCTGGAAAGGGTAATTTTCCTCTTTCTTGTGTCACAATGCAAAACCTTGCAGTCTACTTCTCAATAATTCTGCTCTTCAACCATCCCCATTGAGGTTTTAATCTTTAAACACTTTTAAGCTGTTGCTGTAGATTGTCTGGGCTAGTTACAGTTTTACAGTATAGCTTCCATCACACGTTCCGCCATACCTCGCAGATCAATAACAATTTCATTTAGAGCATCTTTGGCCAGATGGTGTTTTGTCGCGCTTGAGTGGCTCGGG
The DNA here is from genome assembly GCA_033459395.1 of Hemibagrus guttatus. NCBI lineage: Eukaryota > Metazoa > Chordata > Actinopteri > Siluriformes > Bagridae > Hemibagrus > Hemibagrus guttatus. The sequence goes on from JAUCMX010000001.1 coordinate 5,084,666, forward strand.
TGTGTGAATGTGACTGTAAACGCGCACACATTAAATGTGTTTGTGGACGAAAATAAAAGAAAGTTTTATTGCAGCTCGCTTGAAAAAATGAGAAGGTCAACAGGAACGTTCGGTCGAAGAAAAGGACAACTTGTAATTTTTCACAGGGCTGTTGTGACGGCGCTGGAGGAAGTCGTTTTCAGCATCACATGTGTTTGTTTGGATTAATAAGCAGAACGGATTGTTTGTAATGGAATTATAGGAGCCACGATTATAAAGTGCTGAAAGGAAGAGGAATTGTGGAATTCAGTTTGGTAATCCTGGATAGTGAAAACTGAAATGTTCACATTAAAAGGAAAGAGGTGATGTACCGTTTATGGAGTATTCACAGGGAATTCAGATAGAGAGAGAGAAAGAGACCACACCCACATCTGAATAGAGATATATATATATCTGGAGCATTAAACAGATTCAGATAATGTCATTGCATTATGTCCTCTGTGCGCGTGTGTGTGTGTGTGTGTGTGAGAGAGAGAGAGAATTTGTCTTCTGGTCACACCGCTGGTCATGAATACATTTCTTAACATAGTAGACATTTATGATCCTCCAGGAATGAAGGACACTTGGTTTTATAACACACACACACACACACACACACACACACACACACACACACCCACACTTATTATTTACTACGGCGACTTAGGTGGGTGAGCTAATCCAATTAGCACATTCTCTCTTTCCCTTCCTCCCGTGCTCAAGGAGACTCTCGTTCATCCGTCCCCTCCTTCGTTCTGCTCCTCGGTCCTGTTCGCGCAGCCAAGAAAGGACGAGCTACGGAAAGCCTCGACCCAATCGCATCTGTCTCCATTAAACATCAGAGAGGGGACACGGATTCTTGGCCACAGAGCGTGAAAGCAGATTGCAGCACAGGCGGCGTCATTACTCCACGTGTTAAAAACACATTAGCTGCCCATAAGGTGCCACGGTATTTACATGCTAATGAAAATACCTGGAGACAGTTAACACTTCCGTTCTGTTTTTTAATGCAAATGATGCATGAAGCCTGACGCTTTAGCTGCTGCTCTCAGAAAATATAATCAACATCACAGACCAAGCACCAAATATTGGACTACTTTTGTTTCGATTTCTACTTCATCTTTTAATGCTTAAACCCTTCAAGGTCAACAGTAATTTTTACCCAATTAACAGGTGATAAAAAGAGAGAGATGTAATGATTTATATATATATATATATATATATATTTCTTTTATCACAGATTGGTTGAAATGACACTCACACCTGAAGCTGATTGACTGGAATTAAGATTGGTTTTGGCATGGACTAAACAAAATGTAGATCAGACAAAAGGGTTTGTTTTAAAGCTGTGGGAAAATCCATCAGCAATGAAATAAAATATGTGGAACCTTTGCAGAGTGCTGGTTTATAATTCTCACAAAAAAAGAAGAAAAAAAAGGGAAAAAAGATAAGAAAGAAATGAGCTGAAACTACACATTAATTTTTAAGTTTCTTTTTTTTCTTTCTTTCTTTTTTTTTTAAATAATTAAACCACAGATATCATAGACAAGAGGCAATTTAAGTGAAACCTCAAAGCCAAATAAGTCTTAGGGGACTTTCAGGCTGGCAGTTCAGTTGAAAACAGAGCACAGTTTGCATGTGAAAGCTGTCGTGTGAACTGGGAAGCTCAGCACGGTACCGAACCCGAGACTACCTGAAGGAGGTGGTGTTCAGTTACTCTGGAATTGTGATGCAATTCCCATGAGCGTGAACATAACTCATACCTAGGTCCATACTCTTTCAGGAAGTAAAGTAACCTGTGCATGTAGTTTAGCCGAGAATGACGTTGTTAGCTTCCACAACACACGTAGCATTAGTGAAGAGTGGAACGTTGTGAGATATAGAATAGGTGAGACAGTGTACTGCACATGTTAGCACCAAAATAATTTTTGAAAACTGGTTAGTTGATATGGTTGTGTTCTCCATGCATGTTTGTGATGTAAGATGAACATCAAATGATTCTATATTATAAAGCATTTCACTTTATAGTCTTTGGTTTGGTGCAGCATTCACACAGTATGGGACAATTTTGGGGCAAAACATTTCTCTGACTCGAAACCACTCACACATTACTGTTTTTTTATAAGTTATAATATATGAATATATTAGTTATATATAGTATGTTCTGATTAGCTTACGATTTCCATCGATGCATAGACTGTTTAATTCATTCATTCATTGATTGTCTACCACTTATCCGCTCTATTTTTGGGTCACGGGGAGCCTGTGCCTATCTCAGGTGTCATTGGGCATCAAAGCGGGATACACCCTGAATGGAGTGCCAACCCGTCATAGGGCACATACACACACACAATCACACACTACGGACAATTTTAGAGATGCCAATCAACCTACAATGCATGTCTTTGGACCGGGGGAGGAAACCGGAGTACCCGGAGGAAACCCCAGAGGCACAGGGAGAACATGCAAACTCCACACACACACGGCGGAGGCGGGATTCAAACCCCCAACCCTGGAGGTGTGAGGCAAACGTGCTAACCACTAAGTCACCATGTCCCCCCCTCCAATTCAATTCAATTCAATTCAATTCAATTCAATTCAATTCAATTCAATTCAATTCAATTCAATTCAATTCAATTCAATTCAATTCAATTCAATTCAATTCAATTTGTATAGCACTTTTAACAAAGAGCATTGTCTCAAAGCAGCTTTCCAGAACATAAGAAACAATAAACATACAAATTCAGTCTGTTTGGAAAAATTAGAAAACTTGAGACTAATCAGAAAGAAAGAAATTTGATTTTATCTACTGTCAGATGATTACAGAGACAGCAGGTTGTATAATACAAAGCAAAGAGATCCAAAATGCTAAACTAAAATCAGGTCACAAATGCGCTATGATCAAGACGAGGTCCCGACAGGGTTACAAGGACAAAGCAAAGGCACGTTCAAAAAACAGGCAATGGTCCAAAAACTTAGGAAGAATAGAGCTAAACTAGGTGGTCTAAACAAACAACAAGAGGCTTAATAACATTGTGGAATTCTCAACATGGAAGATGTTGCACACACAGTAATACAAACACACACAAAGGTTTAAATACTGACATCAATCAAGAATGAAACAGAAAACAGGTGAGATTAATCACAAAACATGAAGGAAAACAGGCAATGAAAAGACAGAATATGAATCAAAGTAAAAGCACATGGCTTTGTAAGTAACAAAACAGTGAAAACACAGAACAGAGGTGAAATCAAGTGCTGCAGCGCTTTCAGCTGCTGTGTGCTGTGCAGCTCGGCTTGCAGCGTGAGGGGGAGAGTCTTGATACACAACAATATAGACAAAGCATATTTTATACTTTTACTGTTTCAAATTCCTTCCAGACTTTATAAAAATCTCAAGAAAATCTGATTGTATTATCCCGAAAACATGCAAGTGAACAAGAGAGAGAAAAAAAAGGCTGGTAAAGGAACGACCGGTTACAGCTGCTATACATACGTGACAAAAAGAGCTTTTTTCCCACAGATGTTCTACAACATTAATTGTAAATAGATATAACAGGTTGGTCCTGTAGTACATAAAAAACGTTACTGCTGGTAAACATTGGGAAAATAAGTAACAGGAAGTTTTACATGATAATAGTAAGTTCGCTTGGCATCGGGAGCTAAGTTCCCGGGTCTTATTTTTGTTCCTACTTTCACAAACACCTTCTATGAGGAGGTTGTGTGGTTCATCAGCAGGATAGCTGACATTAAGATGAAGACATATATAGAGTACACATATCATATTATATCCTGTGGGTAAATGAGAGACATGATAATAGTGAACACTACAGGAAAAAAATACAGTAGCAGCCACTACAGGAGGATTGTGTATGTGATTTAATGGCTGTTTGCTATTAAAGCCTGTGACTGACTCGTAATTATGTAATTATAAGAGGTTCCACTAGGGCCAGTGGATGACATGCGATTGTCTCCATAAATTGAAGATTAGATTGCAATTCAGCTGGATTTTAACCTTACGGTCAATTTACACAATGGCTCCACTGTAATTGATAGCAACATGGAGCATATTAGGGTCAGATTGCAAGGTGTGGATATTGGAACAAAACAGCGGCCAGTGCAAACATGAATACAATTTTGTCCGCCGCTGCAAGGGACATGAGAATGCAAAAAGGAATTCGATTTCTCCCTTTGCGCCAAGGTCACCTAGGTGAACAAGCAATCCCATCATGCCGAGAGAACAAGCCATTTATCCAATCGAGACATCTGATTAAAATATGAACTGGCCGTGTGTGTGTGTGTGTGTGTGTGTGTGTGTGTGTGTGTGTGTGTGTGTGTGTGTGTGTGTGTGTGTGTGTCTGTATGTGTTTGTGTACTAACTGTCACGCATTTAACACGCACACACCTACACAGCCAAAGTCGTTGTCAAACAACTTGAAAAATCAATAATGTTAAAAGAATGGCGTTACGGGTAGCTTAAATGCGTGTAAAAATAAATTAGTTTAAATATGTGCAAACACTGAGGTAAAATTGAACTGCGATTAAAGCTAAAAGACAAGATCACAATGCTTGGAATGCTACAAGTGCTTCCTGCTGAGTCAAGATGGTTTATGAAACATGCTTAGCTATTATCTAGCAGAAAGTACACTCACAGGTAATTATAACAGGATGTAAGAGACAGAAAGATGGAAGGATACATAGAACTTCATTTCCATATCCATATACTATATAGACATCCCATTAAATTATACTACATTATATAATAATGCATTCTGTATTAAGGGATAAGGGGAAAACCTTTCACCCAGCTGAACTGAAGTATGTTTCCATGTTGCATATATTGTTTTTTTGGTATTTTGACAGGCGTGAATTGATTGCTGAAACTTAATCGATTAGAATATAAATCAATTAGGATCTGAAACTGAAAATTATTTCTAATCTGAATTGATTAGGATCTGAAACTGAATCGATTAGGATCTGAAACTGAATTATTTATAATCTGAATTGATTAGGATCTGAAACTGAATCAATAAGAATCTGAATTGATTAAGATCTTAAACTGAATTGGTTAAAATCTGAATTACTTAGTCTCTGAAAACTGAATCGGTTAAGAACTGAATCTGAATCAATTAGAATCTGAATTGATTATGATCTGAAACTGAATTGATTACAATCTAAATTAATGAGGATCTCAAACTAAATCGATTAGAATTTGAATCGATTAGGATCTGAAACTGAATTGATTAGAATCTGAATCGATTAATATCTGAACATGAATTGATTAGTATCTGAATTGATTAGGATCTGAAACTGAATTTATTAAAATCCAAATTGATGAGGATCTGAAACTGAATCAATTAGAATCTGAAGTGATTAGGATCTGAAACTGAATCGATTAGGATCTGAAACTAAATCAAATAGAATCTGAATCGATTAGGATCTGAAACGATTAGGATCTGAAACTGAATTCATTAGGATCTGAACTGATGAGGATCTGAAACTGAATTGATTAGAATCTGAATCTATTAGGATCTGAAACTGAATCGATTAGAATCTGACTTGATTAGGATCTGAATCGATTAGAATCTAAATCGATTAGGATCTGAAACTGTATCAATTAGACTTGTGTTTGTTTCACTACAGTATGCAGCTTTCCAACAACTTTACCCAACCCTAATGCAGCGTTCACACCTACATTGATTTTCACGCAACAGGTCTCCAGTCGCTGTACTGTGAAGTCAGCAGGCATTCCTACAGTGCTACTGGTTGTAGTACAATTTTTTAGTAGTGCATCTGACATTCAAACTCAATTTTCTTGTACTAAAATTAAACATTCCAGAGGGGGATTCAGTTTGCAGTGTATATTAGATCATATGAAATAAGATGAAGGAGAAGCAGTGTATATTCTTAACCACGTTTGATCATGTGTGCCCTACTCTCTTCACGTCCACTGGTAGTCGCTGTACCAATTCGTATAAATTACATATTTACACAAACTTTGTCGTGTTGCTGATGTGGACACATCCACATTTAGTCATCAAGGGTTACTGACGCTTATGCCACAGGAAGTCGGTGACGGGTCTGGTTGTTTTATATATCTACCTCAACATATCTAGCTCATTTTGGTGAAATATATCTGAAGAAAATTTTGTTGTAGGCAGAAACCCCAATTTTAAACTTTTTTTTAGAAATTAGCCACAATATCCATGTTTCCCCAGACCACAAAAACAAACAACTTAATATTTTACTACACAGCAAAGTCACAGCATGTTTGTTAACCTGCAAAGTGACAAAAATAGGAACAAAAATTGAAAACAACAACAAAAAAAACATAAGTAAGACATAATTATTGCTTTTTTTTCTGGATGCACAAAGCATTTAAATAAATTCAGCTCAAAAGGGACCTTAATAACATCCTGCTAATGACCCTAGCCTACTTTTCATAATACTATGCACAGTGTCAGCATTTAGAAATTGAGAAACTCAATCATAAGTAACTGCTAGTGTTCCGAATTAGTAGGTTTTCCTGATTCAAGCAAAAAACTGTAAAAAAGGCCACTGCAAAAAGATGAGCATTTTTATGAAATGTTATTTGACTGCATATAAGACTTTTTATGTTAGTTAGCATGCTAATAGCTGTCTGTTCTCCTTCTTAGCCATCAGGCGGTTTAATCTGAAGCTTATAGAAGGTGTACTGAAATGTGTGTCTGCTAAACAAAACATGTTCTGGGAATTATTTATTTTTATTTGTTCTACAATACAAAGTCAAATAATGGTGGTGTAAGAACGGATAAAATCACCGACGCTCATTATTAATATTTACTTTCTATACACGGATTTTGCAGCAGCATGAAGTATTAAGAACGAAGAAGACGATGAAGTGAAGACGATGAATCAGCCAGTTTTTCTTTCTTTTTTTCAGTCACAAGAACTAGAAGACATGAAAATGCAAACTAAGACTACAATCTTAGCTTATAATTCAATTACTCACCCTCCATCCATCATCTGTTTGTCTGTATATACACTGACAATGGTGCTGATGAACAAACATTTGTTCATATGCTGCAAGGTGACCGATAGAATGAGCTAAATATCAAGAACCAAATCAGTTTTTGCTTTGAGTAGGTAAAATTAGCTTCCCTGATTTTTTTTTTTTATATTTAAGTTGTTGAGCTTCTCTGGGGCATTAGTGGCTCAGTGGTAGGTTTCTCGCCTATCATGCGGAAGGCCTGGGTTCGATCCTCAGCCACTGGATGCAGTGCTGGTCCCAAGCCTGGAAAAATGGGAGGGTTGCATCCGGTGTAAAACATTTGCCAAGTTGTTGTGCAGACCAGTTGGTCTGCTGTGGCGACCCCGAACAGCAAGCAGCCGAAAGCAAAAAAAAAACGTTTTTGAGTTTCTCTCCTATAAATTACTGAATCTTTGATTTTTAAATTATGAGATGTTATTATAATTATATGTCATTTTTAAAGTATAAGGACATCACTTACACTCACATACATTAGTTCTTAGCAACAGCTTATAAGCTACCTTAAATTAGCTGACAGAACTAGCTAGTGAAAGTAGAACCATTTTGAATTAAGACAAAACCGTAATATTAAGGTACCATGAGCAGTGTGAAAACTCTAGCTACTAATATAAGTAGTGTTTTCTCAAAAAAAAAAAAAAAAAACACATCATGAGTTTTGAAAACGGCTGAAATCGCAACATCTAAAACCTCTTAATGTTTTACAGACTCACTAAAACCAACTATAAGCCTCCTGCTTTGGGAATTTCACCCAGGGCAATTAGTTTGCTATATTTCTCCCCCAATCTTCCAATCATAGAAGAGGTCTAATGACACGTAAGAGAAGTAGCGATGATGGAGCTAAGTACAGCCTGATCAATAAACCACGTTTATTAAAAACCAACAAGATGAGGGGAAAAGGGAAAAGCTTTATTAACCACAAGATTAAGGTAAAATCAAATAACAGTTCCACAGGGCGCTGCCGACCGTGTACCAGGTTTTAGTTTTCTTTAAAAGACACAGCGTGACTGCTGTAGAGCGGGAACTGTTCTATAACCGTATAAAAAATCCCTTGCAGTGTAGAGAAAGCGGGCTACTGACCCCAGACATGCTTGACCACTACACTTCCGCAGAAAAAGCACAAAGATTTTAGATGGTCAAAACCAAGCAGATATATTGCACTAGATATTGTCAAGTGGCATTAGAGCTAGATATTCACTTGGCATCTCAATAGCTACCTAAATGATTAGTTTGCTTTGCTGAGAAAGAAGCAAAAAATGCAAAAAAACAAAAAACAAAATAGAAGAAAGCAGCATAGGTAATACTTTCAATCTTTAAAATATATAGCCGCGTATAGTAATAGTCAGTCATCCATCTATTTTCTGTACGGTTTATCCTACACAGGGTTACAGGAAGCCTGGAGTCAATCCATCTCAGGGGACGTGGTGGGGGACACCATGAATGGGATTCAGGTCCATCACAGGCCACACCCACACACACTCATACACCCATTCACACACTACAGACAATTTACAGATGCCAATCAGCATACAACACATGTCTTAGGACTAGGGGAAGAAAACGGAGAACCCAGAAGAACCGCCGAAGTACAGGGAGAAGATACAAACTCCACCCAAACAAGAGTCAGGAGTCGAACCCCCAATCCTGGAGGTGTGGGGTTAGGATTCTACCTACTAAGCCACCATGCTACACAAGCTTTAAAGCTACACAAGAAGCATGGGCCTGCCCTGAATTTTCATATACTGTTGCAATGACATCTTCATCAATTTGTTTATATTATTCATCACTCTTGTTTATGTTTGATATTAAATATCTGACTGCAACATTTTGCTGTTTATTCATTTCATGCAAACTGTTCTCAGGTGACAGAGCAGCTTGTGTCAAAACGTCCATAAAAGTCTGTAGACACAAAACCCAAAGAACTCCTTTGCTGCATGGCTTCATATGGATCCTATTACAGATTTAAGTACATTAAAACTGTGTTTATTTATTGGACAACATGCTTTTTAAACACTTTTAAACGCTTTTTAGAAATGAATCAATTCACTGGGAGTGTGTAATGGGTAAATGGGTAGATTGCCACAAAGCAGCTTTACAGAAATATAGACATTGAGGATATAAATTTTAAATGGAACAATGTGTCCCTAATGAGCAAGCCAGAGGTGACAGTGGCAAGGAAAAACTCTGAGATGATATGAGGCAGAAACCTTGAGAGGAACCAAAAACACTCTGTGACCCCACCAGATTTGACTTGACTAAACAAATATGTTTTCAGCCAATACTGAGACTGTGTCTGAGTCCTAAACAGTTTTTTTAATTGGAAGTCTGTTCCATAACTGCAGGGCTTTGTAAGAGAAAGCTTTGCCCCCTGCTGTAGCCTTCACTATTCGAAGTAACACCAAATAGTCTGTACCGTCTGATTGAAGGAGGTGTGTGAGGATCATAAAGGACCAAATGTTTGCTTAGGTATTGTGGCTCGAGACCATTCAATGCTTTATAGGTCAGTGGAAAAATTTGAATGGTAGCTGATGCAGACGGGGTGATGTGGTCATATTCTCAGATTCTAGGACTTTCATTGCAGAATTCTGGGCTAACTGGCTTGCTTATGCACCTAATGGAACATCCGGACAGTTAGCCATTAGAATAATCCAACCTTGAGGTAACAAAAGTGTGAACTAGGTTTTAAGTAGAGACATTATATTTCTGGAGTCAATAATCACACTAAGGTGAAACAAAAAGTCTATCCAGAGATAATATGTACACAGCATGTGGCATGTGGTCCTAGTTCAAATACTTCGATCTTGTCATAATTAAGCAGAAGAATGTTAACAAGCACCTACTGTCTACTGTTCTTTACATATTTCTCAACTTTATTAAAATACTGTCTCTCCTCTGGCATTAATATTACGGGTGAGAGAGTGGTGATAGGAGTGGATTTTAATGGACATGTTGGTGAGGGGAACGCAGGTGATAAGGAGGCGATGGGCAAGTTTGGAATTAAGGAAAGGAACCTTGAAAGACAGATGGTAGTGGACTTTGCTAAGAGGATGGACATGGCTGTGGTTAACACTTATTTTCAGAAGAGGGAGGAGCATAGAGTGACTTACAAGAGTGGAGGTAGGAGAACACAGGTAGACTACATCCTATGTAGAAGAGGCAATCTGAAAGAGATTAGTGACTGTAAAGTGGTAGTGGGAGAGAGTGTAGCCAGACAGCATAGGATGGTGGTGTGTAGGATGACTTTGTTGGTCTGTAAGACAAAGAGGTCAAAGATAGAGATAGAGAAGAAAACCAAGTGGTGGAAGCTGAAAAGGGAGGAATGTTGTGAGGAATTTAGACAGAAGTTGAGGCAGGCTCTGGGTGGTCAGGTAGTGCTGCCAGATGACTGGGAAACTACAGCAGAAGTGATCAGGGAGACAGGGAGGAAGGTGCTGGGTGTGTCATCTGGTAGGAGGAAAGAAGATAAGGAGACTTGGTGGTGGAATGAGGAAGTTCAGGATAGTATCCAGAGGAAGAGGTTAGCCAAGAAGAAGTGGGACATGGACAGGACTGAAGAGAATAGACAGGAATACAAGGAGTTACAAGGCAGAGTGAAGAGGGAGGTGTCTAAGGCCAAGCAGAAGGCATATGATGAGTTGTACACTAGGTTGGACACTAGAGAAGGAGAGAAGGACTTGTACAGGTTAGCTAGGCAGAGGGATTGAGATGGGAAGGATGTGCAGCAAGTTAGAGTTATTAAGGATAGAGATGGAAGGGTGCTCACAAGTGAGGAGAATGTACATAGGAGATGGAAGGAGTACTTTGAGGAGCTGATGAATGAGGAAAATGAGAGGGAAAAAAGAGTAGAAGGGGTGAACTCTGTGGAACAGAAAGTAGATAAGATTAGAAAGGATGAAGTCAGGAAGGCTTTGAAGAGGATGAAAAGTGGGAAGGCAGTTGGTCCTGATGACATCCCGGTGGAGGTCTGGAAGTGTCTGGGAGAGGCAGCAGTGGAATTTTTAGCTAGTTTGTTCAACAGGGTTTTAGAGAGTGAGAGGATGCCTGAGGAATGGAGAAGAAGTGTGTTAGTGCCGATCTTTAAGAATAAGGGTGACGTGCAGAGTTGCAGTAACTATAGGGGGATAAAGTTGATGAGCCATACACTGAAGGTATGGGAAAGAGTAGTGGAAGCTAGGTTAAGGAAGGTAGTGGAAATTTGTGAGCAGCAGTATGGCTTCATGCCCAGAAAGAGCACAACAGATGCAATTTTTGCTCTGAGGATTTTGATGGAGAAGTATAGGGATGGTCAGAGGGAGTTGCACTGTGTGTTTGTTGACTTGGAGAAAGTGTATGACAGGGTGCCAAGAGAAGAGCTGTGGTGCTGTATGAGGAAGTCAGGAGTAGCAGAGAAGTATGTCAGAGTGGTGCAGGACATGTATGAGAGGAGCAGGACAGTGGTGAGGTGTGCTGTAGGTCAGACAGAGGAGTTCAAAGTGGAGGTGGGACTGCATCAGGGACCGGCTCTGAGCCCCTTCCTGTTTGCTATAGTGATGGACCAGTTGTCAGAGGAGGTCAGACAGGAGTCTCCTTGGACAATGATGTTTGCAGATGACATTGTGATCTGTAGTGAGAGCAGGGAGCAGGTGGAGGAAAACCTGGAGAGGTGGAGGTTTGCGCTGGAGAGAAGAGGAATGAAAGTCAGTCGTAGTAAGACTGAGTACATGTGTGTGAATGAAAGGGAGGGAAGTGGAAAAGTAAGGTTACAGGGTGAAGAGGTGAAGAAGGTACAGGAGTTTAAGTACTTGGGGTCAACAGTCCAAAGTAATGGAGAGTGTGGGAAAGAGGTAAAGAAGCGAGTGCAGGCAGGTTGGAATGGGTGGAGAAAGGTGTTGGGAGTTCTGTGTGATAGGAAAATATCAGCGAGAATCAAGGGGAAGGTGTACAGGACAGTGGTGAGACCGGCCATGCTGTATGGTTTAGAGACAGTGTCACTGAGGAAGAGACAGGAGTCAGAGCTAGAGGTAGCAGAGCTGAAGATGTTGAGGTTCTCTTTGGGAGTGACAAGATTGGACAGGATTAGGAATGAGTACATCAGAGGGACAGCTCATGTTGGACATTTGGGGGACAAAGTTAGGGAGGCCAGATTAAGATGGTTTGGACATGTTCAGAGGAGGGAGAGTGAGTATATTGGTAGGAGAATGTTGGACATGGAGCTGCCAGGCAGGAGGCAAAGAGGAAGGCCAAAGAGGAGGTATATGGATGGAATTAATGAGGATATGAAGCTAGTGGGTGCAAGTGTTGAGGATGCAGAAGATAGGGATAGGTGGAGAGAGATGATTCGCTGTGGCGACCCCTGAAGGGAAAAGCCGAGAGAAGAAGAAGAAGAAGAAGAAGAAGAAGAAGAAGAAGAAAAAGAAGAAGAAGAAGAAGAAGAAGAATTTAGTTTGATTTGTATAGGACTTAAACACTTATAACACTAGCCTTTGTTACAAAGCAGATTTTCAGGAATATAAAGATTCAGAATAAAATAATTAAAATTTAAGTTTAGATTTGTTCCTAATGAGCAAGCCTGAGGCAACAGTGGCAAGGAAAAACTCCCTGAGATGATATGAGGAAGAATCCTTAAGAGGAACCAGACTCAAAAGGGAACCTCAACCTCATCTGTGTGACACTGGACAGAAATGTGAACTCTATAACTCTGTTACGTATAGCTGCCTGATTTTGGAAAAAGTCATTTGATTATCTTGCCACTGCTCTGTTCCTACTTTACATACAGACTCTGATAACTTTTATGGATGAATGAATGATCACAGCCAGAAGACTGCAGTTTATTTATTTATTTATTTATTTATTTATTTATTTATTTATTTATTTATTTATTTATTTATTTTCTTCCTGGATGTAAATACCAAGAACAGGGAACACTTGCTGACTCAAGTAGGTTTGGCGGACACTCAATTTACACATACGACTTTAAGCCCTCTCTGGACAGGATTACTTTCACTGGGTGAAGTCTGTAATAATATTTTCCACAGTAGCCACAGGATGAGACGAAAATGATCACATGGGAAAAAACGAGAGGAAAAATCATGACTGAAAGACATGGCTGATCAGGATAGGAGTTCCAATTTTAATTTTTACAGGTCCTTAAATGTAATCTCATGTAAACACACAAGTCTCATACAGTTTAAAGAGTGCAGTTATCCCGGCTTTGGAAATAAGTATGAAATGAATTAAAGGAAGGACAAAAAGAGGTACAATTCATATGGTGGTGGCTAATATCATCTTGCTCACTAGTGAGTCATTTAAAAAATATATAATAAATAAATAAATAAATAATTTGTGAATTAAAGACATAGTCGAGTGATCCTCAGACAGACAGATAGACAGACAGATAGATAGATAGATAGATAGATAGATAGATAGATAGATAGATAGATAGATAGATAGATAGATAGATAGATAGATAGATAGGCTAATTGTGCTCTCTTAATGACTAACACTCCACTTGTAGACACCTCTATGTGTTACACATTGTCTCTACTGTTCTCAGCCTGTTAGAATTGTCTGTGTTATTGTGTGTGTGTGTGTGTGTGTGTGTGTGTGTCTCGGAAAGTGAGAAAGTGAAGGCTGAGATTGAATCTTAGCCACTTCCTCCGCTCAGCGTCGCTCCGCAGTAAGGCTTCATTAGTAATCTGCTGGAGTATTGATACCCGCTGCTACACTCAATTAACTGGGAACATTTTTATTTCAGCCTCGTATGATTTAGCTCTCAATTTTTTCAATTTTTGTCAGGCTCCTGTGGATTTCTGTGGGAGTCTGTGAGCTGCACTTTGATAGGAGCACGCTTACTCTCAGTCGAAATTACATTGATTGGTCAGGGTTGTTCCGTGTAGCTGAACTGAAGTCCAGAGTCTCACACCATCAGCCTGTATATCGCTTCAGCAAAATCACAGCCACAGGTTAAGTGTTTCAAAAAGAAATGATATATTTATATGTAAGTTCAGGCCTCCAAAATGAGTAGCACAAGCGAGTGTTGCCTGCAGACATGTGCGTCTGGAGGTTGATGAATGCAACAAGTCCTCTAGACTCAAAGTTCTTTCAGGAAGAAATAACAAGTCTAGCTGCAGGCAGAGAAAATTGACACGATGGTTGCTTGGCCTATTGTTAGCTCTGTTGCTCTGTTTTGACCTCAAAGCAGTCACATGTGAGCACACTGAACACTCTGCTGACACGACAAGCCACACCATGCCAAAGCACTCATGAAAGCAGCTGCCTAACACATCGTCAGTCTTCCTCTGCATCCTTCCTGCACAAAATTTATAAGACTCCCTTTAGGGCACTGATTAGCTATGTTTGTTTGGGCATGGATGTAGTTATGCTTACTTTTTGGAAAGGTACCACATTACATTATGTATATATTCCAACTCATATTAATACAATATGACAAGGATGCTTATGAGGCTGACTGAACAGTGTAAAATATCAGCTACATTCTACTGTTTCTAGAATGTTTGCCACCAGGGTGAATGTTTGCCAGACCAACATTTAAGTTTAAATAAATTATTAAATATAAACTTAATCCTGAGCTAGATGTATGTCATTTTAGCACTGGCCTGGGTTTGATTCCCAGGCAGAGAACCAACTCTGCTACTGAGGGGTTAACTCTCACTGCCCCAACCTTGCCACTGAGTGGTTAACTCTCACTGTCCCAACCCTGCCACTGAGGGGTTAAATCCCACTGTCCCAATCCTTTCACTGAGTGGTTAACTCTCACTGTCCCAACCTTGTCACTGAGAGGTTAACTCTCACTGCCCCAACCCTGCCACTGAGGGGTTAAATCCCACTGTCCCAACTCTGCCACAAAGGTCTTAACTCTCACTGCCCCAACCCTGTCACTGTGTGGTTAACTCTCACTGTCCAAATCCTATCACTGAGGGGTTAACTCTCACTGTCACAACCCTGCCAAAAAGGGCTTAACTCTCACTGCCCCAATCCTTTCACTGAGGGGGTTAATTCTCATTGCCCCAACCTTGCCACTAAGTGGTTGACACTCAGCCAGTCCCAACCCTGATACTAAGGGGTTAACTCTCACTCCTTCAACCGTGGCACTGAGGGGGTAACTCTCATTGCCCCAACCTTGCCACTGAGTGGTTAACTCTCACTGTCCCAAACTTGTCACTGAGAGGTTAACTCTCACTGCCCCAACCCTGCCACTGAGGGATTAACTGTCACTGCCCCAGCCCTGTCACTGAGAGGTTAACTCTCAGAGCCCCAACCCTTCCACTGAAGGGTTAAATCCCACTGTCCCAACCCTGCCACTGAAGGGTTAAATCCCACTCTCCCAACCCTGCCAGTGAGGAGTTAACTGTCATTGCCCCAACCCTGCCAGTGATGGGTTAAATCTCAGCCAGTCCCAACCCTGCCACTGTGAAGAGTTAATTCCCATTGTTGAAATCCTGCAACTGTTGGGTTAACTCTCACTGCCCCAACCCTGCAACTGAAGGGTTAAATCCCACTGTCTAAGACTGTTTGCCAGATCAACATTTAAGTTTCAAGAAATTATTAAATGTAAACTTAATCCTGTACTAGATGTGTGTCATTTTAGCACTGGCCTGGGTTTGATTCCCAGGCAGAGAACCAACACTGCCACTGATGGATTAACTCTCACTGCCCCAATCCTTTCACTGAGGGGTTAACTCTCATTGCCCCAAACCTGCCACTGAGGGATTAACCCTCAGTGCCCCAACCCTGCCACTGAGGGTTTAAATCTCAACCAGATCCAACCCTGCCACTGAGGGGTTAACTCATACTGCCCCAACCCTGCCACTGCAGGGTTAAATCTCACTATCCCAACCCTGCCACTGAGGGGTTAACTCACACTGCCCCAACCCTGGATAAAATGGGAGGGTTACGTCAGGAAGAGCAAATGATCCCAATTAAACCCTGGTGGACAAAAAGCTGATCAGTTCTCAGTAAATGTGGACAACCTACAATGTCTGTTTATCAGAGTGGGTTTGATGTAATAGGGGTAGTTTTTCCTGCACATTATGTACAATACATGATGCTTTTACAGCCTATTTGGAAGAAATTACAAACACTGTAACACTAACATGCTTTTCATCATTTAATGCTTATACCTTGTACATATGCTATGTTAGTCCTATGGAACAATCATGCTAAAGAGGCTAACTGCTAACAATACAACTGATTTCATCACTGTAGTACACATATTCTTTCATTCTCTTTGCAATGAACCAATCACTACGTCTAGAAAGAGGACTGAAAGAGTTCAGTCCCTGCAGGTAACCCTGAGAATCTGCTGTTTTAATATCTAATACAGCGTATACATTTTTATTTAATCTAGCGCTAGCACACGTGTCTCCTTCAGCATTGGCTGCTAGGGTCCTGAGTGTTATTTTACTGCAGGGATCATGTTTAATGTGCTGTACGTGTGCTGTCTGCAGGATTTTCTTCACCTCTTCTTACACTTCTTGTAGAAATAGCGTTAATCTGTCAAGCCATAGACTCGAGCTTAATCCGAGATCTGAGTACAAGGACTGTTTTTATTTCACCTGATGTTATTTCTTCCATTGCTGTTCACTCATACAATTGCATAGGGACTGACTGAGGATAATAGGCGTGTATTTTTACTGCCACTGTATGTGTATGCACATTACATTGTATACATTTATCCCTTATAGCTCTAAACAGTATGTGTTAATATAATCAGCTGCCTCTATTTTTCTCAACTGTTTTTTTCCCCACATCAAGCTAACAAAGAAGAAAGAAATCAACTTGTCACATCACTGTGACAATCAAGATTGTAAGAGTTTACCTCAAAGCACCGATTCTCTTAAATCTTCTTTTATAAATAATAAACATCTCCTCAGAGAAGAGAAAGCTTCATCAAAGCAATGTCTATACACGTTGTTGCTCACTAACGACAGGTATTTAATGATAAATTATATGAGCAGCTCACATATGACTTCCTGTGAAAGAGGTGTTACTATACCATCTAGATGTGATAACGTATTAAAACTCGCATTCATTAAAAAAAACTGTGATCGGAGTCGACACTGTTGTCAGAGGTGCTGTCATGGAAAATTAATCAACACCTTCCAACTAATCAGATCCAAGAACTCAACAGTGGTTTTAAACTAATTAATAGCGAGTGCATAATAGTGCTACTACTAGTGTTTCTGCTGCTCCATGTGTCCTACTTTTTCCTTCCTTTTTATTTTTTACATCTTCAATTAATTTCCTTTGATGCTCAGGTTAGCCTTCTGGCCAAGCTTCCTACCTTCAATTAGATCTTGTCTCATAATTTTCTGCCAAATCCCTCATCCACTTTGCCTTTTCTCCATCCACTGAGATTACCGGCGTTCCTTTCTCGCAGGTATCGGCTCCACATCCCTGTACAAGCTTCCAGCTTCTTACCAACACCTGATCCTGACACCATATTACACCTGTACTCCAAACTCTTTACCGGCTTCTCTATAAAGGAACATATTCAGCTTCAAATCCGCCTTCTCATTTATAAATCCCTCGGTAATCTCTCTCTCTCCCTGTCTCTCTGACCTTCTCCATCCGTTCTGACACCTCCGTATTCTTACATCCTCCCCTTTCTGCCTTGCTCACTTTATGGCTGAGTTTGTACTGCGGTAGCAAGTCGGCATAGTGTTCCCTTCCTCTGATACGTGCTCTCTATTTAGCGCTCTTTCCGACTGTTATCTGCGTTCGCAGGTGTTTTGCTCACCGCTCGGCTGTCTCTCTCACTTCACTTTATGTTTCTTACTGAGTATTTTAAAGTTTCTACTCTTGTTGTACTCTCAATCTTTTGAGGAACACAATACAAATGTGTCCATACGTCCATTTTGTTTCCTTCCACTTCCCAAAAGCATGCCACTGGCTAAGCTAAATTGGTCTTAGGTGTAAAGGTCTACATGGTGCCCCAGAGATGGACTGCGGTTCCACCCAAGGTAAAAATAAATAAATGAATTCATACAACAATACACTCCATCTATGGTCCAGAAGGCAGGTGGTAATGTGGCAGAGCCAATTTGCTGATTGAGTGCCTTCAGGAAATGATTTCAAAGTCGAGCAAACTCCACCATATTTGGAGGAACATGCGATTTTTCAAAATTACTGCAAATGTTCTGCAGATTTCAGCCAAAACACGTTCAGCGTCTTTGATTCATGTGCCTTAAACATGAGTACAGCTCTTAAAGAACGTGTTTAAAAGAAGAATCATGTGCTTGCAATTTTGTCAGTTTGAATAGTTTTCTGCAAAAAAGCACACAAAAAAACTATTTTTGGAAAAATGGTGCTGGAAAATCGAGTATTTTGGTTGCAAGAACCTGAAAAAAATCCACAAAATTAAGGAGAGACGACTGATCGGTTGCTACGTGATAGCTTTCTAACTTTTTTAACTTGTTAGCTAGCAGTCTGTGTAAGTCAGTTTGCTAGCTGAAATTTTAATTAAACAGTCAAGCAGGCTAATTCTTTTAAAAACCAACAAAACTAAATAAAACTAAATCAACCCACAATTATTTCACTCTAACAATAAGTATATGTATATATTGTAGAATTGAAACCTATATTTTTATGTTACACATGCTGATGAGATTAGTGCAGGTTTATTCTGCCTCAAGTGTGTTTTTCATCCTCTTTTAGACTAAGAGAAAGAAAGTAACTTTTTCCCATATGCACTGATTATAAGTTTGTTTTTTGTCTGGATTGTTGTAGAGCCCGTTTTAAGATCCCCTCAGGATCCCAAACACCCACGAGCTGCCTCTGAGCATCCGTATACACTGTAGAATTAATATGAATTTTGTATGAGATTGAGTTTGGAATTTGTTCTGTAGTGCCCAAAGTAAGTAGATGTAATGTAATGTAATGTAATGCGATGTAGCATTTCATTTTCATTTTCAATCCTGACCGTAGCAGGGTGCGAGTGTAAACGCATTCTTTCAGGTCGTCGTTCGTTTCTGTCTCTTATGTTTTGATCCCTGTAATACGTTTCAGCAAACGAGGGCTCTCGGTCTCGTGTGTGTGTGTGTGTGTGTGTGTTGTTTGGGGGGGTCTGTTTGGTAACAGTGGTTAAATAAAATGAAAATAAAATCGTGGAAGATTTCCCATCTGCTGACTGAGAAAAAAATTCAATCAAAAACCTACAGAGCCTCGAGTTTAATTCGTGAATTAAACATGTTTCTGTTGGAGTCACAATAAGATCAACTCTAATTATATTTGCTCCAACATGCTTATTGGGTTCTGTCTCTCGGTGTCTCTGGCTGTTTCTCTTTGTCCACTGTGTAGAAGTTTGTCAGGACAGCGGCGAGTGAGTCATGTTTGATTGTAACTTCGTTTGTCTCTCCATCTGTCTCTTTGCATTTGGTTAATTCTCTCTGCACTGTGTCCTTAGACATTACATCAGCTTGTGTTATTTACTTGCAAGTTGTTGTTCTATGTCCTAGTGATCCCACTCACACACACACACACACACACACACACACACACACACACGCTTTCTCCATCCCTTATTTCCAATGATGGAATTTGTGAGCCGTGACTCTCAGCCTTAACGTGGTTATCTGCAATCAACTCATCTAATAATAAAATAACAAAATTCACCATTATGTGAGTAGTTTGCCTGTGGATCTCATTTGGAGAAGAGAAGTGTCTCTCTCTCTCTCTCGCTCTCGCTCTCTCTCGCTCTCTCTCTCTCGCTCTCTCTCTCTCTCTCTCTCTCTCTCTCTCTCTCTCTCTCTCTCTCTCTCTCTCTCTCTCTCTCTCTTTGTGTATCTGTCTCTCCCCATTTGTGGCCTTGTCCTAAAAGGGCCGCATGCGCAAGAGTCTCTCTCTTTTATGACCTGGAAATTGAATTAGGCTGATTTTTATGGGGAGGCTACGCAGGGACGCGACATTGTGCATTAGTCGCTATGGACAGTGTGCGAATGACACATCACAGCATCTCTAGCCTTACATTATGTCCTCTGGGGCTTTTCATGCGCTCCATATCTCTCTTTTGTGTGTGTGTATATGTCTATATGTGTGTGTGTACGTGTGTGTGTGTGTGTGTGTCTTTTCTATTCCTTTGAGGTAGAGATGATTTAAAACCTGACATGTCACCTGAACCAGCTTTTCAGAAGCAGACGTTCGGTCATAACTCATACACTGATGTTTCCATGTACATTTTAAAGCAGAGTGCAGCTCCTAGACTTATCAAAGCCTTTCATTTTGGCCCTGAATGCCTCGGCAGGCATGTGTCGACACTCAATTTTCTTTTTGTAGTAAAAAGCTTAAAACCCCAGTCTGGCCTAAAATGTCCGCAATTAACCTGCTTAGCATAATCACAGCCAATCTTTTTTTTGGACCTACAAGTGTTTCTCAAGCCAAAATCAACATATTTAGCATCATTTATAATATTACAATACTGCACTAATGTTCTAGAAGAGCACTGATTTCTAAATCTGTGTTTATAAATGTGACTGAGAAAAGGACAATTTCCCATCTCAGGAAGTTTCTCCTCGCCTCTGGCTTGCTCATTAGGAATTTAAAACTACTTTGTTTTGACAATTATTACTGTTAAACGCAATATACAAATAAAATTGGATTGAATTGAAATATAAATTGACCTGCAATCCATGCATTCTTAGTGAGGCAACTAATTCTTTTAGCAAAGAATGATCTAGCAGACACATCTAGCTAAGTAAATAACTGTCATTAGCTGGAAAGATAGAACTTTATTAATCCCAAAGGAAATTCTTTTGCTAAAGAAATTTCAGATTACAAGACAAATAAATATAAATGAAAAATAAATGAAATAATCTATATATACAAATGTATTCAAAAGCACAAACAAGTTGCTAGGGAGCTAAGAACATATCGCACATAATATGATATTGCACATGGTATTATATTAACATACATTGTTATTACTGTTAAATTTTGATACAGTCAGTGTTCATTGGGTCAGCTCTGCTCCCTACTGAAAAAGGAGGAGTTATAGAGTTTGATGGCCATTGGTAGGAAAGACCACCTGTGGCGTTCTGTGGTTGTCTTCGTTGGTCTCAGTCTATGACTGAGCGTGCTCCGGTACGACTCTAGTGTCGGATGCAGGTGGTAGACATGTTTTCAAGGATACTGAGAAGTTTCCACAGCATTCTCCTCTCAGACACATCAGCCAGAGACTCCAGTTCCACTCCTATGACAGAGCCTGCTTTCCCAATGAGCTTGTTGAGTCTGTTGGCATCAGCTGTCTCCACCCTGCTACCCCAGCACACTACAGGATAGAAGATGACGCTGGCTACCACAGAGTGGTAGAACATCTGCAGCATAGTTTTGCAGACATTGAGTCGAGTCTCCTGAGTCTCCTGAGAAAGTACAGGCGACTCTGACCTTTCTTATACAGTGCTTCAGTGTTTTTGGTCAATTCCAGCTTGTTGTCTAAGATTGAGTTTTTTTTTTTTTTTTTATCTTTCAATATTATAGAAATATAATCCAGTGAACAAAAAAATGAAAAGCCACTTACAAGCAAAATCACACTTTTTTGACCATATAGTCCACAGTTGCAGAAGTGAAATGATTTATAATCACACTCTGGTGTCACCCAGATAAGGACGTGGTTCCTTTTTGAGTCTGGTTCCTCTCAAGGTTTCCTCTCAAAGTTTCTTGTATCTTGCATCATCTTATAGTACCTTGTACCTTGTATCATCTTATAGTTTTCCCTCACCATTGTCACCTCTTGCTTGCTCATTGGGAATAAATATAAATTTTTAATTAAATATAAAAAACATTTAGAAATGTATATAGTGAATTGATATATTTTTCTGTAAAGCTGCTTTGTTGCAGAAAACGTGCTACTCAAATTAAATTTCAGGGTTTTATTAAAGAGTATTGTTTCTATAGTAACAGGGACATACAGGGACATGTGAACGAAACAGTATGATCATGGATATGATGAAGTTTTCTGTTAGAAGATCTTCGTGTGTAAGAGTTTGAGTGTGTATATCTAAAATTATTTTGATTACTGAATTAAAGTTATAATGAATGTGAATTGATTTGAATACAATTTGAACATTTATAGAAGAAGTGTCCCGCATCAGTGCTTTTTTTGTTTCTCTTTAACATAGCAATCTTGCATATTTATTTATTTATTTATTTATTTATTTATTTATTTATTTATTTAAACGATTAAATTCAAGGTACTAATTGTAACTCCATTTGTCCGGTCCCATCTTTTCATCCTCTAGATGATTCTTTTTGTCGCATCTTTTGATTATTTACAGCTTCCCTGTCATGTTTGACACATGCCTAATTAGCAGCACAGAACCTCTGGCTATCTGATTAAACAATGGACATTTATAAAGCCTCAATTTCAAGAATTAGTGAGGCTTATTTATAAAACACAGTTAACACAACAGATGTTGAAGCACTGTTTACCAAGATGAAATAAATTTGAGAAAAAAAAAAAATGATAAAAGTCATGACATACTGTAAAAACAGGACATTAAAAGCAAAAGGACATGAATAGAATAATGTGATATAATATATGATATATAAAAAACTAAAATATATAATGAAGGACAGGATGCTACAAAGCACATAGCATATGCTACATAATGCAAAAAGAATAAAAAATTTTTAACATGCAATAAATGACAGGATGTAGGAAACCTTTATTTATTTATTTTTTTTATTTTGGTACTGTGAACTGTATTGCAATTTGCATGCTGTTTACTGGCGATTTGGACATGCTGCAATCCTCTCAGTTGAAGTGCCATTTTCTTTCCAAATCGCCTGTAAACAGACAGCAGAATTACAGTATTTATCTGTGAGGGGATCTGAGATGAAATGCCTAGCCACGCTATAGCTACAGAGAGATTTCTCACCCAACCCCTGAGGTTGAAAATAAAATACAGACGTCTGAAATTGGCCGCTCCAGTGGTTCAGAGCCGACTGAGCGCGGTATGGCCACTGCTTTAAAACCTCCTTCACACACATGCACAAACAAACACGTACACACACTGTTTCCTCATGTGCCTGTGCTCAAAGGATGCCTTTTTTTCTTTCTCTAGTTTTGCGACTCTTTTTCTAAAAGACTGTGTTTTTCTTCAATTTTGTCTGGAGTAACTATGGTGACGAGGGCAGGGGAGTTGTGGGAAGGTGAGATGCTAATCTGTTGAGCGTGAAGCGAAGAAGTGTACCTTAGCACAATGCGGATAATCACCCATTTATGCAGCTGTTCCTGAGCACTGAACGTCTGAGCGCACTTGAAAAAAAATAAAATAAATAAATAATGAAAAGATTCCTTTGGTTATCACATGCAAATTTGCAGTTTTCCAGACTTGATCCTTATTATTCATCAGTTCATTATTGCAACAGATCCATTTTCAGCTGAATAAAACTGAAACAAAGCCACCGAGTTACAGAAGCACATCAGTGAAATATAATCTGATATGACTTGTATTAGTTTTTTTATGAAATGTTGGTGGACTCAAACCCACAGGTTAATTAACACCATTATTGGTACACATGCTGAATTGAAATTGAAAATGAAAATGAAAATGAAAATGGAGAGTTAATAAAAGCAGCTGAGCCCTGTGTGCAAGGTTATCTCAGCTACTGCTGAATGCGTATCACACATATTGCGCTCAGTTCTCCCTCAGTAACTTCATTAGCCTTTAAAATGCAGTTGCCTGCTGCACTCCTTTGCGGCGTGCCTGCAGGACGTCGAGGAAACGATGGGCGCGCTCGTTTACTTGCAGACTTTTTCGTCGACATCCCATTAAAATCGCTCCATCTCCATCTCTCGCTCGCCTGAACGCTGATTTATGTGGATCCAGATTCAAGGTCCGGCAAATGCACAAGGACAGCGGTGTACCTGCTGCCAGAGGCATCCTTAAACTGCTTGACCTGAACGCGTGCCTGTGTGTAAGTGTGTGTAAAGTGTGTGTGTGTGTGTGTGTGTGTGTGTGTTTGTGTGTGTGTGTGTATTTCTTCCTGAAGCAAAGATGCATTGCACATGGGAAACTTTAGCCATGCCCTTGCTGGCAGAGGACACAATCCTTCTCCTCTTCTCTTAGCATCTTTCACATCTGTCACATTTCAGGGCAGTTTTGGGAGTAGGGGAATTCACCGTTATTTTGAGTGCTTATTTATATATGGTATGTGGCATGTGCTCAATTCCTGTGAGATATTATATTTCATTATATTAGGGAATTGTTGATCCGAGGCGACGTGTTCTTCCTCCATAACACTGGTAATTGCATTAAAATCCACTGAGAATTCAAACTTGAACTTCAATTCAACTTTGAAGTTAGATCTTGGCCTTGAGGTTTAAACCTCCAACCATATCTCAAGTGTGGTTTATAGGGATAAGGTAGAGAGAATCTATTTATAAAGAGTGTCTGAAATGGTAGAGTCTGATCATAGAGTCATTTGTGGAAATGGTGGCTTGTGGAAGTGGTGGCTCAAACTGGTCAGATTCTGGGTTACTGATTGGTAGGTTGGGTGTTTTTTAGCCCCAGCACAGACAAGCTGCCACTGTTGGGTTCTTGACCAAGGCCCTTAACCTTATTTGCCCCAGGGGTACTGCATCATGGCTGACCCTGCTCTCTGACCCCTCAACTTCTAAACCTGGGATATGTGAAGAAAAGAATTTTACTGCACTTTAACATATGTGGTAGCTCAGTAGATAGGGTGTTGGGCTAGTGATCAGAAAGTTGTGAGTTTGAATCACAGGTCTGCGACTGCTTGACCCTTGAACAAGGCCCTTAACCCTCAGTTGTATATGTAAGCTGTTCTGGATAAGGGCATGTGCCAAATGCTGTAAATGTATGTGACAAATAAAGGTGGCTTGTTGTTTCTTTGGGCTTAATGCATCAAAAGTATAAAAAAGAATTGATCTCCAACATCGGGCAAAGAGTCACTATGAAAATTAGGGGGCATAAAAATTTATGAAACATGGTTCACCTCTAGTTTACACAAGTAAGATGCCACTGAAACAATACAAATAGATAATTATACACCAGCCAACAAGACACAATGAGACTAATTAGAAGAAACAGGTGTGGACAGTGATTGGAGATGTGGACATGGCAGAGTGATTCCAAGCCTGAACCATGGACTGATACCAGGGAAGGTTTAGGGCCAAGACAGAGACAGGAGCAGAGACAGAGCCAAAAACAGAAAGGGTGAGCACCACATCATGTGCTCAACAGACCTTTCCCATGGTGAAGTAGAGAGGATTGGGAGAGTGGCTTGCCAGGGTCTATGCTAAATCTATTAGTTAACAAAGTTAACCATGAGCCACAATTAAAAAGAACATCTCCACTTGTATTATACACTCTCAGAAATAAAGCTACCTGCCTGTTTTCCTTGTCACTGGGGTGGACGTTTTGCATGTTTTGCATCTTTCTATCTAAAAGAAATAATGTGATTATGAACAAGTGAAAAGGGGAAAAAAAAATATTTAGGGCATTGAAAAAAAAGGTATTCAGGATTTAAACCCTGTTGCAAGGGACAGGAAAATGCAATACTGGCAACATTGTGCAATCATTTAGTGTGTATTATCTATTATACATTTTTTTATATTAACCCAATTTGACCATTTAAACCCAGGGGTAACAGTACTTAGGAGAAAAGGATGGGTGCAAAAGACCACTGGGAAACTGGGACTTATTACAAGGCAAGATTGAGGACAAAAGGGGCACCTGAAAGCAAAGCTGTGACTGTGGCACCATCATAAGGCAAAGGTTAAACACTATCTTAAAGCTGGGACTAGAGGACCATTCAAAAGCAAAGCTTGGTCTGCAGCTTTATGACAAGAAAATCCTGAACCATCAATCCGACGGAAGACAAATCTTTGATGGCAACACCATCAGGAGCCAAAGTCTGAAAAAAAACTACCTCAGAGCAAAGCTAGGACTACCTCAGAAAAGCAAGGCTTTGACAGTCAAATCATGAGTCAACAAACATGAGGAGGCAAATGTGAGACAGTGCAGTAGTACCATCAAAAAGGTCCACCTCAGGGCAAAAGCATGGCCTAGAGGAGCATTTAAAAGAATAGCCCGACGAACAAACCACCAGGTGGTAAATCTGGCACTGTAAAACCATCACGAGGCAATATCTTGACTAGAGGACCACTCAGGAAAAAGCTGGGACTGAAAGGCCACACAAAACCACAACCTGAACCACTGAGCCATGAGAAGGCAAATCTGACAGTGCTGTAACACAGGATTCAAGCCTCAACCAAAGGATCACCTCGGGGGGAGAATAGGTCAAGAGGTCTACACAAAAGGACAACCTGAACCATATAACCACAAGAAAACAAATCTGGGACTACAGGACCCCAGGGTCCAAAGTCTGGACTGTGGAACAAGACTCAAATATAGAAAGGGTATATATCATAACTAGTTCTATAGCAGCCTCAGGTTTGGTCACCTGAGCCATGACCAGGTATGGACAGGGTTCAAACTACAGGTGAACAGTGACATTCAATACAGCAGGTGGCAGCACAGGGGTCTCACAAGACACTGTCTGGAATGGCCTTGAGCAGAGGCACTGGCACAGTCAGGACCTGAAATTGTATCTTCTATGCTGCGCTTCAGCCCTTTGAGCCATGGCATGACATCACCAATAAAGTCCTAACAGCTGGCTTCTTAGAACCATACTGATGTAGAAAGCTGTAAACAAGCTACCCGAAGGTCTCAGAGTCTTTAAATCTAAAAATGTTTTTTTTTTTGTGTCTGTAATCAAATTCCCTAGACTCTGTACTCCATTCGCTGTGCACTTCTTTCTAAACAATGATTTGTTTTTTAAACATCATCTCTTTATTTTTAAACTTTTTTTTTTTTCTTTTATGTCCCATTCTTTTATTTATGCCAGCACACCCCAACTTCCTTCTGTGTATGAAATGTGCTATAGAAATTAACTTGTGTACTGACAAAGCAGATAACAATCTTTTCCCAACTTTATTTATTCTTTCTACTATCCCAGTGTCAGTGCTAAGGAACCCGCGGGTTCTCTCCATGAGCTTTTCATTTAGATGGCTATCTTTGTTGATCAGGAATGAGCATTCTAGCTATTTATTCTTTATTCTATTTATTTCTTGTATTATGACTGAGGAAGTTGCTTTAGTTACTGGAGCTACTCTTGATGTAGGAGAGAGAGCAGATTACTGCAAGATTTCTACACCCCCTGTTCCTGTCATAGGATAGTGAGACTAGCCATTTTAATGAATTAGTCATGGCAGGATTTATGAAGGTTTATGTAAAGAAATAAAACACTTGCTGTGTGGTGTCTTGTTACCTTCCTAAAATGACATTTTTCCACAAACAGCACATCCTGATGAGTTTTATTCATCGAATACCACAAAAATGTAACAATACTTCTTTTTATGACTCAGAGCATACTAATTATTCATAAGGTGCATTTAATGTTAGTCAAATTAGTTCTTGTTTTCACTTGCACTACAGCAGCTATAAACAGCCATTTACTCACCAACCTCAACCTTAATTCTCTCTCTCTCTCTCTCTCTCCTCTCTCTCTCTCTCTCTCTCTCTCTCTCTCTCTCTCTCTCTCTCTCTCTCTCTCTCTCTCTCTCTCTCTCTCTCTCTCTCTCTCTCTCTCTCTCTCTCTCCCTCTCCCTCTCCCTCTCCCTCTCCCTCTCCCTCTCCCTCTCTCTCATGAACGCAATACAAGAGAAAATAGCTTGTCATGTCATCTTCCGGTTTAGTTAAGCAAAACCTAAACGCTGACACTAGAGATTCCTTCCAAAAAATGTTAGATAAATGTTCTCTGATACAGAAACCTTCACTATATTATCAAAGCAGTGGATTTTTTTTGTATTGCAGTTATTTATTTCAAAATAAGTGGTGTAGTTATTTTATTTAAAAAAAGCAATTATTTGTTTTCATCTTCTTGTTCTATTTCTTGCCACCATGTACTATTTGCTTGAGCAACAGGGGTGAGAAGGAAACGTGATGTCCCAAAACATCCGTCATTTTATTTCAGCGGTTTGTTCCATGTAGAGGAATAGTGGAATAGTGGAATTGCGAATAAAGACACAGGAGGTTTTCAGGGGAAAGAAAGTAATGCGCGGTCCTTTATGTGGATACACATGGCCAATACACTGACAAAATGAAATACTCTAGACTGAGGTACTTTATTCTCGTATCACAGACTTGGCCATGTTCCTAGCTGCAAAAAAAAAAAGAAAGAAAGAAAGAAAGAAAAACACAGTAAATTTTTGTTCTCTGTTAAATCATAACATCCTTTTTCACTCCCAAAGGCCTTAAATGTTTTCTTCCATTTTGCCATGTTGAAAGAGCATTTCAGGCTCTAAATGTCAATTCAGTTGATTAACTAGCGTCTTTCATTTTCTATTAGGTGACAATAAGAATAAAAGTTCTTTTTATCAGTAACATTTATTATAACGATTGTAAAGGTCTTTTTGCTATAATTTGCTGACAAAAATGAAAGATCATCCAAACAATTCCCAGTTATCAAAGCGTGGAAAAGGCAATAACTGTAATTAATGACATATTTTATAATTTTGAGGAATTATTGATCCAAGACCATGAATTCTTCGCCTACTTACCCTGCTTAATTTACATACAAATACGTGAAGAACAAAAATTTTAATTTGGATTTGACTTTGAATTCATCTCAGTCAGTCTGAGCTCCCTTTCACTAGAAGTTTCTTTCTATTAATAACAAACGTGTTGTGTTGTTTTGTGTGACTGTAGCATAGTTGAACATTTAGCCTTCTGGGTTATTTCCTAATTAAGAATATTATAGAAATGTGTTGATCCAGGGCAGCACAGTGGGCATTTCTTCTCATAGCTCCAAGATTACTGTTGCTATGGAGTTTTCCATGTGTCCATTTCGGTTTAATTGAGGTTCTCTCGAACTCTTGAAACATGCTTGTAGGTGAATTGGTCACTCAGAGTTGCCCCAGGTGCGGGGTGTGTGTGTGTGTGTGTGTGTGTGTGTATATGTGCATGGTTCCCTGAGATGGAATCCATCATTCTATAGAGGGGAGAATTCCTGGACTAGGCTCTGGATTTTTTCCCTTTTGATTATATTGTATACATTTGATGTTTATTTTCTGTTGAATGATAAATGTAAGTGATTAGATATACAGTGGTGTGAAAAAGTGTTGGCCCCCTTCCTGATTTCTTATTTTTTTGCATGTTTGTCACACTTTAAAGTTTCAGATAATCAAACACATTTAAATATTAGTCAAAGTTAACACAAGTAAACACATCATGCAGTTTTTAAATGAAGGTTTTTATTATTAAGGGAAAACAAAATCCAAAACTACATGGCCCTGTGTGAAAAAGTGTTTGCCCCCTAAGCCTAATAACTGGTTGGGCCACCCTTAGCAGCAACAACTGCAATCAAGCGTTTTCCATAACTTGCAATGAGTCTGTTACAGCGCTGTGGAGGAATTTTGGCCCACTCATCTTTGCAGAATTGTTGTAATTCAGCCACATTGGAGGGTTTTCGACCCTGAACCACCTTTTTAAGGTCATGCCACAGCATCTCAATCGGATTGAGGTCAGGACTTTGACTAGGCCACTCCAAAGTCTTCATTTTTTTTTTCTTCAGCCATTCAGAGGTGGACTTGCTGGTGTGTTTTGGATCATTGTCCTGCTCAGAACCCAAGTTCGCTTCAGCTTGAGGTCACAAACCTACCGATCTATCAGTCTGGAAAAGGTTATAAAGCCATTTCTAAAGCTTTGGGACTGCCGCGAACCACAGTGAGAGCCATTATCTACAAATGGCGAAAACATGGAACAGTGGAGAACCTTCCCAGGAGTGGCCAGCCGACCAAAATTATCCCAAGAGCGCAGTGACAAATCATCCAGGAGGTCACAAAAGACCCCACAACAACATCCAAAGAACTGCAGGCCTCACTTGCCTCAGTTAAGGTGAGTGTTCATGACTCCACCATAAGAAAGAGACTGGGCAAAAATGGTTTGCATGGCAGAGTTCCAAGGTGAAAACTGCTGCTGAGCAAAAAGAACATAAAGGCTCGTCTCAGTTTTGCCAGAAAACATCTTGATGATCCCCAAGACTTTTGGGAAAATACTCTGTGGACTGACGAGACAAAAATTTAAATTTTTGTAAGGTCTGTGTCCCATTACGTCTGGCGTAAAAGTAACACCGCATTTCAGAAAAAGAACATCATACCTACAGTAAAATATGGTGGTGGTAGTGTGATGGTCTGGGGCTGTTTTGCTGCTTCAGGACCTGGAAGACTTGCTGTGATAAATGGAACCACGAATTCTGCTGTCTACCAAAAAATCCTGAAGGAGAATGTCCGGCCATCTGTTTGTGATCTCAAGCTGAAGCGAACTTGGTTTCTGCAGCAGGACAATGACCCAAAACACACCAGCAAGTCCACCTCTGAATGGCTGAAGAAAAACAAAATGAAGACTTTGGAGTGGCCTAGTCAAAGTCCTGACCTCAATCAGATTGAGATGCTGTGGCATGACCTTAAAAAGGTGGTTCATGCTCGAAAACCCTCCAATGTGGCTGAATTACAACAATTCTGCAAAGATGAGTGGGCCAAAATTCCTCCACAGTGCTGTAACAGACTCATTGCAAGTTACGGAAAATGCTTGATTGCAGTTGTTGCTGCTAAGGGTGGACCAACCAGTTATTAGGCTTAGGGGGCAAACACTTTTTCACACAGGGCCATGTAGTTTTGGATTTTGTTTTCCCTTAATAATAAAAACCTTCATTTAAAAACTGCATGATGTGTTTACTTGTGTTATCTTTGACTAATATTTAAATGTGTTTGTTTATCTGAAACATTAAAGTGTGACAAACATGCAAAAAAATAAGAAATCAGGAACAACACTTTTTCACTCCACTGTATATCTAAAAATGAGAAGCACTTTCTTAAGTAAAGGGTGTATTATTGATTGTTTTGAGGTGCTGTTCACTCTGGACACATTTGCTGAGGTCAGAATCTGAGTGATTGTTTCTAGGATCTGGCAACACTGGTCTGGTTTCAGACTTGATTCATTCAAACCTCAGTCCATTTGCATTCATCTTACACATCATGTTGTGGAACAGTAAATGTTCAGTGAGTCAAGTTAGTTCCTGTTATCCCTTACACTACAGCAGCTAAAAACAGCCATTTACTCACCAACATCAACCTCTCTCTCTCTCTCTCTCTCTCTCTCTCTCTCTCTCTCCCCCCTTCCTCCCTCCTTCTCTCTCTCTCCCCCTCCCTTCCTCCCTCCTTCTCTCTCTCTCTCTCTCTCTCTCTCTCTCTCTCTCTCTCTCTCTCTCTCTCTCAGAGTTACAGAATTATGTAAGAAAAAAAAAAAAAACAGTCAGATTGTTAATCAGTAAGTGAGATCTCTTACTTAAAAAATAAATAAATAAATAAACAAATAAACCGTCAGGTAAAAAAAACATAAAAAAACAAACACCCGGAGCACTGTATTAATAAAAGCCTTTGACAGTCTCAAGGTTTGCATTGTTAAAACATTAGCCTTTTGCATGACTCTCTTAAATGAAGAGCAATAGAATCTTAGGAAAGAGGTGCAGTGAGAGGCAAGGTCAACACCATCTCTGATAGATGGATTAAAAAAAAAAAAAAAAAAAAAATAGAGAGAGTGCATAAATACATCAAATTCTCCACATTCTCTGATGATTTGCTGTATTAGGTCTTCGCAAAAGGTCTCTGACATTAATTAATAGTGCAGACTAATATAAGAATGCATCTCGGGATCCTAGTTCTCCATTTCACAGCACTGAAAGCCGAGCTAATTTTTTATTCATTTTAACACTTGATATTTTCTGGTGGACACATTTCAATTAACCCTGTTTGGTTGTCTTTTAAAGTCAAAAGAGATAAAAATAAATAAATAAATAAATAAATAAATAAATAAATAAATAAAAATACAAAAAATCACGCCTGCTCTTGGATCCATCAGCACATTTTCTTGGATCTCTTTATTTATTTATTTATTTTTTTGCACTTTTCCTTCTTTAATATTACGGGGAAAAAAGAGACGGCGTCCAGATTGGCAATATGGCCGATTTATTCATCTAAACGCCCCCATATCAAAACAAAGCTGGTCAGCCGGCTAACCGTCTCTGAGGAGGGAAAACAGCCAAGAAGCCACCAAATGCTCAACAGATGGACAAGAGCATAAATACATCTGGAGGCGTACGAGCGCACGAGGAAATATTAGGACGACAGTGAGTGGCGGAGGAAGAATTTTAAACAGGCATCTGGGGACAATAACAGAGGAAGGTCACCCTGACTTATACAGGAAGAGGAAAGTTTCACGCCGAGCGAGATAATGGGACACTGCTGGGCTAATTTTAGTGTAATTTATGGTATGACCTTTGGGCAAGAGGAATCGAGCGTTCTAATATGCAACAACGCTGTTATCTGGTCACTAGTAAATTAGCACTGGATTATTGAATATGAATATTGCCATTTATTTTCTCTTCCCCTTTTCCTCAACTTTGTGGCTTCCTAATATATTCCCACACAAGAGGGATGGAAATTTTTCCCATTTCTTATTTTTTAGCCTTGAGCACTTATGCCACTCGAGAGCGAAGAGGTGTTGATAATGAAACTCGGGATTGTCGGAGGAAAATTCAGAACGTGGAAAGGTTTCTTTTTTATTTTCTGCAGTATTACAACGATAAGAAGCTCGAGCACGGGTGCGGAAGTGTATATCGCGTGCAATATGGATTTGCACTCTATCTGCCTAGAAATTTAAAGCAGTAAATAAATAAATAACTAAATCAGACAAACTCACGATAGCATCATGATTGGGATTCTGAGAGAGAATCCGAGTTACTCGTTTATTCTCTTGCAAAATCTCAACAGATTTCATCTGGATAAATAGAGAATGAATAAAAGATGAAAACACAAAAAAAACAAACGGAAAAAAAACAGAACAAGCTGTGTTATGAGCCGTCTGAATATTATGCTGCATCTTTCTATCCTGCGATTTCTTTAAAGTGTCCTTCGTGAGACCTTTTAGGGTCAAGCCAATATTTCAGGAATGCTGCTGTATATTCCATCCTCTGGCTCTTATATTCTCAGAGCCCTGTACTTCATGGATTATAAAGTAATACCTACTCTAACAGATTTCAACAGCACTCTCATGTTGAACTCAGCAGGTTCTCTTCAGCAACTCACACAATACACACCTGGGAGAGTAAAAGTTCTTCCTTAGAAACACACATATATGATGACTGCAGCACATGGAACCACAATGAACTCCTAAAAAAACACACATGAGGATATTGGTCTTTGTTTTTCCCATGAGCTTCATACTGACTTGAAAGGAAAAACGCCCGCTTATGCAGCTGTCACGTTTCCAGTATACAGAGCATGATGGAATCAGACCCATACACGGGATAGACAGCAGACAGGGGTTTATTCCAAAATCATAAGCAGTCATAGACGACATGAACCACACCACATAACAACGGAACACTAAGGCAAAGACCAGCCCCGAACCCTGGCAAAAGGCCACTATAAATACTTAACATAATTACACACAACATGAGGAACAGGTGAACATCAATCGGGACACATTAGGGATAAGGCGGGGCTAAGACAAGCACATGACAAACATAAACAACAATACAACATAACCCCTGCTGGAAACCCCCCCTAGTGGTTCAACATAGGACCTACCACCCGTAACAGCAGCTTGGCCATGAGATCCCAGTCCTGATGTGATCTGGTCTCAAAAGATTAAAATATTAAATTCACATTTTATTGGTCACATACACAATCGTGCATGTTTGACTGTCCATTTCATAATAATAGAATCAAATAGAATAAACTAAGAATAGAATTAGAAAAAAATTGAATTTCAGTAGGAAATGAAATGAAATTAATAAAAAATAAAAGACGGGTTTTTGTTCAAGCTTTCAGAAAAAAATAGAAAAAAAAGGATGAATACTTTTTAGATTTTTTTTTTTTAATTGCTTGAAGCTAGTGAGTATTCTTGTGTAATTAAACATTATGTATAACCTGTAAGTTCTCAATGAAGCATGGCTGAGGTTCACTTTGTCCTACAAAAAGAACAGTACATTCCCAGAAACCACCTGCACTTCCTCCTTCCAAGTCACCATCCTTCTAATAGCTTTCACATGTATTTAATTGTATGTTTGGTTTAACACTGTTTAAAAGCACCTCCGTTTCAGTCTGCGATATTACTGAGTCTGCCTGTTTAATCCAGACTTCCAGTATTTTTTTTTTGACTTCGTATTTTTTCTGCTGATGATATTTTGCCTAGCTTGTGTTTTTATCCAGTCCACTGAACTGTGCCGGTTCTGATCAAATTTTTTTTTTCAGAAGTATTTTTAGTTATTTCACTGGAGGTGTACCTAATATTTTGACCTTCATTTGCATCCTCTTTCCCGAGTCTGTTTTTTCCTGACACAGTAGAAGAAGAGAAGAAGAAGAGCAACTAACAACAAATCCAAAAACAAAATAAAAAATAAAAAATTATAATAACAAATTAGAAAATAAAATATTGAATCAGAAAACAAAATAACAAATACAAAAAAAAAATTCTAATAACAAATCAGAAAACAAAATAACAGATCCAAAAAAGTGAGCTGATTTGAGGAGCGACACGTGGAACAAAGGAGAGATGTGATACGTTTGGGGGAGCTTGAGGTGGTAAGTGACCAAGTTCACTTGGCAAACAATAGGAAAAGGGCCTATGAAGTGAGGGCTGAGTTTGAGACATGGAAGTTTCAAATGTAAGTTCTTAGTGGACAACCAGACTCATTGTCCCACCTGGTAAGCTTGGATCCTCTGTCTCCGTATGCCTCTTTTGAGGCAGACATATGCACTTTCCCAGACTTCCTGGCTCCGTTGAGCCCAGTCATCCACGGCGGGCACTTTGGAAGGTTCCCCGGACCATGGAAACAGTGGTGACTTTAATGCTCAAGATGCACTGAAACAGTGTCAGCCCTGTGAACTAGTGTGTCAGTGAGTTCTAGGTGTACTCAGCCCATGGCAAGAACTCACTCCACAAATGTTGTTCATGGCTGCAATAGGATCTAAGATATTGGCCAAGCTCTTGGTTTAGGCACTCTGTCTGTCCATTAGTATGTGGATGGTACCCTGAGCTGAGGCTCACATTAATCTCCAGCTGGGCACAAAATGCCTCCCAAACTCATGAGGTGAATTAGGGGACCTCGATCTGACACAATATCCTCTGGGAAACCATAATTCTAGAAAACCTGCTTAAACAGTGCATTAGCCTTATCCATGGCAGTGAGTAGGCCCTTCAATGGAACCAGTCTGCTGGCCTTTGAGAATCGATCGATCGCCACCAAGATGGAGTTTAAACCCCCCGAGTCAGGCAAATCCGTGACAAAGTCAATCGCAATGTGTGACCAGGGCTGCTGTGGCATGGGTAGATGCTCTAACAAGCTGATGGCTTGTCCTAGATTGTGCACATGCAGTGCATGCCTTGATGTAATCCTCCACGTCCTGGGACAATGATGGCCACCAAAAAATATTTTGTAGCAAGACGACAGTGTAAGGGGTTTAAGGATGTAACTTTCCGGGGTCCCCATGGTGTTGGGAGAGAACTTCCCCTATCCCGCAGCTTGAGGCGTCCACTTCAACAACAAACAGGTGGTCGGGTTCTGGATGACAGAGAACAAGAGCTGTAGTGAAGCTCTTCTTCAGATGCTTGAATGCAGACCTGACCTGATCAGTCCATAGCAATTTCTTGGGTTTCCCCTGCAGCAGGGAAGTTAGGGGGCTGGCGATACTTCTGTAGTTCCGTATGAAACGTCTGTAGAAGTTCGCAAACCCCAGAAAATGCTGTAACTCTCTGATTGAGGTAGGTTCAGGCCAGTCTTTGACTGCTTGCACCATGCTAGTGTCAATCTCTACGCCCCTTTGAGAAATAACATACCCCAAGGACATGATAGTCTCTCGGTGGACTCACATTTTTCGGCTTTAACGTAGAGTTGATGTTTAAGCAGACAGGCCAGAACAGTGCATACATGGCGTATGTGATCCTCATAGGAGCGGGAGTAAATCAGAATATCTATGTAGGTAATCACGTATTTATCAGGTAAGTCTTTGAACACTTCATTAGGGCTGCGGATATTGATTATTTTAGTAATCGAATATTCTACCGATTATTCCATCGATTAATAGAGTTATAGGATAAAGTACTTTTTCTTTATTAAAGAGGAATATTAAATATGCAAGAGAAAATAAGACAGGTCTCTTAAAATGAACAACTAAGTTGTTTCCTATTTAGATAAATGAAAATAAAATCTGAACCCATTTAGTGCATTTAATTGACATATTACATTCAAAATGCAAATATAAATATATAAATAAAAAAACTTAATTACTTAAAAAAACGTAAACATAGTACAACCTAAAACAAAATAAAAATAATAATAATAATAATAATAATAATAATAATAATAATAATAATAATAATAATAATAATAATAATAATACCTAAACATTGCATTTAAGTTGTGCAACTTAACTTTCAAGTTTCAGTATAACTACAGCTCAAGCAGGACATAGGCCTTTACTGTCTTCCTGAAAGACTTTGTGGTTTTTCTAAGAGGCAAGCATTAGTGGACAGAAAGGTAACCTGGAAAACACATAAAATAAAGAAAAACACATCTGTAACATCTGTATATATCTGTAATATCTGTAACATGAAATTAGAGTTATTTGGAGAATAAACACTCTTAAATGTCTCTGAACACACTGGTGTGTGTGTGTGTGTGTGTGTGTGTGTGTGTGTGTGTGTGTGTGTGTGTGTGTGTGTGTGAACATGAATGACGCTTAGGCTTTCACAAAACTTAGCTAAATTAGGGACATCATAACTAGCCACCATACTGATTTACGGTCTTAAATAGTCGCTACATGTAGCCACAATCCACATACATTTTTACGGGCCTTAATTTCAACTAGCAATCATATTGATTTAAGCTAAGTGCGAAACACAGTGCTCTGTGTGTAGTTACAGTAAATGGACTAAACGAAGCTCTGAGGCAACCAATTTGCCTCGATGATTTTTTGTATTCAAATTACTCGAGGAATCATTTCAGCCCTACACTTCATTAATGAATGCCTGAAAGACAGCTGGTGCATTGGTAAGTCTGTAAGGCATAACATAGTATTTGTAATGTACCTTAGTTGTATGGAAGGCCATCTTAAATCCATACCCTTCTCAAATGAGAACCAGGTTGTATGCGCTCTGTAAGTCTAAGTTTGTAAAAAGACGAGCCTCCCGAATTTGCTCCAGAGCTGCTGGCACTAGAGGCAGAGGGTATGGATAGCGTATGGTGAGTGCGTTCAGTCCCCGATAATCTATACAGGGTGGTAGGCCTCCATCTTTCTTCTCCACAAAAAAGAAGCCAGCAGCTGCAGGGGAGGTAGAAGATTGGATGTATCCTGCATGGAGGGCCTCTTCAATGTATTTCTCCATGGCTTTATTCTCCGGGAGTGAGAGAGAGTAGATCCTACTCACGTTGGGTAGGTCTATGGAACAGTCTCCAGGGCGGTGGTGAGGAAAATGAGTGTCTTTCTCCTTACTAAACACCTCGCGGGGGTCTTGGTAATCACATGGGATGATGGAGGTTTTTGCAATCCTCGGGCTTTCCACCAACGTGGCGACGCAAGGACATGGAATGGTGTACTGGAAACAGGATTTCAGGCAGAGAGGTGACCAGTGTGTTAACTCCCCCTCTTTCCAGGACATATGTGGGTCATGTATCTGCAGCCAGGGGAAGCCCAGGATGATGGGGTTTGAAGGAGAAGAGATCACATAGAAGGGGAGTTTCTCAGTGTGGAATAATCCTACTTGGAGGGTGAGGGAAAGGGTGTGTTGTGTGAGGTATCCCTTCACGATGGGTCGGTTATCAATGGTCGTTACTCATAGAGGGGTCACGCACGGGATGATGGAGAGACATAGCTCCTCTATGAGTTGGTGTTCGATTAAGTTGACGGCCGATCCTGAATCTATTAGGGCTGAGACGACAGAGGAACCATGATCATGATGCAGCTGTACCAGCAGAGTCATACAGGATTAAAAGTAGTCTCCCCCCACCTTGGGTGTAGGAGGTCTTTGTGGGCACGCTGACACACAATGGCCTGAGTCCCGACAATAGAATCATAGATGGAGACAGATCCAGCTCTGATGCTTCTCCTGCGGCACATAGGTGTGGCCTATCTGCATGGGTTCAGCTCCCTCCTCCCGGGATGACTGAACAGAAGTTCTCACCAGGGATCATGTTGGGATGAGATCGAGCACTTGCGCAATGCTGGTGCAGGAGGTTTTCCAATCTGATAGCCATGGTGATGTAGTTCAAGAGGTCTTGATGTCTCTACACCATCACGCCATCTCAGCCTGCAGCACTGGGTGGAGTCCCTCGCAGAACATGGCTAACAGTGTGGCGTCGTTCCACCCACTCTGTGCGGCCACGATGCGAAATTTCACTGCATAATCCTCTGCTGAGTCGGTCCCCTGGCATAACTCCAGGAGCTGCACCAATACGTCCCTGTCGGATATTCAAACACCTCCTGAATGAGTAACTGAAGGAGGTTTTTGCCAGTCCAATGCTCTCCTGGTCAGAAGCGATAGGAAGAAGGCGTACTTGGTTGTCTCCTCCCTGGTAGACGTCAGGTTGGTATGCAAAGAACTTATTGCACTGTCTGTGAAAGCCTTGGCAGTGCTCCGCGGAACCGTCAAACTTTTCAGGAAGAGCAGAATTCAGGCCATACACAGAATAATCCACAATAAACGTATCTGTTCTGAAAGAACAATACTTCGCATCGTAATGTCGTGTGCATGCCACCTATGAACCATAAACCCTGGAAGATACATACACCTTTCCACTGTCTTCGGCTGCAGACTGCTGGACTTCCTGTATATTTTGAGTGACAGATGTTTCGTTCAGTCGGTGGCAAGAATTCCATTCGCAAACTATACCTTTTTCAGTTTGTTGTTTTGTTTTCTGATTTGTTATTTTTTGGGGGTTTATTATTTTGTTTTCTGATTTGTTATTTTGTTTTCACGTTTCTTATTTTGTTTTTAGATTTCTTTTGTTTTCTGATATGTTATTTTGATTTCAGATTTGTTATTTTGTTTAAGGTTTATTATTTTGTTTTCTGATTTGTTATCATGTTTTTGGATTTATTTTGTCTTTTGATTTGTTATTTTGTTTTCTGGTTTGTTATTATGTTGTCTGATTTTTTATTTTGTTTTTGGATTTATTTTGTTTTCGGGTTTATTATTTTGTTTTCTGATTTGTTAGTTTTTTTTGCACTTCTCAGCCACCACAGTAAACAGATAATCTCACATCATGTCATGAAAGTCCTGAAAATGTGAAAAAATCCAATGAAATAGTGGTGATATTGGAAAAATATATTATTTCCATAAGTAGACCAAATTATAAGAGAGAAGCCAGCTGCTGTTCAAGTCTATAAATAATCCAGAAGTGAACAAAGCTGATGAACTTTGAGGAACGGAAGGTTTACCTCGTAGAGGTCAGAGCTTAATTAATTAACTGAATGCGATAAATTATCATTTGAAGCATTATGACAGACTTCATTAAAACATCATGAGCTTATTACACACATTATAATTAAATTTGTTATTAATTTTACTTAAGCAGAACTTAATGCGATAGTTCAGCTTAAAATAAAATGAACATCATTTTCTCCTGATCCAAAATAATGAGCCGGGGCATGTTTCATATCTGAAGTTTGGTTGTTCAGTTAGGCACTGATGCTGTAAGGCTAATGTAGTTAACAAGTAAAGGAACATTATGTCCTTTGTTTTATCAGGGTGGAAAATATCGAGCTAATCACAACTCTCGTGTCGGAATGGGGTATAACTGAGCTAAAACATCACAGCTGACATGGCTATGAATTGTAGCATTTAAAAATCATGAAGAAGGCTGTAGGCTGCAAGAGACAGACTTCATGTTAATACTAGAATGAGTTGCACTTTTTGACTGTAGCTGGGTGTACATAGAAAAGGATACCCCGAAACACAAGGATGCTTTTCTTTAAATTTTTTCTTTAATCTGACTGCTGTTATCAGAAGAGTGACAGCAGTCGATGGGAGCAAAATAAAGGAACTAAAAACCTTGGTTAACTGAAATTTAGTGGGGTGTACTACATAACTCTGGCTTAAAACAAATTTCTCAAAAAAAAAACATTAAAAAAACAAATAATAATAATAATAATAATAATATTAATAATAATAATAATACAACTACTGGAATACAGCAGTAGCTAAGTTCAAAGAAAGTAAAAAAGTATATTAGCAAAATTATTTATTCTCCACATGTTGACCATGACCATATCAAAAATATACATTTAATCATGCATCAATAAAACACATAAAGATGCTTAACAAAATATAAAAAACATAAATTATCTCATAAACACAGTATCAAATTATGAAACTTACAAACTTGATAAATCCAAAATCTGTTAGCATCATACCCCTAGGCCCACTCGTCGCCACTGCATATGTCGAGATTTACGTACCCAGTGTTCTTTTAGACATAACTTAGCAGTACATATTAAAGACATTAAAGAAATCTTACCAACAAAGATGATGCTTCAACTCGATGGTTGCTGCAAGCACTATGCATGGAGCTCTTTCTACGAAGTAAACATTTGCACAAATGCAAGTAAAAACATGTGAACAGTTGTCATGTGAGTAGAACAGAATCCTCTTAAAAAAGGCCAAGTACATTTTATATAATTATACATACATTTATTTTTACTACTTGGCCACATGACCATATAGTCCACAGTTATAGTGAAGAGAAATTATTCAGAATCTCACTCTCTGGTGTCACCCAGATGAGGATGTGGTTCCCTTTTGAGTCTCAAGTTTTCTTCCTCATATCGTCTGAAGGAGTATTTCCTCAGCACTGACTTTCTCATTAGGGATAAATTTAAATTTAATATCTGAATGTATATATTCCTGTAAAGATTGAGGATGATGGAAGGTTTCATTGTCATTCCAGATCATGTGGTACATAAGAGGGAATGAAACTAAGTACTGAGGTCCCATTGATAGCAGCCAAAAATAAATACAACTAGATTAAAATAAATAAATAAATAAAAAAAACTCTAAATATAAACCACACTGATCGGGAATAACATTCTGAGCAGTGAGAGGTGAAGTGAATAACACTGATTATCTCCTCATCATGGCACCTGTTAGTGGGTGGGATATATTAGGCAGCAAGTGAGCATTTTGTCCTCAAAGTTGATGTGTTAGAAGCAGGAAAAATGGGCAAGCGTAAGGATTTGAGCAAGTTTGACAAGGGCCAAATTGTGATGGCTACACCACTGGATCAGAGCATCTCCAAAACTGAAGCTCTTCTGGGGTTTTCCTGGTCTGCAGTGGTCAGTATCAATCAAAAGTATCCTTTAAGTCCTGTAAGTTGCGAAGTGTGGCCCTTGGAGGCCCCACATCACAACCTACAGGACCTAACGGATCTGCTGCTAATATCTTGGTGCCAGATACCACAGCACACCTTCAGGGATCTAATGGAGTCCATGCCTTGATGGGTCAGGGCTGTTTGGGCAGCAAAAGGGGGACCAACACAATATTAGGCAGGTGGTCATAATGTTATGTTTAATCGGTATATATAAAAATATAGCTTAGAAAGTTGCAAATTAAATTGAATTAAAAATGATCTGATTTCTATCATCAAGAAGGCTGAACTGTGCAGTAGAAAGAATTCAGATAATAGTTTAGACCTAGCTCTGATTAAATATGACATTTTTATGGTTACTGGTGGTTAATTTTAAAGACACCATGGTCAAGAGGTTATATACTAAAGCCACAAATATTAAATTATTTCTGAATTTCTAACTTAAATTGAGAAAGAACATTTAACTAATTGAGCCCATGCAGGAATTTAAACACGGAAATGATTGATAATGTTAAACCTCCTTCACCCTTCCAAGGAAGAGGAATAATAATGTAGAGAATGTAGTGAAAACCCAGTAAACACTATTTTCACTATCTATTTTCCAGTATATTTCTTCACCAAACTGTGAGCTCTACACAGTCAACGTGTTCGCTGTTGAACTGCTTCTCGAACTGTTTGTACACCGCACTGATGGCTCAGGAGAGGAACACAAACAAACAAACAGCATTTTAATCTCTTTCTAATGATCATTACCATGCAAAATATTTATAAAGGCTGAGATTTGTCAGTAATTGTTCCACTATTTCATCCTGTCTTTTATTCCATTAAACATTCCTTACAGCTTTTTTTCATAATAAATATATTTACTAGTATATTTATATATTATATATACTTGATTCATTTTATCTAAGTGGAATATACTTATTAAAAAATATACTTATTAAAAAAG
The DNA here is from genome assembly GCA_033459395.1 of Hemibagrus guttatus. Taxonomy (NCBI): domain Eukaryota; kingdom Metazoa; phylum Chordata; class Actinopteri; order Siluriformes; family Bagridae; genus Hemibagrus; species Hemibagrus guttatus. Next base: position 5,127,106 of record JAUCMX010000001.1, read on the forward strand.
AGAGAGAGAGAGATGTCCAAAGTGCTTCAGAATTAGAAAATCGAACTAACGTAAAATACCGAGCAACATCAACACACATAGAGACATCAGCAACTTTATAAACTCAATCGATAGCAAAACATTTCTCCAGTACTCAAGCTTCCCACAATTCACAGTGCTAAAGAATTCCTGGTGTTTTTTTAGCTAAGGCTTAAAAATCTCCATTTATTGGGGTGATTCGGATATAAAGTGGGAGATTATTCCAGAATTTAGGAGCAAATACACTGGAGAATATGCTGATAGATACTTCCCAGCAGGAAAATTTGAGAGCACAAGAGCACAAGATTATTAATGTATAATATTGGGGAACAGGACAAAAAAGTATTTTTATTTAGTAAAAATAGATAGATAGATAGATAGATAGATAGATAGATAGATAGATAGATAGATAGATAGATAGATAGATAGATAGATAGATAGATAGATAGATAGATTAATAAAGTGACCTTATAAATATAAGTTAACTTCAGTGTAGTTAACTTATACATACTTGTACACACTACACCACATGGCTCTAACTGGATTTAGGTTTCTCTAGAAGCTTCTTTAAACTTCCACGTCTTGTTATCTGAATTAGATTAACCTCATTTCATTTTTATTGAATATTTAATAACACTCCCGTCAATGTGAAGACCTCTGGTTTTTGCACCTGTGGTCTGTTTTTTATTATGTGTGTGTGTGTGTGTGTGTTTGTGTGTGTGTGTCTCACTCAGTAAACAGATTGGGCCAGCTTTTATTCAGTGCTGCGTGCTATGTTTATTAGGTGGTGATGTTGAGCGGACGGTCAATTGTGCACCGCAAACAGCTCCATCGATGCGGAAACGTCTTTGCTGATTTGCAGCCCTCCTGCTGCTAATTGATAGACAAATCGATCTGGTGGTTTTGCCACTTAAATTCGCAGCGGAATGGCCATGATCAATCAATCTGCATGAGGACTGGTTCCTTCAGGAGTTTGGCACGACCGAAAGGATGATAACGCATCCGGAGATAACATTCGTCTGCAATTTTTGAAAAACTTTTTTTTTTTTCTTTTTTTTTTTTTTTTTTTTTACACACATTTAGGGAATGTGAATGCCAGGAGAAGAAGAGACAGAAAAAAAGCATTTAAATGTTATCAGTCATCTGTGAAAACACACACACACACACACACAGATGTAAGGATAAATCCAGAGGTCTGATAGGTTTAGATGTGTCAGTAGCAGCTGCAGCTGGCGTGTGTGTGTGTGTGTGTGTGTGTGTGTGTGTGTGTGTGTGTGCGTAGCTCTTATCACTAGTGGCCTTATCTCCATGTAGCAGGTTCCTCTGTAAACAGCAGCGTTGTGCCCAGATCTCTCCACACACTCGTCACCTTCGGCCTCTTGGTTATTTCAGGCTGCTGGTGAGCAGTGATGCGCGACACTGCTTTTTTCGGCCTTTGACCCATATTTGTGAAAAACGAACCCGCACCTGCCTGACCTGGTTTAAAAATGAGGAATGTAATGTCTCCCGAATTATGCTGCAAATAATAAAGTGTTTTATAGAGCACTTTTTATTCACAAGCACTAGCTCAGAGTGCTTTCAAATGAGGTAGTAAAATAAAACTAAACACCAAACAACACACAATCTTTTCTTTTTCTTTTTTCTTTAGTGTACCTCTAAAGTTCTGAATTGAAAACTAATTATCCTTTCTTTATTTATGTACCTTGGATAATTTTTAAACTACATTTTATCCACATTTTTAGGTAAAATCTCCTCACACACTGTATATTTACACTGATATTTTACATTAGGGCTCATTTAAGAGGAAAGAATCAAGCAACTCCAAAGCAAAGCTGATTTAATTACCTGAATTAAAAATAAATAACCAACAGGAATCAGTTAAATAAATAAATTATTGGATCTAATTATCTCATTTAGATAAGTCAAATTATTCAAACCCTTACAGAAAAAAAATCTACTAAATGGCTTGCTTTTAAAAATTTATGATCTTTATGTCATCTTCATTTGTAAGCAATTAATTGTATTAAAAAAATTATCTATTTATTTATTTGTTTGTTTGTTTGTTTGCTTGATGTTTAAACATGTTGGTCTATTTTTATTTTTGATAAATGGTTTCTTAATTCTTTTACCCACGATATTCTACGGCACCAGTGATAATGGCACCAGTGATTTAGTGATTTATTCTATCCAGCTCTCTCAGCTTCCAAAGATTCAGCTTTCATACTAACCCCACCGTCATGCTGGTCATTCTATAGATCACTAACTGACTGATATCAGTTATGTTCATCGAAAAAAAATTCTCCTATTAACCCTTTTTACCACTACACTGGCGTTACATTACACTGCGGAACGGAAATCGACTCATTGTGCATTTTTATTCGGTGTAAAAAACTGGATGATTTTCTGGCTGTGAGTCTGATATAAAATGAGTCAGGACTCTGTTGGCTTTCAGTGTGTTTTAGACGTGTGTTTTTCCCTCTGTTGGATAACCTTACACAGAATTTTACTGGTTGTAGATAACACCTTCGTATATTATATTTGCACTCAGGGCATGCCAGACAGCAGAAATGGGTTTGATATCAACTTTGAACCTACAAACATTTATGTAAAAAAAAAACAGTTTTGGGTTTGTTTTGTAGCTTTTCTCTAAATATATATGCCCCTAGTAGCCTAGGTAAAAAAAAAAAGAAATACTTACAAATTACTACAAATTCTTAATCCCTAATTTGAGTGCAGTTTCAGGCAGCTACGCTAATTCCTTTCCATTTGTTTCCCTTCTTCTACCCATCCCCGAGACATACAGAGATTGTGTCAGCTCCAGTGTCATCCAGAGATGGACCAGCTCCAGCTGGGTTCTGCTTTGTGAGGACTGGAGTATTCAAAGCAGCACTGCCAACCCTATGTGGACGACAACAACCTCCTAATTAATTTACACATAACTTTCTACACATGCTGTATCTGCATCACACAACTAATGCAGAAAGGACATTGTTCATATCACACTCTCCGGTGTCACCCAGATGAGGATGGGTTCCCTTTTGAGTCTGGTTCCTCTCAAGGTTTCTTCCTTATACCATCTAAGGGAGTTTTTCCTTGCCACAGTCGCCTGAGTCACCTCAGGCTCGCTCACTAGGAAAAATTTTGTCTAACATCTAGGACTGTTTATTTGTATGTTTATTGTTTCTTATGTTCTATAAAGGGGGGGGGCACGGTGGCTTAGTGGCTTAGTGGTTAGCACATTTGCCTCACACCTCCAGGGTTGGGGGTTCGATTCCCGCCTCCGCCATGTGTGTGTGGAGTTTGCAAGTTCTCCCTGTGCCTCGGGAGTTTCCTCCGGGTACTCCGGTTTCCTCCCCCAGTCCAAAAACATGCATGGTAGGTTGATTGGCATCTCTAAATTGTCCGTATTGTGTGATTGCATGAGTGAATGAGAGTGTGTGTGTGTGCCCTGCGATGGGTTGGCACTCCGTCCAGGGTGTATCCTGCCTTGATGCCCTATGATGCCTGAGATAGGCACAGGCTCCCCGTGACCCGAGTGTAGTTCGGATAAGCGGCAGACAATGAATGAATGAATGAATTAAATAATAAAGACATTTCACAGACTATCACCTCCATCACTATCACTTTATAGACATCATGATTTTCAGTATCAGCTCGTTCCTCTAGAAAGTGAGCATCAAAATGTCGGTTCCAGTCCATGTGAACTCACTGATCAAATTCATGACATGTTGTTGAAAGACAGATAAACGTCTGTTGACGTGTTAAGATTCAGTTGATAGGCTGCTTAGTGACAGCTCTTTGATGGGGTTTACAACATCTGGACTGTCTAGACCAGACTGTAGTTTGTAAGCATGGACCCAACCAACAGGTTCTAAGGGTTCGAGAAAAATTTCACAGGAAGAGTTTGAAAAAAATGAAATGTGCAGAATGGTTGTTTTACCGCTAAAAATTAGTCAAGGAAACAAAATATGTCAAAGCCTGAGGCAAATGACCTTCAATAGTAGAATAACACATCACATTGAACTTGAACAGGGATGTGGTAGCTTAGTGGTTAAGGTGCTGGAAGGTGTTACAGATTAGAAGGTTGTGAGTTCAATACCCAGGTCCATCAAGCTGCTACTGCTGGGCCTGTGAGCAAGGCCCTTAATTCTCAGTTGTATAACATTATATAAAATGTAAGTCGCTCTGGATAAGGGCAGCTGCCAAATGGCATAAAGAACAGGAATCTGAGTAGCTTTTCACACTGGCAGTTTAGTCTGAAACAGAGCACAGTTTGTGAAAGCTTTCATGTAAATCAGGAAGTGTGCTGTGTTATCAACCCCGAGACTACCTGTAGGAGTTCAGTGTGAGTGTGAGTGTGGTGGTGTGAGTTCAGTTACACTGAAATTGTGAACTTGGGAACTCATACTTGGGTCAAGACTTGTTTATTAGTTTCCATAACACATGTACTATGAGTGGCAGGGAAACATTGTGGGACACAGAGGATGTAAAGTGATGTGTCTTGATGTATCTGTGCATAATATAACAGCACCAAATAATTAAAAAAATCATAAAAGCTATATTGGGTCAATATGGTTGTGTTGCTTGTAATGTGGATGTAAGATCAGAGCACCAGGGCTAAATAGAATCGAGTGGGTCTGAAACCAGAACAAAATAGCAAGGGCAACGAAAAAAAAACACCACTCACACTCAGATTCGGACCTCATGAAACGTACACAGAGTGAAAACCTTGCTAACAATTAGAAAAATTGCAGGTTGCGTAAATATGTAAAGTTTTTTCTGTTAAAAGGGACAAAGCAACTTTAGAGAAATTGATAAATTCAGGAAATGTATCCCTAATAAGCAATAACTCCAAGAAATCTTGAGAGGAACCGAAGAGAAAGGGAACTGAAGAGTGTGATTATAAATCATTTCCTGCTTATACCTGTGTACTATATGATCAATAAGTGTAATTATATTACCAGGAAATTCTAGTTTTAATATAATTCAGTCTACTGTTCATGGCCTAGTTCATCGAAGCGAAACTGTCCGTATCTCTTCATCACAACCTCAGCACTGATTTGGAATTGAATATGGAAATATATACAGTACATCACAAGTCTATCCCAGATGTGTTTACTTTTATCTTTTTATCCTCCAAGGGCAAAAGAGGCTGCAGTTTTTCATTCCAACTCTTTTGACATGTCATGTATTACATCTGTCTTGTTGTGACTTGTGGTGTTGTGTGACGCACACATGGGCTTTGGAAAGGCGCTGAATAAAATACATTACTGTAATTAGGATTATTAATGTGAATGGAAGCAGGTCAACTATTCAGGAGAGAGAGAGAGAGAGAGAGAGAGAGAGAGAGAGAGAGAGAGAGAGAGGAGAGAGAGAGAGAGAGAGAGAGAGAGAGAGAGGGATAGGGATAGAGGGATAGAGGGGAGAGAGGGGAGAGGGGAGAGGGGGAGAGGGGAGAAAGAGACAGATAGAGAGAGACAGATAGAGGGGCACACACGCACACACACACACATACACACGCATGCACACACATACACACGCATACACACACACTTAGATTATTTATTTGATTATTTATAATCTTAGATTATTTATTTGTTTGTTGAGAGAGAGAGAGGGTGGGGGGAAGAGAGAGAGGGGGGAGAGAGAGAGAGAGAGAGAGAGAGAGAGAGAGAGAGAGAGAGAGAGAGAGAGAGAGAGAGAGAGATCAGGCATTGAATTCTCATTCACCAGAAAATGTTGATTATATTTTAATGTTTTAGAACAGCAGCTCTGACAGAATTGCAGCTACAGAACACAGGTTTGTGTAACTCATTCTTATACATTAGCATTGCTCTAATACTGACTAACTCACAGGGACTGAGAGGTCTTTCTTTCTTTCTTTTTTCTTACAAATCGTGTTACAGATCTTTTTCTATCCTCCTTTGCCGAACCTCTGTCAGGTTGAATGGGAAACTTTGCTGTACCACTACTTTCAGATATCTCCAGAGATATTCTGTCAGGTTCTGGCTCTGACTGGACCAATCAGGGACATTCCGAGACTTGTCCCAAAGTCACTCCTGCATCTCCTTGGCTCTGTGGTTTTTGGGTCATGTACTTTGATTGGTTAATCTTTCCCTCGATCCTGACAAGCCTCTCAGTCCCTGCTGCATGAAATACATTCACGCAGCATGATGCCGCCGTCACTGCGCTTCACTGACAAGTGCGAGCCTGGTTTCCTCCCGACATTATTCTTAGCATTGAAGCTAATTTGAATTCATTAGCTAGCTCACAAGGTACATGAAAGCTCAAATGGAGAAAAAGCAGAGACTATGTTTAACTCAATGTGTAAAGGGACTCATTATGTATTTTAATACAGACTATGGAAAATAAGGCGGCTCTTGAACTTGCAGGGGGCAACTTTATGTTGCAGGGAGCAACTTTATGTAGCCACAGTCCTTATTTTCTACTGATAATGTCCCTTGTGATGGAGCACATTGTATTTGCACTCTTGACAAAAGATTTCGCAGTATGGGGTGTGGTGCTACATTTGTTACTTTTTAATCTTCATCAATTTCATTCAAATAAGTGTTTTTTTAATGCTAATTGACTGTGTGCTTATGCTAGCAATAGTTTTAACAGTAGGCTGATGAACGGAGCTGTGGTCGCACAAGTGGTTAAGGCTCTGAGCTGTTGATCAGAATATTGGGGTTCAAACCCCAGCACTGCCACACTGCCCTTAGCCCTCTTTGCTCCAGGGGTGCTGTATCATGGCTGACCCTGAACTCTGACCACAAACCACAAAGTTGGGATGTATGAGGAGAGAATTTCATAGTGCTGTAATGTTTATGTGACAAAAAATAAAGGCTTCTTATTATTCTAATAAGCTTGGGCTGTACAGCGATGCAAAAGATCAGTGATACACACCAGAGTGTTCATCAAGAGCATATGTTTATACTGAACGCACAATTTCCTGGACATCTTCGCTAAAACTGGATCTGCTGCATTTTGAGCTAGCTAAAGTTTATATAACTCTTTTACCAGTACACTAGTAATGGAAATCGACTTTTTAGATATTTTCAATCTGTGTAAAGAAATTAATGATTTTCTGGCTGTGAGTCTGATATAAAATGAGTCAGGACTCTGTTGGCTTTCAGTGTGTTTTAGACGTGTGTTTTTCCCTCTGCTGGATTATCTTACACAGAATTTTAGTGGTTGAAGATAACACCTTTAAATTTTAGAGGCTTATGCACAAGCACTTGAGGCATCTCAGAGAGCAGAAATGGGTTTAATGTCAACATTTACGTTGAAGATAGAAACATTTGTATGAATAAAAACAATCCATTTTTATTTTTGAACCTTTCTATAAATATATTGCTCCTAGTAGGCAAGGTACAAACAGAAATACTTATGAAAAAACTACAAATCCCTGAGAGTCTACTTTCAGACGATCTATTACCCACCACTGTAGAGTTTGACAAGACAGTAATAAACAGTTGTAGAGATGTATGTTACATGGTACTCGAATGCTAAACCAGCATCGTGAGTTGTTTTAACAGAAAAGCTGTCAAGCTCAAGGGCAAAATTAACAACCGTTTCCCATTCAACACAGCACACTGCTGCTTGAGAGTTGAGAGAACCATATTAAACAATGTCACATGATTGTTATTAAACAGAACTTCGGTGAACTTTCCTTTTGGGTGAGGTTTGTTTAAGCAAATGAAAACACAGCACTTGCAATCACAATCAAAACTACTGGACTGAAAACGTCTGAGTAAGGTCCAGGTTTCAGGAGTGTAACTACAATTAGTGTAACTACAGTGAGAAAGCAATTCAATCCTGAATCAATACAAGTTGGGATTTCGGTTTGTGAGCCACACACACACACACGCACACACACATATAGATATATAGTGACACAAGCCGCACAAAACACCCTTCTGAAACAGCGCATCTGAGTGTGGCTGCAAGGCGAATGAAAATGCACCAAAACCTGATGGACCAATCAGGAGCGCTCCCTAACTCTTTACCTACTAGGAGAAAATTCTTTTAGGAAGCCAGTCTTAGCAGTAGAATGAGGTAAGAATTGAGATCTGGGTGGTGTCTAATGTTCCACGCTCTCTCTCTCTCTGTCTGTGTTCCAGAGTTGATGACGTGAAGAAGACGACGCTCCCCAACCTGCTGAGCCCAAGCCACTCTCCTGGGGTCCGCCTCGCTGCCTTGCTACCCTGCTGCTTCACCTGCGCTCATCCTACACAGACTGAAGCCTTCAGCACTGCCATACCTTCACCTTCATCTGAGTGACATTTTCTTTATTTTTACTGATTTTGCACGTTATCTAAAATAAAAGAGCACTATTTTCCTTGAATCCCATGACTCTGTACCTTTCCTCCTTGTTCCCCTTGCTGCAGCTATTATATATATATATATATATATATATATATATATAATATATATATATATATATATATATATATATATATAGAGAGAGAGAGAGAGAGAGAGAGAGAGAGAGAGAGAGAGAGAGAGAGAGAGAGGGAGAGAGAGAATATAATACATTTATGCCATTTGGCAGAAGCCCTTATGCAGATTTCATCACATTTTTTTTCCAGCTGAGCAACTGAGGGTCTTGCTCAGGGGCCCAGCAAGGGCAGCTTGGTGGAGCTGGCATTCAAAATCACAACCTTTCAATCAATAGTCCAACGCCTTAAACAGTAAGCTACCACACTCCCACATAAAAGTTTTTATAATGTATTTATTTTTTAATAATGTATATTATATAGAATATTTAATATTCATAAATAAACTAAAATAAAAAAATAGTTGCAATAAAAATAGAGATTACAATTATGTTATGAGACATCTGTAAAACAACAGCCATAAATGGTTACCTCTCTTTCTCACACACACACACACACACACACACACACACACACACACACACACACACACACACACAGACACACACATTTTCTATATTTTCCCTTTGTTTATAAAGATAATACATATTCTATTTTAATGTTACTACTTTTGTTCTGTATTTATCACAGGAAATGGCTGGCGTGATGCTCTTCACGCTTAGGTGATTTTTTTTTTATTATGATTTATACATCAATTGATAAAGATTTGTTTACTATTTTTTATTTCTCTATTTCTGACCAATCAATGAAGGATTGTTTTTCTTTGTTAGTGTTTTTTTTTTTGGTTTATATAATTCTGTGCAGAAAAAAATTGTGATTAAAAAAGTATTGAATTCCACTTTATTTATCAGACAGAAATGTAAAACATTGCACATTTCCAGGGATTAAACATTTCCACTACTGCTCTGTCACTTCCTCTTGATTGAACACACTCGGTTGAATCCCTCATGCCCTTGTAAGTCTGCTCTGTCTCTCTATCGGCGTGTGTCAGGTGCATTAGGTGAGTATTATATGAATGTTAGATAAGGGATCACTGTAGACATCAAGCGCACAAATTACCCAGAAGGCACTGCTCAAATTCTGACAAATAACAGATGATGCTGTTTATAGGTGGAAACAGGAAAAGTCTCCAGAGTGATGTTTGAATTTTGGAAGAAATTGATTTACAAAAGTGTAAAAGTTTATTATGTGTTTGATGGATTAGAACTGCTTTGGGCTGGATACCTCTTCAGTCATGCACTACAAGATCGCTAACCATCACTCAATGATCCTTATAGGGGAGAGCATGGATTATTCCAGACATAAGTGTGACTTTTCAGAAGTTTTTAAATTATGACGTACAGCCGTATTTATTTATGCCATATTCAGAATGCAAAGAGAGCTGAATCTGAGAGCATCTGGTTGTAACATTCAGTCTCATGTTAACATCCTTTTCATAGCCAATAACCATCTTAAAATTTTTACATGAACTTGGGAAAACACAAATAGATTGTACTTGACTCCAATACCAACTGAATTATTTGTTTGATAAAGAAAAAAAAAACATCGCCTCAGGCTTGCTCATTAGCGATTAATGTTAGGGATAAATAGTAACAAACTTTATCACTTTTATTCTAGACTGCTATAAAGCTGCTTTGAGACAATGTCCATTGTTAAAAGCGCTATACAAATAAATTGAAATGAATCGAGTGCAAGTAACATAGACTACAGCCGCGTCCCAAATCATTTACTTATACACTAACCTACTCCATGTTGTACAGTGGAACCTCGGCATACGAATTTAATTCGTTCTGGAGGTGAGTTCTTAAGGTGAAAATCTGTATTGCGAAACGAAGTGTATGTAAACTGTATGGCTGCTTACCAAGAATTGACCTAAGCCAAGCATTCTATGTCAAGGGTCTTCACAGGAAGTTGTGCCACCAAGCTTGGGCTAAAAATAAACCAGATCACCCATGGCACCAATCTGTCAACAAAAAAAAAGGACGAAAAATCATGTAGCTTTTAAACACATTCTAAAAGCAATTTTGGTATCGCTGACTGAAAAAAAAAAATCTTAAAATTCATAAACTCGCTCGGTTGGTTTTGCATGTTTTTCCACTGACACAAACAAGTTTTGAACAGCTCCTGGACATATGTGCAGCTTAGCCAGCATTTGGTTTGGTTCATGTGCCAAAAATGCTTTATATGGCGATGCAAATTTCTTACCAAATTTCAATTCTAAAGGCAAAAATTTGTGAGGGAGGGCATTCGTATGCCGAGGGTCCTACTATAATCATGCACATTAACCTGGATGAAGCATTGCTTACGTAGCAGAAAAGGTGCGGAGCTGCAAGGTGCTGACGATGGATGAGGAAACATTTTCAAGAAGGGTGACAGGTGATGACACGTCTTATACATGTCTTTTAAATTATTAGGTTAAATTATGCCACATATGTTGTGTGATTTATTTGTACAGTACTATTGTACTCAGAAGTTGGTTAGGGGTGTGGTAGCTTAGTGGTTAAGGTGCTGGCCTACTGAATGGAAGGTTGTGAGTTTGAATCCCAGGTCCACCAAGTTACAATTGCTGGGCCCCTGAGCAAGGCCCTTAACCCTCAATTGTATAAAATGTAAGTTGCTCTGGATAAGAGTGTCTGCCAAATGCTAGAAATGTAGCTATTGACCACAGCCAGATTATTGCAGAAGAAAGCTAGATAGTGTGTCAAGGAAGTCAGCTTTCTCTATAACTTCTCTTCATTTTCAACTGATTGGTCTTTTCTAGTGAGACATATTTTATTTACTGTATACTGATACTGTATATACCCATAAGAAGACATGAAGATCTGTTCGGATTCACAAATGTGTGGATAATATTTGTATAATGCATGTCAGGTACAATAGTGAGAGAGTGAGAGAGAGAGAGAGAGAGAGAGAGAAAGAGAGAGAGAGAGATAGAGAGAGATACTTGTAGAAAGCCACAAGTTTAGTTAATAAAATCATCTATATATTACATTATTTCTGTCATGAAATGGAGGCCAAGCTGGATACAAGTTTGATAAAATAAAAAACAAACAACCAAGAAATACGTGAGAAAAAAACCCTCATTAAACGTAGATAGATAGATAGATAGATAGATAGATAGATAGATAGATAGATAGATAGATAGATAGATAGATAGATAGATAGACAAATAAATAAATAAATAAACAAACAAAGACTGAGTGAAGCTGGACAGAATCAGCTGTGACTGAGACATACCCCTTAGAGTGCAGAAATCTTTGAACGGTGTTTAAGTATGTAGTTATGCCAGAAGTCTGAATATTAATTTCAGGAGACAATAGATGTTACAGATGCAGTTGCAGATTTTCTTGAATGAAGCTGAAGTACGCACAAAACACAAATCAAAACAATGTGAATCCCACCATTGAGGAGAAGAAGAAGAAAAAGAAGCCTTTATTATTGCTACACATACATTGCAGCACACTTTTCTTCACATATCCCATCTGAGGAAGCTAGGGTCACAGCAAAGGGGTAATTATGATGCACCCCTGGAGCAGAGAGCGTTAAGGGCCTTGATCAATTGCCCAACAGTGGCAGCTTCCGATCAACAACCCAGAGCCTTAGCCACTTGACCCACTACGGCCGCCCTGAAATGGGAAATAAACCCGTGACTCATTGTAGTTGTAGAAATAAATTAGAAAGATGCGTCCTAAATACTATTGCTCATTAGAGTGAATGTGAAACATGTGCAAAGCAGTGTGCTGTGGTGCAGTGTGCAAACATGGTGTGCAGTGGCTGATGGGAGACGTGGTACTGTGCTGATCTGCCATAACCCTGACGTCTAAAATGTGTACTGCTATATACGTTTAACTCAACTCCAGTTCCTGCACCTTGAATGCACTGTGACTGAACGCGTGTTATAAAAAAAAAAGTGTCACACTGTCAACAATACTAAAAATTGTTGCCTGCTTTAGGACAAGGATACATTTAAAAAAAAAAAAAAGAAAAATTATTACGATTTAGCATTTATAGAAGTCAATGAATCCAAAAAAAACAAAAACAAACAAACCCCAAAATGAAAAGAAATCATAACAGAGGTCATGGGGTCATTCTAGTAAAACAGTATATTATGGCTAGCTGAGGGCAATCGTTGTGTGTGTGATATTTCTTGTCCTATCTCTCGTTCTCCTGGAGTCTCGTTCAACCGAAACCTGTGTGTTCGTGGCCGAGGGCGACGAAAAAAAAAAGTAAGGAGGAGAGTTGTGACTTATCGCACACTTTCATTCTCCTGCATCCCTTACTGTTTCAGAGAGACTGCAAAAAAAGAAAACACCACACAGCCACAGGCAAAGCAGCGGAAAAAAAACACTGCTCTTCTCTTTCTCTCCTTCTCTCTCTACTCCTACTCTCGCCTCTCTCCTGAGGAATAAATGCCCATTTAGAGCACAATGATGTCTGTAGTGTCTAATTTTGCAAATGAATTCTACATTGAGTTGCCAGTTTATTAGTTAGTAGGTCAGTATGGCAAATAAACCCGCGACTCCTTGTAATTGTAGAAATAAATTACAATAAATAAATAAATTAACATGAAAAGAAATTTCAGAAGGAGGAAGGGATAACGAACCTCGACCTCGCAGTGCGGCTGATGTGCTGATGTTGTTGTAGCATGATGTGCTCATGTGGTCATATGAGTCACAGTATAATTGGACATACTGCCATTTTCCTTATATATGACACTAGGAACGATATGAAGATTATCAGAAGCTTATAACATTAAAACCACTGACAGGTGACATTGTTTAACTCATTACAATGGTGCCTGTCAAAGTGTGGGATATACAGTGGAACCTTGGCATATGAATTCCCTCCCTTCCAAATTTTCACCTTAAGAATTGAAATTTTGCAAGCACTTTGCATCAGCATACGAAGCTATTCTGACACCAAACGCCGGCTATATTGTGCGTACGTCCGGGAGTCATTCAAAACTTCTTTGTGTCGGTGGAAAGCCAAGCAAAGCCAACCGAAGCGAGTTTATGAATTTTACAATTTTTTTTCAATCAGTGAAAGCTGTTTCGAAAGAGTCAAAAAGTTCAAAAGCTATGTGATTTTTTGTGTGTTTTTTTTGTTGACAGATCGATGGTGTGGGTGGTCTGTTCTATTTTTAGCCCAAGCTTGTTGGCATGACTTCCTGTGAGGACCCTTGACATGGAATGCTTGGCTTGGGTCAGTTCCTTGTAAGCAGCCATACAGTTTACATTCGCTTCGTATTAGTAATGTTGGTCATATGGTGGCTGGAACAGATTATCTGCTTTTACATTATTTCTTATGGGAAAATTTGTATCACAATATAAATTTTCCCATTAAGAACTCACATCCAGAACGAATTAAATTTGTATGCCGAGGTTCCACATTATTAGGCAGCAAGTGAACAGAGAGTTTTCGAAGTTGATGTGTTGCAAGCGGGAAAAATGAGCAAGTGAAAGGATCTGATCATCAGAGCTACAGCATGGAGGACTGGAAGATGTCGGCCTGGTCTGATGAAGTATGTTTTCTTTTCCATCATGTGGGCATCCATGTGTGTGTATACGAGTGTTGCTTATCTGGGGAAGAGATGGCATCGTGATGCACTATGGGACTATGGGAAGAAGGCAATCCAGAAGAGGCAGTGTGATGCTCTGGGTAATGTTCTGCATGGAAACCTGGGTTTTCGGAATTCATGTGGATGTTATTTTGGCACACACCACCTACTTAAACAATGCAGACCAAGTCATAGAAACAGTATTCAGTGTCCTCTTACCTTATCCATAGCGGCTTACATTTATCTCATACAAATGAGCAACTGAGGGTTAAGAGCTTTGCTTAGGGACCCAGCAGTGCAACTGTAGGTTAAGGGTGTTGCTCAGGGACCCAGCAGTGAAACTGAGGGTTAAGGGTCTTGGTCAGGGGCCCAGCATGGCAGATTGGTGTTCCTTGGATGCAGTTATAGTTTTCTATAACTACATGCAGCCAAGTGTTTACTTTCTTATATATGCCAGAGTTATGACATCACACATTCACGAGCATAACCAATTTGAATGAAACCACTGCAAATCAAATCTGTCTTTATATTATACATCAATAATACACTATATAGCCAAAAGTTTGTACACCCCTGACCATCACTTCCATATGTGCTTGCTGAATTTATTCTCCTTTACTGTTATAATATGCTCTGCTCTTCTCTTCTGGAAGGCTTTCCACTAGATGTTGGAGCAAGGCTGTGGGGATCATTAGTGATCATTCAGCTTCAAGAATATTAGTGAGATCAGGTACTGATATCAGGTGAGGAGCTCTGGGTTGCAGTCAGAGTTCCAGTTTATCCCTAAGGTGTTCAGTGGGGTTGATTCAGAGTCAGGGCTCAGTGCAGCACAATGGAGTTCTTCCACTTCATCCTTCACTTCCACACCATGTCTTTATGGAGCTGTGTGCTTTGTGCAAAGGTACATTGTAATGCTGGAACAATATAATTGTTCCAGTGAAGAGAAATTGTAACAGTACAGCATACAAGAACATTGTCTACCTTCACTTTTGTGGAACAGGTTTGAGTGAAAAAACATCATACTTTTGGCTACATAGTGTATGATAGTAATATTACTCCAATATTTAGAGATAGAGATATCATATCATGTGTTTGTGGTATGTTTGTGATGTGATATGGTATTAATTGTGAATTTTGGCATTCGGCTCTGATATCTCTGCTTTTCACTACATTAAAGCCCTCGAAAATTGTAATCAAAAGGCTTATTATTTTGCAGAATACATCATTAAATAGTGCATTATTAAACATCGGTCATTTATTATTGAACATTTATTTGTATGTTGAATAAATATCCTGGAACTCATAGACCTTTTTTTTTTTTAAATCCTCACTAAAAGATCCCTAAGCATCCTAATGTGTGATGCTATCATTATTTCTGTCACCTCTCGCTTTTTATCACAGAATCTGATGAAACGCTTAAGTACGGGAATCAAAGGCTCGTGATTTGCTAAAGAGATCAAGCCATGTTTGTCCATTAAAGTTTAATTTGAACGTAAGTACAGGAAATGAAGTCTCCTCTTTTTTCCATCTAAAGATTTGTATAATGAAATCTCTTTGATCCCTCGTTCCCCTCTAATCAAAACGTGCTCCTCGCTCGACTTTCGACCCTCCTCCTTCTCCTCTGCTAGCCCTTTATCTGATTGGATGTCTGTTGACATAGCATTATGGAGAACGAGTGTCTTATCTGCACTAATTGGTCCAGGTGGACTAATTTGGCATCTGCACTCATTTTCATGCTCATTTTCATACGGCTACAACTTTTCCAGGGTCGTGTTTTGCCTGTAGAAAAATCTTTTTTTCCCCTCTTGTTCATTGTTCTCTCTCTCTCTCTCTCTCTCTCTCTCTCTCTCTCTCACTTAACCCCTTGTCCTTCATTTCTGCACTTTCTCTCTACTTTCTTCCCCAAGGCTGTTGGTTTCTTTACTTTTTATTGAGTTCCACAGATAATTGTGAGCCTTAAAATATGGAGTCGATAGCAAATGTGGTGAGATGGTGAGGTTGCGTGTGGGAAGACAGGATTGTGAATGCCAAATTTCAATAGATAACATCACGTAGAAATCTCACAGGCTGGGAGTACACACACGCTTCATAATGTAGTGCCACGTGTTTCTGCTGCGAATCCGCTGAAACATTTTATACTCCATTCCTCAATAGAGCGAGTTCTGAATAGACTTTTTTTTACAGCTTTTATTCCAGCTGGTACAGCATATAGAAGGGTCAAGTACAGCATGACTCAAAACTCACATGGCCAATTTTTCAACTCTGCAGTTCCGGAAGGTTCTATATAATGGAATGGTCAGAGGCATCAGTGTTCACCATGCTTTCAAAATAGTCGATGCTTTAACTTACAGCTGCCTTGTGCACTGCAGATAATGCAGATTATGAGCAAAAAAAAGTTCAGCGCAGCCATTTTAGATTTTTAAAATGCCCTTAATGGACTTGTGTCTCTCTTCATCACTGATAAAGGGTTTTTTGGGTTTTTTTGCCCTCAGGATGCTGAGACCTTCAGGCCTGCTGCCATCTGGCTGTCTCTCTGCACTTATAGTTTTAAGTCAAATTCCAAACATGATTAATTACATTGATTTATGATTACATTAAAGTTGATGTATTTGTCTGCTGAGTCTTTTAATTCTTACTGAAATTATGTTCATATTTTAGTTTAAATGTGCTTTATTTACAGCTTTTTGTGTACGTACCTCACCTGTTTATATGGATGCTGTTGATATGGATTTATATGGATGTTTGGAAGGCTAATGATGTGAGGTATTAGCTAGCATAAATAATAGTTACTTCTACTTAGCGCAAATCAAACATCCACATGTACACATGTATGGTTTAAATATTTATTTATTTATTTATTTATCTATCTATTTATTTATTTATTTATTTATTTATTTATTTTCATTTTCACTTTCATTTTCATTTTCGTAATTTGCATTCTTAATTTATTTACTTATTTTTTTACTTACCTGGTTATGTTTTTCTTTTTTAATTAAAAACTCATTTCTTTTTCTTACTTTATTGACTTACTTTGCTGACATAATTTCAGCATACTCTATATTTCCCAAAGTTTTGGGACACCCCTCCCTTTGAATTCAGGTGTTGTTTTTCAGGGGTTGGGCTCGGCCCCTTAGTTCCAGTGGAAGGAATTCTTAATGCTTCAGCATACAAAGACATTTTGGACAATTTTATGCTCCCAACTTTGTGGGAACAGTTTGGGGATGGCCCCTTCCTGTTCCAACATGACTGCACACCAGTGCACAAAGCAAGGTTCATAAAGACATGGATTGTCCAAATTGTCCAAAATGTCTTGGTATGCTGAAGCATTAAGAGTTCCTTTCACTGGAACTAAGGGGCCAAGCCCAACTCCTGAATTCAATGATTTGTAGGGGTATCCCAAAACTTTTGGCAATATAGTGTATGTTTATTTTCAATAATATGAATGCTTACATCTTACTTACTTCAATGTTTAGAGATTTATCTTTCTTACTTACCTAATATACATAATCAAATTATTTACTTACTTAACTATTTATTGAGGGTGGCACGGTGGCTTAGTGGTTCGCACGTTTGCCTCACACCTCCAGGGTTGGGGGTTCGAGTCCCGCCTCCACTGTGTGTGTGTGTGTGGAGTTTGCATGTTCTCCCCGTGCCTTGGGGCTTCCTCCAAGTACTCCGGTTTCCTCCCCTCGTCCCTGGTCCAAGGACATGCATTGTAGGTTGATTGGCATCTCTAAATTGTCCCAATTGTGTGAGTATGTGTGTACCCTGAGATGGGTTGGCACTCTGTCCAGGGTGTATCCTGCCTTGATGCCCAATTAGGCACAGGCTCCCTGTGACCTGAGAATAGATCGGATAAGTGGTAGACAATGAATGAATATTTATTGAACTAACTTCATTGACTTACTTTCTTTTTATTGGTTACTTACTTATATCATTTTATTATTCATTCATTCATTCATTCATTGTCTTCCGCTTATCCAGAGCCGGGTCACGGGGGCAGCAGTCTAAGTAGGGATGCCCAGACCTCCCTCTCCCTAGCCACTTCCTCCAGCTCTTCCGGAGGGACCCCAAGGTGTTTCCAGGCCAGCCGAAAGACATAGTCTCTCCAGCGTGTCCTGGGTCTTCCCCGGGGCCTCTTTCCGGTGGGGCATGCCCGGAACACCTCTCCAGGGAGACGTCCCGGAGGCATCCGAAATAGATGCCCGAGCCACCTCAACTGCCCCCTTTCGATGTGGAGGAGCAGCGGCTCTACTCCGAGCTCCTCCCGGGTGACAGAGCTTCTTACCCTATCTCTAAGGGAGCGCCCCGCCACCCTACGGAGGAAGCTCATTTCGGCCGCTTGTATCCGGGATCTTACCCTTTCGGTCATGACCCAGAGCTCATGACCATAGGTGAGAGTAGGAACGTAGATTGACTGGTAAATCCAGAGCTTCGCCTTCTGGCTCAGCTCCTTCTTCACCACAACAGAACGGTACATAGACTGTCAATCTCACGAGCCATCCTTCCCTCACTCGTGAACAAGACCCCAAGATACTTAAATTCCTCCACTTGAGGAAGGACCTCCCCTCCAAACTGAAGGGTGCAAGCCACCTTTTTCCGGTCGAGAACCATGGCCTCGGATTTGGAGGTGCTGACCCTCATCCCAGCCACTTCACACTCAGCTGCAAAACGCCCCAGTGCATGCTGTAAGTCCAGGCCTGAAGAGGCCAACAGGACAACATCATCTGCAAAAATCAGCAATGAAATCCTGTGGTCCCCAAACCGGACTCGCTCCAGCCCCTGGCTGCGCCTAGAAATTCTGTCCATAAAAACAATGAACAGAACCGGTGACAAAGGACAGCCCTGTCGGAGCCCAACATGCACCAGGAACAGATCTGACTTACAGCTGGCAATGCGAACCAAGCTCCTGCTCCAATTTTATAGAGACCGAACAGCCCTTAACAGAGGGCCACGGACCTCGTACTCCCAGAGCATCTCCCACAGAATGCCACTAGGGACACGGTCAAAAGCCTTCTCCAAGTCCACAAAACACATGTGGACTGGTTGGGCAAACTCCCACAAACCCTCGAGCACCCTGTGGAGGGTATAGAGCTGGTCCAGTGTTCCACGACTAGGTCGAAAACCACATTGCTCCTCCTGTATCCGAGGTTTGACTAACGGTCAGACTCTCCTCTCCAGTACTCTGGAATAGACTTTCCCTGGGAGGCTGAGGAGTGTGATCCCCCTATAGTTGGAACACACCCTCCGGTCCCCCTTCTTCTTCTTCTTCTTCTTCTTCTTCTTCTTCTTCTTCTTCTTCTTTTGGCTTTTCCCTTCAGGGGTCGCCACAGCGAATCATCTCTCTCCACCTATCCCTATTTTCTTCATCCTCAACACTTGCACCCACTAGCTTCATATCCTCATTTATTCCATCCATATACCTCCTCTTTGGCCTTCCTCTTTGCCTCCTGCCTGGCAGCTCCATGTCCAACATTCTCCTACCAATATACTCACTCTCCCTCCTCTGAACATGTCCAAACCATCTTAATCTGGCCTCCCTAACTTTGTCCCGCAAACGTCCAACATGAGCTGTCCCTCTGATGTACTTGTTCCTAATCCTGTCCAATCTTGTCACTCCCAAAGAGAACCTCAACATCTTCAGCTCTGCTACCTCTAGCTCTGACTCCTGTCTCTTCCTCAGTGACACTGTCTCTAAACCATACAGCATGGCCGGTCTCACCACTGCCCTGTACACCTTCCCCTTGATTCTCGCTGATATTTTCCTATCAAACAGAACTCCCGACACCTTTCTCCACCCATTCCAACCTGCCTGCACTCACTTCTTTACCTCTTTCGCACACTCTCCATTACTCTGGACTGTTGACCCCAAGTACTTAAACTCCTGTACCTTCTTCACCTCTTCACCCTGTAACCTTACTGTTCCACTTCCCTCCCTTTCATTCACACACATATACTCAGTCTTACTACGACTGACTTTCATTCCTCTTCTCTCCAGCGCAAACCTCCACCTCTCCAGGTTTTCCTCCACCTGCTCCCTGCTCTCACTACAGATCACAATGTCATCTGCAAACATCATTGTCCAAGGAGACTCCTGTCTGACCTCCTCTGACAATTGGTCCATCACCATAGCAAACAGGATGGGGCTCAGAGCCGATCCCTGATGCAGTCCCACCTCCACTTTGAACTCCTCTGTCTGACCTACAGCACACCTCACCACTGTCCTGCTCCTCTCATACATGTCCTGCACCACTCTGACATACTTCTCTGCTACTCCTGACTTCCTCATACAGTACCACAGCCCTTCTCTTGGCACCCTGTCATACGCTTTCTCCAAGTCTACAAACACACAGTGCAACTCCCTCTGACCATCCCTATACTTCTCCATCAAAATTCTCAGAGCAAAAATTGCATCTGTTGTGCTCTTTCTGGGCATGAAGCCATACTGTTGCTCACAAATGTCCACTACCTTACTTAACCTAGCTTCCACTACTCTTTCCCATAGCTTCATTGTATGGCTCATCAACTTTATCCCCCTATAGTTGCTGCAACTCTGCATGTCACCCTTATTCTTAAAGATCGGCACTAACACACTTCTTCTCCATTCCTCAGGCATCCTCTCACTCTCTAAAACCCTGTTGAACAAACTAGTTAAAAATTCCATTGCTGCCTCTCCCAGACACTTCCAGACCTCCATCGGGATGTCGTCAGGACCAACTGCCTTTCCACTTTTCATCCTCTTCAAAGCCTTCCTGACTTCATCCTTTCTAATCTTATCTACTTTCTGTTCCACAGAGTTCACCCCTTCTACTCTTTTTTCCCTCTCATTTTCCTCATTCATCAGCTCCTCAAAGTACTCCTTCCATCTCCTCTGTACACTCTCCTCACTTGTGAGCACCCTTCCATCTCTATCCTTAATAACTCTAACTTGCTGCACATCCTTCCCATCTTGATCCCTCTGCCTAGCTAACCTGTACAAGTCCTTCTCTCCTTCTCTAGTGCCTAACCTAGTGTACAACTCATTATATGCCTTCTGCTTGGCCTTAGACACCTCCCTCTTCACTCTTCGCTGTAACTCCTTGTATTCCTGTCTATTCTCTTCAGTCCTGTCCATGTCCCACTTCTTCTTGGCTAACCTCTTCCTCTGGATACTATCTTGAACTTCCTCATTCCACCACCAAGTCTCCTTATCTTCTTTCCTCCTTCCAGATGACACACCCAGCACCTTTCTCCCTGTCTCCCTGATCACTTCTGCTGTAGTTTCCCAGTCATCTGGCAGCACTACCTGACCACCCAGAGCCTGCCTCAACTTCTGTCTAAATTCCTCACAACATTCCTCCTTTTTCAGCTTCCACCACTTGGTTTTCTTCTCTATCTTTGACCTCTTCTTCTTACAGACCAACAAAGTCATACTACACACTACCATCCTATGCTGTCTGGCTACACTCTCTCCCACTACCACTTTACAGTCACTTATCTCTTTCAGATTGCCTCTTCTACATAGGATGTAGTCTACCTGTGTTCTCCTACCTCCACTTTTGTAAGTCACTCTATGCTCCTCCCTCTTCTGAAAATAAGTGTTAACCACAGCCATGTCCATCCTCTTAGCAAAGTCCACTACTATCTGTCCTTCAAGGTTCCTTTCCTTAACTCCAAACTTGCCCATCACCTCCTCATCACCTCTGTTCCCCTCACCAACATGTCCATTAAAATCCGCTCCTATCACCACTCTCTCACCCGTGGGAATACTCTCCATCACCTCATCTAATTCACTCCAGAATCTCTCTTTCTCCTCTAACTCACAACCTACCTGTGGGGCATAACCACTAACAACATTCAACATCACCCCTTCAATCTCTAACTTCAGACTCATCACCCTGTCTGACACTCTCTTCACCTCCAGGACATTCCTCACAAACTCCTCCTTCAGGACCACACCTACCCCATTTCTCTTACTATCCACACCATAATAAAACAGCTTGAATCCTGCTCCTATACTACGAGCCTTGCTACCCTTCCACCTGGTCTCCTGTACACACAGTATATCCACCTTCCTTCTCTCCATCATATCAGCCAGCTCTCTACCTTTCCCTGTCATAGTACCAACATTCAGAGTTCCTATTCTCAGTCCTACACTCTTACCTTTCCTCTTCTCTCTCGGTCCCCCTTCTTAAAAAGAGTAATAATAATAAAGAGTAAAATAATTTTATTATTCACTCATATATATACTTTCTTTTTATTGGTTAATTGGTTACTTACTCAATAATTTAATCAATTACCTACTTACATCTTAGAATAGAATAGAATGTCTTTATTGTCATTGTAACATTCATTCATTCATTGTCTGCCGCTTATCCAAACTACACTCGGGTCACGGGGAGCCTGTGCCTATCTCAGGTGTCATAGGGCATCAAGGCAGGATACACCCTGGACGAAGTGCCAAACCATCGCAGGGCACACACACAATGGACAATTTAGAGATGCCAATCAACCTAACATGCATGTCTTTGGACTGGGGGAGGAAACCCCCGAGGCACGGGGAGAACATGCAAACTCCACACACACGGCGGAGGCAGGAATCGAACCCCCAACCCTGGAGGTGTGAGGCAAACGTGCTAACCACTAAGCCACCGTGGCCCCCCGTCATTGTAACATGTACAACGAAATTAAAAAATGCTACCCAATCAGTGCATCACTCATTATATTATAAAACTAAAAAAGGAGCATAAAAAATAAATTAAGAAAATAGATAAAAATAAAAAATAATCTTGGATACTTACTTTCATTTTTCTTGATTATTTACTTACTAACTTACCTACTGATTTACTTAATTATTTACTTTATTATTTGCTTACTTACGTATGTACATACTATACATTCTTTTTATTTGTTACTTACTTATGTAATTTAATTATTTACTCAGTTATCTACTTACCCCTTACTTACTTACTTACTTACAAAGTTACCTATGTACTGTACATCTTTTTTACTTGCATACTTACTTTCATTGTCTTGCTTACTTGCATACTTCCTCCGTTCCTTGCGGCGGTGGTATCTCAAGAGGTTAAGACCAGAAGATCAGGGTTCGAGCCCCAGCAGTCACCAAGCTGCCACTGTTGAGCCCTTGAGAAAGGCCTCCAACCCACCCTGCTCCAGGGGCGCTGTCTCATGGCTGACCCTGTGCTCTGACCCCAACCTCCAAGGATGGGATATGCGAAGAAAGAATTTCGCTGTGCAGTAATTTATATGTGACAAATAAAGACAACTTAACTGACAACTTTCCTTGACAACTTAACAATCTAACTTCTGTCCTTCCTTCCTTTCTTACTTACAAAGTTACCTACTTACATCTTACTTACTTGCATACTTACTTACTTACTTACTTAGTTACTTACTCAATTCAATTATTTACTCAGTTACACATTTACCCCTTACTTATTTACTTACTTCCTTACTTACAAAGTTACCTACGTACAGCTTTCTTACTTGCATACTTAGGTTCTTATTCTTAGTTAATTACTTATGTATAATTGAATATAGATTGGTCTTAAAACTAGATCTTGAGCACTCCAGAATGAGCAATTACAGTTGACATTTGCACTGTATCAGAGTGTGTTATTTACAGGCTAAACTGGTTTACACTTGAATAAAACTTCTACTAAGTCTAAGTCTCATGAGGATCGGTGAACTTGCTAGTTATTACAGAAATGCAGAGATTTAAAGGGTTTGTGCAGATGCTTGACAGTCTGATTATGCTTGATTTTCAGAGATTTGAAATGTGCTTAACCTCTCAAGGTCCCTGCTCATTTAATTATTCATCTTAAAACCTATGAGGTGATAATTATATTCATTCAGCAACTACTGTGAAAACTGGATGTATTTATAAAAGTGAGAAATGTAAGTGTCAGCCAGGGAGATTAAGGGCTTCATTTTGGACATGACTGGTGAGTGTTTGATGTTTCCATTCTAGGGAAAAACAGAGATTGGATCATTTCTGGACTTATGACCAGACCATTACTTCGACGTATGACCAGTACTGCTGCCTCACAGTTTTTACACAAAAAATATTGCATATATTACACAAACATGCACTAAAAATTATGATTAAAAATAATTATTCATTTCTAATTATTCATTTCTAATTATTAATAATATTAACTGTATTTTTCTATTTTATTGTTACTATTTTTATTCTATTTTTTATTCTTCTTTCTTCACATTATGGACAGCCCAAAAGCATTTCATTTCATGCTTCCTACTGTGTGTGGTTGTGTGTGTGTGCTGATAAGTTTGCACAAACTTTGCAATGAGATTAAAACTATTTGTCAATCTACCTGTCCGTCCGTCTGTCCGTTTATCTATCTATCTATCTATCTATCTATCTATCTATCTATCTATCTATCTATCCATCCATCTATCCATCTATCCATCTGTCTATCTGTCTGCCCATCCGTCTGTCCATCCGTCTGTCTATCCGTCTGCCCATCCGTCTGTCCATCTATCTATCTATCTATCTATCTATCTATCTATCTGTCTATCCGTCTGCCCATCCGTCTGTCCATCTATCTATCTATCTATCTATCTATCTATCTATCTATCTATCTATCTATCTATCTATCTATCTATCTATCTATCTATCTATCTATCTATCTATCTATCTGTCTATCTGTCTGCCCATCTGTCTGTCTGTCTGTCTGTCTATCTATCTATCTATCTATCTATCTATCTATCTATCTATCTATCTATCTATCTATCTATCTATCTATCTATCTAAGCTTTGATTTAAATGTTTTACAATTTGAAAACAAATTTTAGAAAAAAAATTACATATATTTGTCAGGTAAGTTCAAGTGAAAATCCTGCATATGGTGTAAAAATCAAGAAAAGAATACAGCACAATAAAAAAGAATACCAAAATACAACAAAGTACACAAATCTCTCTTGAAATCACAGCAGGCATGTTGCAATATTAACATAAATCTCTACTATAAAGCTCTTCTCTCATGACTGTTAGCTTCCTTGACACTTTAATTCCCAAAGACATGGTTACTGTGATGTGTTTGACAGTTTGGTTTACGTTTGGGTATGTATAACTGATCTCCTTATAATCTTAGCTGAGTAATTACTTTCCCCTTGCGTCTGTCTGTATATCCGTTTCAGGAAGAGGAGCTGCTGGAAAGTTCTCTGGGGGATTTGGTGTGATGAAGCTGCTACATGTAATTAAAAGAAATGTAAACAGTCTGAGGTTCTGATGCAAACAGAACCATGCCGAGATGCTTGATTGGGAGACTGGGACAGGAAGCGCTTGATCTGACAAGACACACAAATTTACTTTGTTGAATAAATGGTTGGTAATCTTTTCAATTTTTTTTATCACACTTAAAAAGATCAAAGACGGAATTTCAAATGAAGGGCAAATGTTATTTAGCTGCATTGAAAATGTTCAGAAATATATATAGGCTTAAGATTTAATGCAATTTTTACATTTTTAAAGTCAATTCAATTGATAAATAAATAGATAAATAAATAAATATAAACATATTTATATGTATTATTATTATTATTATTATTATTATTATTATTATTATTATTATTATTATTATTTTATGTTTCCCTAGTTTATTTAAAAACTCTCCTTTTTTATTATTTTACTTTGTTGATTTTTTAAAAAATACTTTATTTTCTTACATACATGCATACATTTTAATTTAGAAAATCAATTCAATTTTTACATTTTCAAAGTCAATTTTATTTATTTATTTATTTATTTATTTATTTATTTATTTATTTATTTATTATTTCATATTCACGTTTATTTTATTACTTTACTTACTTCATTTATTTACTTAGTTACTTACTTTTTGCCTTCTTACATACATGCTTACTTAAAAAAAAATGCAATTTTTACATTTTCAAAGTCAATTCAATTGATCATTTACTCTAAGCATTACACCCAACACACCCTTACTATAAACCCACCCACCACCACAGTACCACCTTACCTTTACCCTTAACCCCTCATTTTAACTCATATTCAGCACTTTAACACTTTCCATTAAGCTTTCCTCTACTATCAGTATTTTAACATTATTTATCAACACAAACAAACCTGTGCTCAAACCTTAGCAGAAGTTACATTACAATAATTAACACATTAATTGATGTTTTCAGATTAATTATCACCATCACCAATTATCACCAAGATTAATTATCACCATCAATATTTATTTTCCCTGGGGAAATCGCAGTGAAACTGACAATGAGTATACCTTTATGAACATTTGTAAAATTGTTAAAATTCAGAATTGAGACTATAAAGCTCAAATTCTTGAACATTTTTGTGGATTTATTTTTATTCACAGACAAACAGCAAGTGCACATGCATTTTATTTTTAAACAGGCATCAGTTAACGTGTCAAATCTACAGCACTTTAACAGTACTTTAATGTTTTCTCTGAAGTTTTTTTGTTTTCTCTGAGGGTTTTAATGCTGAATTTAGTTTCCCGATAATGTTACTGATAATTAATGTAGTAAGTAACGAATAAAAACACTGCCAGATATAATAATCAATAGCAGGATCCAGCCCACAGTTTCTGTTACCACTCCACTCAGTGCCTCGGGAGGTTTTTTTTGTGATTGTTGTGGCCAAAAAATGCTTCTTTTTGCAAAAAACAACTTGAATCAGTGAAACTGCAAGCACAGGATTCATTCTCGCTTTAAACTTTTACCACTGAAGACACATACAGGAAGTGGTAGCTTAGTGGTTAAGGTGTTGGACTACTGGGTGGAAGGTTGTGAGTTTGAATCCCAGGTCCACAAAGCTGCCACTGCTGGGCCCCTAAGCAAGGCCCTTAACCCTCTGTTGTATAAAGTGAGATAGAAATGTAAGTTGCTCTGGTTAAGGGTGTCTGCCAAATGTCTCTAATAACTCATGTGAATGGAAGAGGATTTTGGCTGAAAACATGTTCTGATGGAGTCACATGACTTGTCTTGCCCTAAATGTGTAAAAAATCTGTGAGATTTTTTTTAATTGCAAATTCCTTTCAGTTATTACAAAGTTTGCGTAATTTTGCATTAATTTCTGCGATGCCCCAGTGTTATTTCTAATATCAACACATCCCAAGTTATTTTTTTAAATTCCGCTCATACAACAGCAATTTTCCTAAACTTTTTATCACATCATCATATTTTTATCTGTAATACTCATTACAATTATGTTATGAGACATCAGTGAAACAACAGCTGTAAATGGTTTCCTCTCTCTCTCTCTCTCTCTCTCTCTCTCTCTCTCTCTCTCTCTCTCTCTCCCTCTCCCTCTCTCTCTATTTCTCTCTCTCACTCTCTCTCCCTCTCTCTCTCTCACTCTCTCTCTCTCTCTCTCGCTCTCTCTCTCTTTAAACCTTTTATCTTGAATTGAATAATGAAAAAAAAGCTTTTCATGTAGCAGATACATCTTGCAGATGAAATGCGTCATTTTCAAAAACTTGAAAAACATGAGACAAGGTTGTGGTCAAAACTAGAGGGCAGGTGATCATCAGTTACACAAAACACACAAATCTAGCCAAAATGTGAATACTAATCATAAACTAGGTCAATATATAGCCAGCAATACTTTTATATCAGAGGAGTGTTTGTGTGATTATATAGTGTGTGATAACATGTGTGTGTGTGTGTGTGTGTGTGTGTGTGTGTGTGTGTGTGTGTGAATCTACTGACCTGATAGTTCCTCAAGAGCTCTTGGTTGCACAATTTCATGTGACTTCATGTAAAACTGTCGAAAGGATAATATTTACATTTACATTATTTACTGTCCACCCAAATGAGGATGAGGTTCTCTTCTGAGTCTGGTTCCTCTCAAGGTTTCTTCTGCATATCATCTCAGGGAGTTTTTCCTTACCAACAGCACCTCAGGCTTGCTCATTAGAGAAAAATGCTAAAAAAAATGAATAGTAACTTTAAACTTTATTTACTAATATTTATTAATATTATACTATTCATTCATTCATTGTCTACTGCTTATCCGAACTATTCCCATATTTCTATACTTCTGTAAAGCTGCTTTGAGACAATGTCCACTGTTAAAAGCGCAATACAAATAAACTGAATTGAATTGAATCCATTTGGATGAAATCAGTAGTCTTAGTAATCAGAGAGTGTGTAGTCCAGGGCGGCCATGTTTGTAGGCTGTGAAGCAGTCAGGGAAATGAAGTCCTACACTGGTTATTTTGGTGTTGACCAGACACTGCTTTACCTCTGACTGTTCCAAAATGCTGACAATGGAGACTCCTTCTATAAAATGCTAAGTAAATATTGGAACTAATATCAGAGCTGCTGTAGGAAATCAGATTGTCATGAACACATTCTAATAATCAGGGTCAAACAATTAGCAGTGGTGTTTATGTGCATTTTTTATTTTTTTTAATGAATAATTTACTTTAATGTTACTAGTCCTGCATATTTTCTTTTGACCACATTATTATTATTATTATTATTATTATTATTATTATTATTATTTTTATTATAACTATGAATAATATTAAATTAAAAAAAAAAGTATATATATATATATATATTATATATATATATATATATATATATATATATATATATATATATATATAAACATAATACTATAAATAAATTATTATTATCATAATAATAATAATAATAATAATCCGAGCATTCGTCTTTTTCTGAATGCATTCCTTTCCATTGCTCAGAAACATGCCAAAATATAGGTCTGGTCCTCAGAAAACCAGTGATTATATGCTCCAATCAATTTTCATCTGACTGGCCGAGTCTGCGCCCTTGGTGTAACCAAGATTATTTCCACAAAGATGGATGGGAAGCACATGTGGAGTGGAACACCTTGACAAAGATTGATGCAGTTTGGGAATAAGCTGCTCTCAATGCTACCTATGAACACCTATGCAGGTAATGCAACAGGACAAACTGAGATTGAACCACTGCTTTATCCGTGTAGTGTGATTTACCAATCAATAAAGCAGATCGATCCATCTCTATCACTTTTAGCTATAAACATAAAGTTCTATATAGTTCTAGATGTAGTAAATAATATCGTGTCTAACAGCATATGACTAATTAGGAATAATGCTGTGCTGGATACAAGATTACACTGTGCACAGATTCTAAAACTGATAATATCCAAATAAAAGAGAAAATATTTATAGCAGAAACATACATAAACACAGATATCTTAAGAGTTTACTTTCCCCATTCTCATTAACTCAACTAACATGGCTTAAAATGTGCATGTTAAAAAAAATCTGTACAATTTTTCACTTCAGAAATAATTATACATGAAAACATCACCTTAATGTATGAAGTACACGCTCTGAACATATATTAACAGAACTGTTTTTTAAAAGGAACAATACTTGCTAAAGCAGTTAATAAGGTGCACCAATCTCATAAATAATAAACTGGCAGCTCAGGTATCCCAGGCTGTTTCTTTCCAATCAGTTTCCCAGCTGCTACCCAGCCTCAGTCTGGATTCTGTGTGCCATACATTAATTAAAACACTTCCAGGCTTTAATTCTACACCTAGCCTTCTCTGTAATGACTTGCAATGTTTTGGGAAGAGTCAAACCTGCTTCCAAGCATATATCTAAAGATACAACCGCTGAGCTTTATATTTAACTCCACAATCCAGAAGCACATTGGAGGCATTAAACAGGGCTGTGTAGAGACACGAAAAGGGAGAGATAATTAAGAGATAACAGTGTTACTGTTGCAGCACTGCTAATAAAACACAGGAGTGTGTGATTGTGTGTGTACATAGTGCACAATGCGCTAAGCAGGTATTGTGTATTCGACCCTCATGCACAGAGTTACTAGGCTACAGATTCACCATGACCCTGATTTTCCTCACTATGGCCACTGTACCTGCCTCAAACTGTGTAAAGCTTCAATAATTATCAATGTAATTTTTATTATGAACCTAATTTAGATAGATAGATAGATAGATAGATAGATGGATAGATGGATAGATGGATAGATAGATAGATAGATAGATAGATAGATAGATAGATAGATAGATACCAAACTAATTGACTACAAAGGATCACCACAGAGTCATTGGTGTGGATGATGACAAGCGATCTGTCTTACTCAGGCAGTTATTTCCAATGGTCACCCCATGCTTTGGCATCACAGAACATCAAAGCTCAATAATAGAGACAGACTTTACCTACTCACACAGTGTTTTCTTTTATGACCAACCTCTTTCACTCTCTTATAAGAGCCACTTGTGCTGGTCCCCTGATGCCTGTCATTGTGACCAGGTTGAGTACTCATCTTTCTGGCACTAACATCTGGCAACAATGGCTTGGTCTTGACGTATAGGGGAGGGCTGAGGGGCAGGGTGTCATTTTCTACATCATGGAATTGGCTATTCTTCTTCATTGAGCTGTACACAACACTGCAATACCAATGTCTAAGTGTGACAAGTATCCACTGTCTATGCACTGACAAAACTATTACGTCTGATCTTCCACCAGCATCTTGAAGGGTATGGCCATTAGATATAAAACAGAGAATAGTTTTAAAAGAGAAGGGGTTATGTATTAGCATCACAGCCACCTTGTCTGGACTGGAAGTCAAACATTAACCTAGTTAACCTAGTTTAGCCATGGTAATTGCATACATAAATGCCATAACCACGCTTGCTACATGACTTACATGAAGATTTCCCACTTGACAGCAAAAAAAGACCTTTAATATTTAGATGATAATCATGTTTCAATAAGGTCCAAGATTCTCTGATTATCAAGAAAAAAAAAACCTGAAGGATTCGTTACATTTGCTCGAAATTGAGCCACAGCTTGGTACAAGCAGGACACTTCTGGGAAAGTAGAGGTTTCCTTGCATCCGTACAATATATTCCATGCTTCTGAGACCTCCCATTACTATACAGCGCACATCAACTACTGGTCCTTATTGTCAAGCTGAGCCAAATGATCTGACTCACTGAAAAGAGACGGAATTCCTATCACTTGCAGAAAATGACTATCACTGTGCCTCCAGTATATATCATGAGACCCATCACTATAGCTAAGCCTTACTACATTTTCTAGGGCAAAAAACCACTCAGTGTGAGGTATCAGGGATCACCTACCCAATATACATTTCATATCTTCATATCAGATTGAATCTGCAACTACAAGAGGGGAACCAGAAGCCAGTACCCACAGTTGGAAATAATAAATATTCATATAGCATTAAAGGTATTGTTTTGGCAAGGGAACAACAGTGAGCTGCATCAGGGCATCAGATAATTGAAGTTTATGCCAAATTAATACTTAACAGAACATGTATAGCCCTAGTTAAGGTATGCTTGGAGTGGCTAGCGCTGTTGGGAAGGGATGAGACATTTGGTCTGGTAAACTGCTTCCTGTGTAATAATGATAAAGATGTAACAATAATAGAAACAGGCTTTGCCCACTCACACAGTGTTTTCTTTTATGAACAACCTCTTTCACTCCCTTATAAGAGCCACTCGTACTGGTTCCCTTATGCCTGTCATTGTGACCAGGTTGAGTATTCATATTTCTGGCCCTAACATCTGGCCATAATATCTTGACGTAGATTGGGGTGGGGTGAAGGCTGGGTTGTCATTTTCTACACTGCGGAACCGGTTATTCTTCAACACTGCAATACCAGTAGTATTGAGGTTCGAGATATTTGGTCTGGTAAACTGGTTCCTGTGTCTCCTGACGACTTGATAGAGTTACAGAGATGGATGGCTGTCTTAGTGGTGCTGTATTTCATGAGGTATAACCACTGGCCCCTTGGTTTTAAATGCTTGTCCAAAAGGAAACTGTGCTAAATAAGTGTGTTTGAGAATCTAACAGACATCTAAAGGGTCTATGATTTGTGGCATGCCCACTGGACCTGCCTGATTCTGCCTGATAGTCTACTATAGCGTGGAGATTCTGTCTTGTAAATTACTTTCTTCTGCTGTGGATAGTCCCACATGTACATTCTAAACAGATCAAGGGCACAGTGGCTTTAGTGGTTAGTACATTTGCTTCATACCACCAGTGTTTGGGGTTTGATTCCTGTCTCTACCCTGTGTGCACAGAGTTTGTATGTTCTCCCTGTGCTTTTGGTGTTTCCTCCAGGTACTCCAGTTTCCCCTAATTTCCAAAGACATGCATTTTATGCTGTTTAGCATCAGTAAATTCTCTGTAGTGTATGTCAGCATGTGTTATTTTGTCCTGTAAAGGATTGGGTTCCCTGAATTGTACCCGAGTCCCCTGTAATAGTTCCCAGTTTCCCTGTGTAGGATGAAAAACAGATTACTAACTAACACACTTTTTGTTAATGTTTTATAATCCCACTATTTGGTATCACCTAGAAGATGATGTGTTCTCTTTTCAGTCGATTTCTTCTCAAGGTTTCAATGTCTTCTCTTGTTCAAAAAGAATTGAAATTTCTTTCTGTATAGCTGCTTTTGTAACATGTTTAAATGTGCTAAACAATTTTTTTATAACTATAGTAGAGAAAGAAAGAAAGAAAGAAAGAAAGAAAGAAAGAAAGAAAGAAAGAAAGAAAGAAAAGAAAGAAAGAAAGAAAGAAAGAAAGAAATGTCAAGATTTCAGAAAAATACAAGTGCTTTTGTGAATTACTTGTGCTATGTAAGTTAATATTTAAATATCTAGCAGCTTTAGACTTATAAATTCAAGCTTAATCAATATCACTTAATAGTCGCTTTAGTGCCACATAAACCTAAACACAAAATCTGCAATGTTCACAGTCTCTCTTCAGAAAAGAAAAAGCAAATCAAAAGGGTATGGCGCTGTTGTTTTTTTCCCCTTACTCTTCATTCAGGTAGGGAAGGCATTGTATTGTTGACTGCACAGTCCCAGGTCTGGGCATCAAAGCCATAACCTTACTGTCGCATGAGCCCTTCCGCTTGTTCACTAGTCTCCTGAAGCTGTCTGTATTTCTCTGGGCTGAATCTGGCAGGATATGAAGAAAGGGCTGACAGGACACCTGGGGGCTCAGCTTTTGCAACACATGGGTTCATGGTTTATTTCTGCACCAAACTTCTCACTTGCACATAGTGTGTTGGGGCTGAGAGGGTGGGGGTGTGGGGGTGTGGAAGGAAGGTGGTACCTTGTCATTCTCAGAGCTGCAGAAACTGCTTCCTACATCACATACAATACCCTGCTGCTTCCTGGGTCTTGGTACTGTGCACAGAATTATACATGCTTTGATTAATCGCAACCAGCAAATTCAGAGAAAGCAATTCACATCACTTGACTATCAATGTTTAGAATTATCACGTGATCGCGTGGTGGAATAAAGCTTTGTTGACCATTTCAGTTCAAACACATTTCTTCAGATGCAGTGCTGCATGGGATTTATTTCTTGCTTTATCTATCTATCTATCTATCTATCTATCTATCTATCTATCTATCTATCTATCTATCTATCTATCTATCTATCTATCTATCTATCTAAATTACGTTCATAATAAAAATTAAATTCATAATTATTGAAGCTTTACACAGTTTCAGGCAGGTACAGTGGCCATAGTGAGATAGATAGATAGATAGATAGATAGATAGATAGATAGATAGATAGATAGACAGACAGACAGACAGACAGACAGACAGACAGACAGACAGACAGACAGACAGACAGAAAGTTTTATCATTTAAAAAAACTTTTTAAAGTTTATTAAAATGAGCCTATTTTTAAAGCAGATCTAACACATCTAATTATGAAATTAGCGCCTCCTGGCAGTACGAAACCAGATCTTCACTACGGTTTACAGGTATAGGTCAGAGAATTAATTAGCAATAACTACGGAAATGTGTGTTACTCAGATTTAACCATCACGGAGATGGAAATCAGTGTGTGTTTGTTCCAGCAGATAAAATTAGGCTGAGCATGCTATTTCCTGGCAGTGACCATTTTTCAAAGCATGAAGACAAATTTCAGCAGGGATTTATAAATCTCTGAAAATGATATGATCCAGGGCTTTTGCTTATACAACAGACTGTGTAAACAAACAGCCTTTATATTTCCATTCACTCATGCTAGGAGTTTTGAACTTGAGCGTCACTTGGTATTGTGCGAAGCTGATGTTGCTAGGAAACGCAGAAGATGGTGGAGAGACGCCTCATGATTGAATACAAAAGGACTTAATCTAAACAAATAGACAGCATTGTTTTTTGTCTGGACACAACAAATGGAAAGTTGAAAGTGCTGTTCAGATAAAGGTGCTGAAGGTCTGGATGCTCATTTTCTGAAGGTTGTATAATATACATTTTTTATCTGTTATAAACATAATCTAAATTATGAGAAGTTTTTTATTAATATGATTTTCTGAGAAGATTATAGAACATTTGTAAACATAATAGACATTTGCTTACTTATGGATGCTTCAAACAAATGTATTAAAAAAATAATCGTTGATGTAATGAATGAATTTTTTTTTTTCTGTAAAGATTTTGTGGAAGGAGTCTCCAGATTCAGTGCTTTGTAACAGTCAAACATAAAGATCTTCCAATAAGCTTTCCAAAATGGGAAAGTCTTCATACATTAATATTTCTGGCATTTGGCAGATGCCCTTATATGGAGCAACTTATATTTTTTTATCTCATTTTATACAACTGAGCGTTAAGGATATTGCTCATGGGTGCAGCAGTGGCAGTTTGGAGGACCTGGGATTCAAATTCACGATCTTCAGTTGAGTAGCCCAATGCCTTAACCACTAAGCTACCAATAACACTAGTTTTTGTACATTTAACATGATTTGATCACATAGTCTCCATATATTTAAGTAGTAGCCTTTATTTGTCACATATACTTTACTGCACAGTAAAATTCTTTCTTCACATATCCCATGCTTGGATAAGTGGGTTGGTGTCAGAGCTCAGGGTCAGCCATGATGCAGCACCCCTGGAGCAGAGGGGGGGTTTGGGGCCTTGAGCCTTAACCACTGCCCCCACAAAAGTTACATTTCTGGCATAAGCCCTTATTCAGAGCAACTTAAAATTTGTCTATTTTTTAAACGTTTTGGGGGTTCAGGGCCCAGAATTTGGAACTTGGTAAATCTGGGATTCTAACTGACCACCATCTGATCAGTAGTCCAACACCTTAACCACTAAGCTACCACACCCCATTCAGAACAGTGGAGTTTATGCTGGTGAATGAATGGAGTGACTGTTTACAGCTGCTATAACATAACTGATAACAGGAGCTTGTATTCTGTACACTCCATAACATCTATTACATTACTGTAAATAGAAAAAAATGTACAGTATGAAGTCTTGTAATTAGTCTTTAATTAATAAAAAATAATCTTAGCTTTGGCAAACTGCTGTAGTATAAAAAGAATAAAACATGTCAGGATTATGCTGCTATTGGGAAATAATCAACTTTTGGGTGCAAACTCTCTATGTTATTGCATCTGCAAGTGTTTTAAGATATTTGTAGAACATTGCTCAAATGTTATTTTTGCTCATTACAACCTGACCTTCGTAGACCCTGTCAGACTGCTCTAATAACATCCTCTGCCAGCTGGGTGTCTTTTTGTGTCAAACCATTTTACTTTTACTTTGCACAACCTCTAATCATTGTTTTCAGCTGTTCTGGTAATTAGTCTCATTGTGTCTTTTGTGTCTTGTTTTCTTGTCATGCAAGTATAACCCCTTGTGAGATGAATTCTCTGGTAAGCCTCACGCTCGCCTCTTGTAATTCTGAGCTGCGTTTCTATATTGCCATGCTCTTGTTTATTCTAAGCTCCTTATAGTGCTTCTCAGGTTTTGACCTCTGTCTGCTTCTTCCTGGATAATGATAATGGATATACCTGAATTGACCATTTCTGCCTTTGCCTTGACCCCTGCTATGGACTATTACAATCATTTTTGGCACAGATATAATAAATGGACTTTATATTTACATCCTTTCGCCCTCTGGCTCCAATTCAAGAAAATTACTTGGCCACTTGGTAGCAAATATAATACAATGAAACAAGCGAAGACGTTCACCAGCATTGTAGACCGAGTCTCAGGAATACATAAGATGGAAGCCATTAGAGTTTGTACATAGATACTGGCAATGATTATCTCACCATATGCTGTAGGTTATTAACGTACAGCATTTTTATAGCTCGCTCACATGGCCCAAGAGTCACTTATAAATATTAAATTAGAAGAGCTGCATGTTTTGAGCGTTATTGACTTTGTCATTATAGTCAGCTATGTGCTCTGTTCCTTACAGGCGTGTCTAGCTACTATTTCTAATTAAGACATTATTAAAAAAAAATAAATAAATAAAAAAAAATAAATATATATATATATATATATATATATATATATATATATATATATATATATATATATATATATATATATCTTCTTCTTCTTCTTCTTTCGGCTTTTCCCTTCAGGGGTCGCCAGAGCGAATCATCTCTCTCCACCTATCCCTATCTTCTGCATCCTCAACACTTGCACCCACTAGCTTCATATCCTCATTAATTCCATATATATATATATATATATATATATATATATATATATATATATATATATATATATATATATATATATATATATATAGTCTTAAAGACTTGTGCGTAACTTTAAACTTGGAAAACATATCTATTTTATAAATAAATAAATAAATAAATAAATAAATAAGGGGGCATGGTGGCTTGGTGGTTAGCTCTGCCATGTGTGTGTGTGCAGTTTGCATGTTCTCCCCGTGCCTCGGGGGTTTCCTCCGGGTACTCCGGTTTCCTCCCCCGGTCCATAGACATGCATTGTAGGTTGATTGGCATCTCTGAATCGTCCGTAGTGTGTGAGTGAATGAGAGTGTGTGTGTGTGTGTGATGGGTTGGCACTCCGTCCAGGGTGTATCCTGCCTTGATGCCCGATGACGCCTGAGATAGGCACAGGCTCCCCGTGACCCGAGAATAGATCGGATAAGCGGTAGACTGAATGAATGAATGAATGAATAAATAAATAAATAAAATTCATTTCTTTAACTATGATGAAAAGTAAGGTTTAAAGTGAAGAAAGAAATTTTGAACTTTTGGTAGGAAGGATAAATCTGTTTGGATGTTCTTACGCAACATTTTCAATCATTTTATTAGTCAGAATGTTAACATTAATAACAATATAATTGTTATGTTTAACTGAACAAAAATTTGCAAAAATCTTTGATATTTACTTGTTAAATAATAATTTTAAATGACAGACATCAGCATTTCATTTGTCTCATATATGTTGCAGCATGATGTACACATAACACAGAGTGGAGGGTCAGCCATGATACAGCTTTCCTGGATCAGAGGGGGTTAAGGGCCTTGTTTAAGGGGCCAACAGTGGTAGCTTAGAAGTGCTAGGGCTTGAATCTCTGACCTTCTGATTAGTAACTCAGAGCCTTGACTATTA
The DNA here is from genome assembly GCA_033459395.1 of Hemibagrus guttatus. Taxonomy (NCBI): domain Eukaryota; kingdom Metazoa; phylum Chordata; class Actinopteri; order Siluriformes; family Bagridae; genus Hemibagrus; species Hemibagrus guttatus. Next base: position 5,164,512 of record JAUCMX010000001.1, read on the forward strand.
AGCCAACATGATTAAAGAAAGAAAGAAAGAAAGAAAGAAAGAAAGAAAGAAAGAAAGAAAGAAAGAAAGAAAGAAAGAAAGAAAGAAAATAAATGAATGAATAAATGAATGAATGAATAAATCACAAACATTAAATAAATAAAATAAAATAATGATTAGATCTATATTTCTTAAGTTCTCCAAATATCTGTATTTGGAATAAAACATAAAATGGGCATGGCCTACATTTTGTTTTTCCTAATAGGACCTTTATTTCAATAGGACTTTCAACTGCTTTACTAGACCTCCATAAACAGTGGAAAAGACTGGACAGCATTATTTTAAACAAATTTATTTCTTCTTCACTCTAAAATCAAAAATGCATTTAATTTTGATTTGGGGAAGATAAAAAAAACAAAAAAACACAACAAAACAAAAAAAATTGACAGTCAAAATGTACATTTAAAGAATTAAAGATACAATAAAGGCCAAATAAATGACCACTACATTAGATGCTGCAGGTTTGCGATAAACGTGACACTTAAATTTATGATTCTAGTTTGATGTTGGTTTCTGAATCCTGGATTCTGGATATGCCTTTCTTGTCCTGTTTCACATGATCACAGATTTCTCCCTTTCAATGAAAGGATGATTAAACACCCCCCTATAAAGGTAAGATATAGCCTATAGGTAATGTAATATTAATATATTCAACTTTGCTGCTCAGTTGAATTCAGTTTATGTACCTTTTAAATCATGAAATAACAGTGACTCGCCCTTTTTAGCACCCTAAAAAAAACATGACTGCTAGGTCTCCCTGGTTTCGTTAACATCAGCCAGCAATGGCAACATTCACAAGCAAATTAAAATACTTTTATTGTAATCAGCAGGCTCCTCAGCAACAACACTGGTGTTCACATAGTGATTTACGCTTAACTGTTTACTTAATTTCACACTTTAAAGGAAAACATTTGCAAGACAGTGAGGCAAAGTGCAGTGCAGCTCAGAGAAAATGATAAGATGCGATTAAGAGGATAAAAAAGATGTTTTGGTCTATGGACTTGGGTGTTTATCTTTTCACATAAGACTAGAGTCACGCCTGCTAAATGTAAGAACCATTATTTTATTGCTATATTCAAGCATGTGTGCCCTTTAACAGTGAAATGAGGCATAAAACATATAATGGATAATTCATTTGATACCAAGGAAACTCTTTCAGGACATGCTGAGACTGAAATGTCTGTGTCCTTGTGTCATGACTTTCATTAATGTGGATGGAACCTGTGGTGAGTGCCTCGGTGTGGAACCTGCCGCCTGACTTCCTGCATAAACTAAAGACTGCCTCATAGTGGAAACTACAGACTGCTTCCCTGTGGAAACAAAAGACTGCCTCAGTGGGGAAACAACTGTCTGCCTCCATTTAGAAACTACCGACTGGCTCCCTATAGAAAATAAAGACAGCCTCCGTGGAGAAACAACAGACTGCTTCCCATATAGAACTACTGACTGCCCCCCTATGGAAAATAAAGACTACCTCAGTGTGGAAACCATAGACTGCTTCCCTGTGGAAACTAAAGACTGTCTCAGTGGGGAAACTACAGACTGCCTCCCTTTTAAAACTACTGACTGCCTTACTGTAGAAACTAAAGACTGCTTCAGTGTAAAAACAACTCTCTGCCTTCTTGGTGACACTACAGACTGCCTCACCATGGAAACTACTGACTTGCTCTATATGGAAAATAAAGACTGCCTCGGTGTGGAAACTACAGACTGCCTCCTTTTAAAACTACTGACTGCCTCCCTATAGAAAATAAAGGCTGCCTCAATGTGGAAACATCTAACTGCCTCCCTCTTGAAACCACTGACTGCCTCACTGTGGAAAAACAACCCACTGCTTCCCTGGTGACACTACAGACTGTCTCACCATGGGAACTACTGACTGCTTCCATGTGGAAGCTACTGGTTCCTTCCCTTTGGATCCCACAGTCTTCCTCTTCATGGAAACTACTGACTGCCTCCCTGTGGAAACTGCCTTCTGTGGAAACTACTGACTGCATTCTTGTGTAACATATGGACTGAATCCCCGTTTAACTATAAACTGCAAACCTCTGAAAACTACAGATCACCTCCTTGTGGAAAATATTGCCTTCCTGCCTGCCTGTGGAACCTGCAGACTGCCTCTATGTAAAAACCTACTTATGTGAAGCCGAACACATCAAAAGAGGGACGAAACCACGCCAGCCATTTGAGCCGCCCTGGGCAGACCAAATATCTGCGCGGCCCAATGGACAGAGCAGCGCGACAGTCTGGATAGCGCAGAGATGAGCTGGTTTGCTTGTGCCGCCCAGTGGATAGCGCAGTGCGGACCAGTTTCAGCCGAGCAGCATGGACCAACTTGAGCAGCACTGCTCGAAACACAAAACCTGCGTGACCCACTGGGAAGTGCGACTCTGATAGAAATAGACCCCACCCACCATCAATTTACATTTTACCCACAATTCTCCGCTAGGAAGCGCAAGTGCAAACCAGGCATGTTAGGGTACATAGCAGAAACAATATTAAGTAGTCCTGATATTTTGAATAAAATTGACAAGGCGTTGGAAAATAGAAGAAACACTTCACACAATGCAGAAAATGAAGTTAGAAGGCTTTTTAATCCTCAAGTTTTAACACAAACGAGACCAGCAACACAGCCGTTGCAACCTGACATGCATGTAATTCCATGAAGTACTGTCGAACAACACTGCAGTTTCCATAAAGGAAAAATAAACATAGTAAATTCAAAGTAAGTTCAACTTCATACTGTCTGGCAATATTGTTGTAGCCTAAGCATGAAAAAACGGCTTCCATGTGCACTTTACACTACAGCGGAGAATTGTGGGTAAATGGTAAATTGATGGTGGGTGGGGTCTATTTCTATCAGATTGCTATCGTAGCGCTTGTGGTTTGAGCAGAGCGCTGTCCAAGTTGACACATGCTGCTCGGCTGAAACTGGTCCACGCTGCGCTATCCACTGGGCGGTGCAAGTAAACCAGCCCATCTCTGCGCTATCCAGACTGTCGCACTGATCTGTCCATTGGGCCGCGCATTTATTTGGTCCGCCCAGGGCAGCTCAATCTGGTGGTGCGGTTTCGTCCCACTTTTGATGTGTCCCATACGTACTTACTTACTTACTTAATCGTTTTTTGTTTGTTTGTTTGTTTTGTTTGTTTTGGGGTTTTTTGAGGGGGGGAATCTTAATGAATTCTGGCCATCAGGCAAAAATTATAGAATTTTTTTTAAACCACTATTTCTACACTTCTTTAGATACGTAACTATATTTCTCCAAAAGGATGACTGCAAAGAATTAATTAAATCCTAAACTTAGACTGTCTTACAGTATCACGGATTCACTAGTGTAGATAGCATGTCACATTAAAGTGGCTTTTAATATAACTGTAATCACATTATCAGCATGAATTAATTAACAATAGCTTGGAGACAGACACCTGATATGAGGAGGTTATGGTTTGTGTTGGCTCTCTGTGGAACTAAAAACTACTGAACCCTGGAACATACGTAATGCTGCCTTTACTGTGGAACCTCCCAAGTGCCTCCTTGGAAACCCTAATGATTGTGCCTATTTTTAATCTACCAGCTGCCTTCCTGTGGAAACTACTGACTGCCTCTCTGTGAATCCTGCTGCCCTGTGTGAAACCTACTGACTGTCCCTGTTGGAAACTGGCTGTCTGCCATCATGTGGAATCTCCTGACTGACTCCCTTTAGGACTACTTCTTATTGGACCCTACTGACTGTTTCCTTGTTGTGGAAATGTACCTACACACCTATACAGTGGACTACACAAAGTACAAAGTGGACAAATGCTTTAGCAATGAACACAGCAGGAAAGCTTGAAGTCCTCTGGCACCTCTGCCTTTTTACTCAGCTAAAGACCAAAAGACTAATCCAATTTTTAACTTTCTGTCAGTTGACATTTACATGATAAATGCTCTAAAACTAAGCTCACCTTTCTGTTATTTATTTAGATATTTTCAGCACACATTGGATTTTTCATCCTTGGAATTAATCCCTATCTCTTTTTTATTTAATTCTTTTTTTTTCATCTCCAAATGGTTCAAGCAGATTCGTTTAACGTAACATAAAATCGTTTTTTGTTTGTTTGTTTGTTTTGTTTGTTTTGGGGGGTTTTTTGAGGGGGGGAATCTTAATGAATTCTGGCCATCAGGCAAAAATTATAGAATTTCTTTTAAACCACTATTTCTACACTTCTTTAGATACGTAACTATATTTCTCCAAAAGGATGGCTGCAAAGAGTTAATTAAATCCTAAACTTAGACTGTCTTACAGAATCACGGATTCACTAGTGTAGATAGCATGTCACATTAAAGTGGCTTTTAATATAACTGTAATCACACTATCAGCATGAATTAATTAACAATAGCTTGGAGACAGACACCTGATATGAGGAGGTTATGGTTTGTTAGCTCAAGCTTTATCAGAATATCAGAGGCATAATTAACGCTAGAGTAATTCCTCCTGAGTGGAGATTAGGACTAATGAAGACATCCAGTCACACGCTTCAGACGAACTCTAACACTTTGGGAAATATTGCTCTCAGATTGTCACATTTAGGTCAAAATCCGAGCTCTTTCTCATCCTATAGAGAGGATAAGGCACTCGCTCCTTTAATTATTCTCTTATGAAATTAATTAACAGGATTACTAGAGGATTCCCAATAGGCACTGATGAGCAAGTGGATGAGTGGATGAAAGAAGCCTTTGTCCTGTCGCCTGCTTTTAGAAAGCCTCATACATCATCATGTGCAGTATATCTATAATTAAATGCATCTTTGTATTCCATTGATTCAGACTTTGAGGGTTCATACACTGAGGTTGGGCCCTCATTTACGGTGGCAAGTTGATAGATAAACAGCATGAAAGACACAAATGAGGCATATTCATAAAGTGGATAAAAATGTTAAGTAAACCATTTACAGTCAAGCTTGCATTTGACGAGTCTTTTAGCATAAGAAATAAAATGTATTATGGTCATTAGTCTTGGTGAGAGCCTCTTGGCTAAAATGCTAATTTAAAAAGCCTGTGCAGTTGATGTATGGGTGCTAATTTCGTTATATTGCTTCCTTTACTGAAGAATTGAAGGTAATATCTATAACGCTCGTTGGCATGCTGTGATTGTCTCACCACAACATCGATAAACTGTGTATAATGATGAAAATGTGTTTTTGCCCACACATAAAAAATGAGATCTGAGTCATTCCCAATAAAATACCACCAGAGAAACACAAGCAAGTGCTTCAGAGCGTATACGTGCATGAGGATGTGTGAATTTGTGTTGTTGCTTTTTGAACACACAGTCATCCTTTAATAAGGTGAAGCGATGCATGTAATGAAACGCAGCATCAGAGAAGAGCAGAAAGAGCAATGTTATTGAAGGCTAATTGTAAGCTCTTGCGTCATATCATGGACAAAGATATGCCCAGTCGTGAATAAAAGTCCGGACGGACACTTGAGGCCTTTTTATTTCATCACACTACGAGTTAAATCATATTGCTTGAACGAGAATCTATCATGATTCACTAACCTAACTCCAAAACAGTGTGCTCTGATTGGCTGAAGGCATCAGGATCGATAAGGCATGACTCATAGAGGGTTCATTCTGTCGTGCTTAGAATTTTTGGCTCAGCTTATGCTGCTGTGGATGCTTTCACATGGCATGGGCACTTTTTTCCCCCAACCAAACAGGTCAATGCTTTAATAGACATTCTCTCCTGGGTACTGTAGATCAGTAAGTTCATCATAAAAACTGCCTTATGCTCATCCCAGGACTAGGTATGAACATACTGATCATCCTGAACACCCAGTAATGTCTACTCTTCTATAACTGTATACTGTAATGATTTCTAATCTGATCTGAAGAGGATGGATTCCTTTTGGTGTCTGGTTCCTCTCAAGGTTTCTTTCTCATCTCAGGAAGTTTTTCCACACTAATGTCACCTCTGGCCTGCTCATCGGAGATCTGGATTTCTGTAAAGCTGCTTGTGTCTGTAAGTGTTTATTGTTAAGAGCAATTAAAATAGACTTGAGGATCAGGTGGGATCTTGGGATCTTGTGGTGGTCAATAAGAGTGGACATAGAGGGAATGGAGTAGGTTTTGTAACCAGAAGTTTTTTAATTTAAATTCCAAGATGCTAGAAATTTACTGTTGGGCCAGCTTCAATTCAATTCAATGAATTTGTACAGCGCTTTTAACAATGGACATTGTCTTAAAGCAGCTTTACATAGTATAGAAACATAGAAAGAATTATAAAGTTTAAAGTTAAGTTAGTATTTATCCCTAATATTTGTCCGTAATGAGCAAGCCTGAGGTGACGGTGGAAAAGAAAAACTCCTTGAGATGATATAAAGAAAAAACCTTGAGGAACCAGGCTCAGAAGGGAACCTTATCCTTATTTGGGTGACACTGGACAGTAAATAATGTTACAATTAATGTTGCAATTAATAGGTCAGTGTAATTTCTGAGTTCATTATAGACTGATCACTATAGACTGAAGACTAATTCCTTCCTGCCAAAGTCTTTAAATCTCCACTGATTGAAAGACAAATAGAAAAGACAATTTGAAGTGGTTCAGGTCTGTAATCATGATGTATCCTTTCCAGAAAATCAAACACGGTAAACAGAAAAGCTTGCATTTCATTCCAAAACCAAAGACCCAAATTGTTATTGGACTACTTGCGTTATTTATTCTTTGATTGGATAATATGTGCTTATGCACTTTATTTCAGGTTTCTGCTCCGAAAGCATTTTAAATAAATCAGTAACTGAGAAATTAATTCAGTACCTGCTATTGTGTTTTGCATATTCTTGATTACTGCGTTTGATGTGTTGTGGATGTGAAGCAGGAAGATAACCACAATGCACACTAAGTTTAGGGGGAAATCAGCCCAAAGAAATTAGCTCAACTAGGTAAGTAATTTTACTTACATCCTTCAGTGCTATTGATGATATTCATTTCACAAAAGTAGAAAATAATGGAGTAATCAGTTACGCCTGGGTTTGAGATTATTTTATATACTTGTCTATGCTTTTTGCATAAACTGCCTGAAGGTTGGGAAGCTGTCTGCCTCCCATAATTTTCATGGTTCTTTGTGTGAGGTGGCTAATCTAAGCCTTCAGCTGGATGGTCAGGTTGCCAAAGCATGCTGAGATGCCATGGCACTGTACATTCGCGACAACAACATGAGAGGACAAAAGAAACTCTAAAAGCTCCAATCCTGCACGGCAAATGGAGTCACCGCTGGACCTTACTCTTACACAATCTACTACACTCTGTGTGTGCTGCTTATTAATACTTTTGGGAAAGTATATCCCATACTTTATGGGAACCTGTAAAGAATGAGAGTTCTAGTATGTAACAAAAGTTTTTCTTTCAAAGATATTTCACAAAAGATAATTCTTCATAAAAGAATATTGTGCTATTATACTGTATTAAGCTATAGTTATTGTTCTTGTTAGATGTTTGGCTTTGTGTGTCTTGTGTCAATCAAATGTAGAATAAAATAACAGTTTACATTACATTTAAATAATACAGCTGGTTAGGAGTACATGAGATATTATTAGAGATGAGATGTGAACTAAATGGGTCTGTCAAGCAAACTATAATTTGCCACTTATTTAAGAAACATAACATCAGTGTCACAGTTGGAAATGTTTACAGGTCTGAGAAAACCCATTCGATATGACAGTGGGTGAATTCTGAAAAATGATGGTGAATTTTTCTGCAAATAAGATAATTCTCTGCTTTAAGAAAACACAAATCTTCTAGCAAAAGGAAATGTTGAAATGCCTTTATGTAGAAAACTATTTGTCCTTGCCTATTTGTCTGTAAATATAATGTGTAAAGAGCCAGTTAAGGCCGTCATTGTACCTAATGATATCCTTTTAGCTAAGTGTGATTTTCTCACACAGTGAATGGTACACATTGATAAAGATCACATTATCATCATTATCATTATTATTCATTCATCCACTTATCCGAACTATTCTCTGGTCACGGGGAGCCTGTGCCTATCTCAGGCATCATTGGGCATCAAGGCAGGATACACCCTGGACGGAGTACCAACTCATCACAGGGCACACACACACTCTCATTCACTCACACAATCACGGACAATTTAGAGATGCCAATCAGCCTACCATGCATGTCTTTGGACCGGGGGAGGAAACCAGAGTACCCGGAGGAAACCCCCAAGGCACGGGGAGAACATGCAAACTCCACACACACACGGCGGAGGCGGGAATCAATCCCCCAACCCTGGAGGTGTGAGGCAAATGTGCTAACCAATAAGCCACCGTACCCCTATCATTATTATCACAATAGAGAATGCTTACACACTCTGCACAGAAGAAAAACCTGATTCATTCATTCATTCAGAAAAAATTATTCATGGATTTTACAAAACACATTACTAACAAGATATTTAGTCAATTTCTATAGAATATTATTGAATTTGTCAATGATTATTTATTCACCGATGAACACAGATCATTTGAATAAAGAGATGACAGAAAGTTTACATTTCGTTAGTGATTTTTACGATGGGTTAGCACTCCATCCAGGGTGTATCCTGCCTTGATGCCCAATGACTCCTGAGATAGGCACAGGCTCCCCGTGACCCGAGAATAGATCGGATGAGCGGTAGACAATGAATGAATAAATAGTGATTTTTACCCCATGTGATGAAACAGAGACTTATGTAAATGTTGTTAAGTATTAAACTGGGAACTCACTTCCTTCCAATTCTAAACTTAAACATATTTAAGATTTTGCCAGTAATGCTGTTTGTCTTTAAGTACATGAATACAAGGAGTTGTAAAAGTTGGTTTGTCTTTTAGTGGAATTGGAATGAAATCTTTACATGTGGATTTCTCTCCTTTCACTTTTGGGGTAAGGATTTTAAAATTCAATAGAATAGAATTCATTCATTCATTCATTCATTCATTCATTCATTCATTCATTCATTCATTCATTGTCTACCGCTTATCCGGTCACAGCTATTCTCGGGTCACGGGGAGCCTGTGCCTATCTCAGGCGTCATTGGGCATCAAGGCAGGATACACCCTGGACAGAGTGGCAACCCATCGCAGGGCACACACAAACACTCTCATTCACTCACACACTACAGACAATTTAGAGATGCCAATCAACCTACCACGCATGTCTCTGGACTGGGGGAGGAAACCGGAGTACTGGAAACCGGAGTACCGGAGAACCGGAGAACCGGAGAACATGCAAACTCCGCACACACATGGCGGCGGTGGGAATCGTACCCCCAACCCTGGAGGTGTGAGGCAAAGGTGCTAACCACTAAGCCACTGTGGCCCCCCTTCCCCGAATTCAATTCAATTCAATATAATTTTATTTGTATAGCACTTTGAACAATAGACATTGTCATAAAGCAGTTCCACATAATTATATCAATTCAGGAAACACATTTTTAAAATTTTAATTTTATCCTTAATAAGCAAGCCAGATGCAATCGGGGTGAGGAAAAACTCCTTGAGAAGATATGAAGAAGAAACCTCGAGAGGAACCAGATTCAAAAGAAAACCCATCCTCTTCTGTGTGACAGCAGATAGTGTGTTTATCAAATAATTTCTTTCTATATTGGTAAGCCATATAGTCAAAATGTGCAAACAGAAATTCAGAAAACTAGAAACATGAGTCAAAAACTGTTTGTGGCAACTGCAGTCCTAAAGCTACCGTAACAATTGCAGTTCTAAGCAATTTTAGTAAAACTGTTTGTATCAATTGTAGTCCAAAGCCATGCTTCATAAATGGAACCATCTTGTGGAACATGTACCTTTAGGCTGTACATATGGGACCATACTCAGCAGCAGCAAGTAGTTTCCAAGTGATAAGAATTCCAACCAGTCAGGTCTGGAGAGCAGAAGTGGTCAGGATCACTGATATCTCAGGAGTAGCATGTCTAACTCAAAGGTAACACAGGTACAAGGGTTCCCTGGGGCATAAAGTGGCCAGTCACTCCACTGTCAACAAACATAAGTGAATGATTGAGAATCAGTGGGATGGTAGCAATCAAATATCTTAGTTTACTAGAACGTTCTATGCCTGTGAACCCTACAGATCTCCTTTAACTTTAAGAAAAAAAAGCCTTGACTAAGCAAATACTGCATATTTTCAAATTCACAAAGGAATTCAGAATATAGCCTTGGGGGTCTATAAATTAATCTGCTATAATTAGCTGAATCAACTGGGTAGACTCAGATTTCTGGATATATATATATATATATATGGTAATATAAAGAACTTAAAACAAGTTAAATTTATGTGCAAGTTTTTGTGTGATGTCTAGTTTATCATTATAAGTAACAACGACACCTCCTCCTCTGCCAGTTAGGCAAGATTAATGTATAGAACTGTATACGGGAGAACTAGTTTCATTTAATGCAACATACTTATTTGGGTTTATCCACAATTATTAAACACATTCTATTTAACTCATTATTAATAATAGCTTTATTAAGAATAACCATATAAAAGATCAAATGTTGAACAGTCCTAGCTTCAGATCAGAAGTACTAGCTGTGCATTTTGTATGATCTAATTTTATGTTAATTAGGCTAAAACAAAGTTTTTGAATATTTCTAAACAGATACAGTCTCAATATGTTAAATCTGAGTGGTGACTCATTACAGCTAGCAGGTGGTCAGGTGGTTTGTTTGTCTGCTCTCTGGCTTTTCCTCTGGATTGTCATTGATTAACTACGTCTCTTCTGAGAATGTGTGCTATGCTACAAATAACAAGGGAAGCGGATGAGATGGATACTGTCCTACCCTAACAGGCCAGCACTCCAATTATTTATAAAGCCCACCATTTGGACATCCAGCAGTTCGACAATCAACAATCTGCAGTAAGATGCATCACTGTGCAGCACTGGGATGGGGCCAGATCATATTATAGCAAAGGATATTGCCTTTGCTAATTTACACACTTTGCATAAAAGTATTTACATACTTTGCTCTTAGGGACCTCTGGCAAATAAATGCTTAAATCATTAAATCCTATGTAAAAAACTACATTTGAAAACCTATGCTTGCCAAAGAAATTAATAATACCTGCTATATGTGGCACACTGGCTCCCAGTATGTACCTGACTATTGCTGCTGGTGCCCCTAAAAGTCTAGTTAATTTCATGTTCTACAGTATATGATATAGTCTCCTATAACCAGATCTCTTTCAGGTTTCTCAGCAGGTGCTTCAGTGAGGAAAGCAAACCTGTTAGACACTTAAAGCAGAGAGTAGTGATGCTCCTCTGGGTGAGCCTTAGCTTTAGCTTTGGCTTTGCAATTATGCCGCAGAGCCATCACCATTCGCCCTGCTGTGAGGCCTCTAATGCCGGAGTTGGGGGATTACTATTTCTGCCTCAGGCATCTAGACTTTTGCCTACAGAAACTACACTGCTCTGAACCTCACTAACCCTCTCTAGACTCTGGATACGCACCCCTAAAGCTGCTTCACTGTCAGAGAACTAACTGATATACACTTATCAGAAATAAAGCTATTCCTATAAGCAGAGGAAGAATGACTAAACATAACTGAATGTTTGCCATGTTGAGTGTTTAATATATGTTAGTCGAAGATTTGTTGAGATTATTTTTAGATAGGTCCAGCATGTATGGCATTTGCTTGCTGTTTTTGGGGGCTAAAAAATAAATAAAATAAAATAAAACATTAATTAAATTAATTAATTAAAACTGAAATTGTGGCAGGTGGAGAAAGTAAAAAAAATACAACAACAGTAGTGTAAATTATAGTAATAATAATAATAATAATAATAATAATAATAATAATAATAATAATAATAATAAAACAAAAAAGGTTATATTTTAAACACCAACACTGTAAAAAAAAATCCCCAGGAAATTAGGAACAAATATATCAACAACAATACATCAACAGGAAGAGATTACCTAATGGAAGTGATAAAGCCATTTCAAACTTTATTTATAGTTAGGATGCATGCATATAAGAAACATTTCCAGTCCTATTACATATAATAAAAATTAGAAAAACTTATATAATGGAAAATAACAACTTGACTATCACATAAATAACATCAGAACATCATCCAACATTTTATAATAAATCATATTTAATTTAAAGTCTTTTAAAGGCTAAATAAAGTCTTTTCCTTATGTCTGCTATCAGATAAATGGCATTTATAGCAATACATTTGTTTGTATAGTATCCATTGCAATGTGTACTGCTTTACAGTGTGTGTGACAAACACTACATCACGAGAAATAAAAGATTTAAAAAGTCTAATTTGTAACTAATTAACTACATAGTGATTATTGATACAGAGTAATTGTCTGTTTAATTACTAAAGATAAAGTCACTCTGATGAAAGCATGAATGTTCCTGGTTAAAAGTCTGATTGTGATAGAACTTGTGCCTGGCACACATTCTCTCTCTCTCTCTCTCTCTCTCTCTCTCTCTGTCTCTCACACACACACACACACACACACACACACAGACACAGACACACACACACACAGATATACAGACACACACACACAGACACAGTCACACACAGACACACACACACAGACACACACACATGTGTAGACTGTAATCTGTGATTACCAGCCCAGTTTGAAGGGAAAATGTGCTGAGGAGCAGCACATTCTCTAAATCCCAGAAGTGCTACCTTTCATTTCTCTCTCCTGTGCTAGCGATGCTGCAGCGAGAGCAGCTGGCACACTTTCGGGCAGAAAGTGCATGCACACACATTCTTGAGGGTTTCTCGAGGTGTGTGTGTGTGTGCAAGTGCTCAAGATCAGTCATGATCCTCTAACACTCAGGCCTAACAGGAGTCTTGTGGAGATAAGAAATGGGAGAAACAGCCACCAAGCAAAGTTCGGTTACAGCCGGGTTCAAATTTCTGAGTATATATTTTATTTATATATATATATATATATATATATATATATATATATATATATATTTTTTTTTTTTTTTTTTTTCCAGTTCATCATTTATTCCATCAGTTCAATTATATATGTTGAATAGGAGTCATATATGGAGAGTTCCTTAAAGTATATTCTTATTTCTCCAACACATACAGGAGTAGCCAATACAATGTGCTGGTTTTTAAGGGGTCACAATATTTGCTACAAGTCTTAGGAGTATAAGGTGATACCATTCGAATGATGACAATAGGAGCAAAAGAAGCAAATGGGGCACTTCATATGAGGATTCTTTAGTCATATATATCTTTGTATCAAAAAATAGCTTCTAAAATAGCAAAAATGAACAGGGTATAATATTATATTGGTGTTTAAAAGCTGGTGAAATAAAAACAGCCTGAACGCATATACAAGGGGAGAAGCGTTTAATTTCTCAGCAGCTGCGGTGCACATGTAGTGCATGTAGCTCACCTGATTTATGCTAGCACTGAAATAACCGGAAAATAGCTCCTTCTACTCTTCTCCTCCCTCCGTCTTTGTCCGATCCCCCTCTAACTTTCCTTAATCCTTGTCTTCTAATGAAAAGCTCTCCTGCTGGGTGGAGGAGAGAGGGAGAGATAGAGGCTTTGAGATAAATGAATGTGATGCCATAGTCGATTTGTCACAAATTGCCCTCTGTGTCTGCTCGGTTTGCCTGTAAACGGCCGTCTTAATAAAACACTGATTAATCAAACACTGATTAATCAAGCACAGATCACGGATCAGTCCAGGAAATGTACAGCAACACCTGGATCATCCTTGAGGTCCAATTCACAGCTTGCCAATGTTGACCTATTCCCATGTGCCACCTATTTGCTAATAGAAATGTTGCTTCTAATGGAAAGGCCATTGCTTTTCTTTTCTACTTTCCACATACTGTATATGCATATATTGAAACTATTACTTCACCTTGTTACTTTCAGTTCAGAACAACTTGAAAATAATTTTGTAATAGAAATATATTGACATAAGGTCAGAAGGAAAGTGGAACCAAATGCATAGTTTAATCTTCATTCAGGCTTTCCGTAGAATCATCAAGAAAGTCTATACCAGGGGTCAAAACAAAGGCAGCCATGATTCATTTGGTCAAATCCATTTTCATAATTCATGAAAAGTCAGGCAGAGGTCAAAAGCAGAGAAACATGAAAGTAAGATATGTAACTTGGAAAACAAGCAACAAGGCCATAAGGCTCAGACCTGTAGAACTAGTGTATGCTCGAAAACTCTGATAAACAGACAAACGAGTAGAAACGGGTGAATTTAATTATATAAGAACAACAAAAGAAGTTTAATAAGATAAATAAGAAAATGTGTGTAGATGGGTTTTGGGATAAATCAGGAATTGAATCAAATGCTTGATAAAAGACTGAGACTAATGTTACATCAGGGTCTAGGGCTGGGGCTGTTGTTAGATTATAAATTGGGGCTGGCCCTAGATGAGGAGCTAAGGTTAGGACTATATCACATTGAGGGTAGTGTTAGCTCAGGGTCTGAAACTGTTAGTATAAGGCTAATGCTAGTTTAGCAACAGAGGTTTTTGATAGATTAGTCTAAGGCTGTACAGATTTGAACACAATTGAAGGTCATGCAAGACTATGGTCTGAGAATCAGACTGTGCTAGATCGGACCGTGAGAATGGTGCTAGAACAGGAACTGAAACAGGTGCTTGATCAGACTGTGGTACTAAAGTATGAACTGCAGCCAGTGCTAGATGAGACTGTCAATCTTGTGCTAGATCAGATTATGAGACTGGTACTAGAGCAGGAAATGAAAATGTTCCTAGATCAGAGTGTTAGAATTGTGCTGGAGCAGGAACTGAAGGTGGTGCTAGATCAGATTGTGAGAGTGGTGCTAGATCAGGAACTAAAAACATTCCTATATCAGAATATGAGACAGATGCTATAGCAGGAACTGAAGCTGGTGCTAGATCAGAATGTGAGACTGGTACTAGAGCATAAACTGAAGCTAGTGCTAGATCAGAATGTGAGACTAGAGCTAGAGCAGGAACTAAAGCCAGTGATAGATTAGACTGTGAGACTGGTGCTAAATCAGACTGTGAGACTAGTGCTAGAGCAGAAACTGAAACTAGTGCTTGATTAGACTGTGAGAGTGGTGCAGGAGCAGGAACTGAAGCCAGTACTACATCAGAATGTAAGACTTTTGCTAGAGAAGGAACTGAGGCTTAGACTGGATCAAGGATTTGGTCTGATATTAGACTAGGGAATAAAAATGACACTAGATCAGGGATTGTGTCTGGTGGAAGAAAACCAAGGCTGGCAGTAGGTCAGAGACTGGGGCTGGTGCTAGAACCAGGTCTAGATGGGAGATTGTGTTTTACACTAGATTAGAGTATTAAAGTATCTTTAAATGAGGGACTAATTGCTGGTTTAAGATCAGGCACTAGAGATGGATTGGAGTTGATGTATTACCAACAACTGGGGATGGATCCCCGGTTACCAGTCTATGAGAGAATATTTTATTAAGGTTTTATTTTTGAAGAATGTTGGACCCTTGTTGGAGAAATATCATTTGACATAACCTTATGTGGAATGTCTAAGCTACACCTCTGGATCATTTATCTTGATAGAGATGAAAGGTCATGTCTCAAATCAGGCTTGAGCGCTTTAAAACCCAGCCTAAAATGCCAAGGTGTCTGTCATGATGATATAAATCACATCATTTATGCTCTGTGCAGGAGTAATTTTGCTTGTTAGGTCTTTGTGCACTGCATCAGTCATGCTTAGCTGGAGCTTAGCTTATATCAGATAGCTTAGAATTCATTAGATTGATTTTGGCATTAACGGCTAAAAATGTGGAATTTCTTTGATTGGGAAATTTAGAAACTCAGGTGTGTTAAAGACTCGCTAATTAAAGGAGCAGTTTCAGGAAACCCATATTAACTCACATATTTACCCCCATGAATTAAAGTTAAAGAGTTTATAGATTGAATCACTAAATTGTGTATTAAAGAAGAAGGCTAAAGAAAGTACAGCCTGTAGTTTCACTAATAGAGATATTGCACACTGTAACACACACTAATACCCATTTTAATCTCATAAAGAATGTGTTAATTAGCTGATGAGTCATGTTAGATCTGGAAACATAAAAAAAGTAAAATCAGAACTAAAGGAGGAGAACTGGGAACCACAACATCATATGTGGCGGACTGAGTGATTCATCCACAGACTTGGCGTTATGATAATTATTCACAGCAGATTCTATTATCAAAGTGAGCTCACCTAACCACTGAACAGCGGGGCAGTTCAAGTCGGCTCTTTTGAAGTCTTCATGCTGAGTAAAAAAATGAACAAGAAGTTCAAAAAAGAGACAAGGATAAAGAAATGCTTCATTTAGATGCTGAAAGATCATACATAACAGATGGTTGCTTATGGTATTTGTCCTCATATAGTCATTCTAAACAAATAAAATAGTTGCTTCTTGCAATTAAGAGGAATATATAAATTCAGGATTAATGTTATACATTTGAAATTTATCCCTAATAAGCAAGGTGATGGTGGTCAGGAAAAACTCCCTGATGATATGAGGATATGAGCAAGAAACCTTGAACCACACTCAAAGTGGAACCCTTACAGATGGAATGCTTGACTTGGGTCAGTTTTTTTGTAAGCAGCCGTACAGCTTACATACACTTCGTACTGGTAATAGAAGAAGAAGTTGCTTTCGGCTGCTCCCTGTTCGTGGTCGCCACAGCGGACCAACTAGTCCGCACAACAACTCCAGAATGAAATAAATTCATATGCTGAGATTCTATTGTATCTACATCACAGTACACATGTGCAAACTGCAAATTGGTAGTAGATAATGAATATGCATAGCCTCAGGTGAGCTGTTCTACAATGTTATAGTGAATGGTCAGAATGACCTCCTGTAATGTTCTCTGTGACAATGAATCCGAATGTAATTGTGTGACCACTTTATGGCCTAAAAGTGCAACTGTGCAACCAGGAAATTTATTTAACATGAAGTCTATTTATTGTGTTGAAGTTATGAGGAACTTTTCAACGATGGAGATGCAAAAACCGATTAGGGCATCTGCAGTCCAACACTATTTCCATGTTTTCTATTGTAAGTGGTACACTTACATTTCTGGCATTTATCCAGAGCTTACATTTTATACAACTGAACAATTGAGCGTTAAGGGCCTTGCTCAGGGGACCAGCAGAGGCAGCTGGGTGGACCTGGGACTCAAAATCACAACGCTCCAATCAGAAGCCCGAAGCCTTAACCACTAAGCTACCACATCCATGTGGCACCAAATGGTACCACCCATAGCAATCTCATGCATCTCCAGTCTGTCCATGTGGAGCCATTCTTATCAGCAAACTCTAAGGGATGACAGTCCAACCAGAAGTAGGGCATCAGAAGGGTTCAGGCCAGTCTGGAAAGCAAAAGATGTCAGGGTCACTGGTATCTCAGGATTAGCATGTGTAGCTCTAGAGAGAGAGAGAGAGAGAGAGAGAGAGAGAGAGAGAGAGAGAGAGAGAGAGAGAGAATCAGTTCTTATCAAACTGCAATTCAAAAACAACACTGATAACCAGCAAGGTCACAGATAGATCATGTTACAAGTCAGTGTATAATCTAGTTGTTAAACTTATTCCATGGAGTATGTTATCAGGAGGAGGATAAAGCCAAGATAAAACTGCAAAATAAAAACATTTCCAGTCATTTTGGTGAAAAACTTTCATGGTTTCTTAAAGCTGGGGTGGCAAAGTGTGTTTTGTCATCTGACAGATTTTCCCAGACCACACAATTTGGGAAAATTGGTATATCTGAGTTTCTGACACCACTCAAACACAGCATGAGGCTCTGCCTAGACGAGGGCAGAAGATGTGTGCGATTTCAGCAGGCTTGAAAAAGAAAAAAACATGCAAAGAAATGAAAGGAAAACCCCCAAAAAATCGGACATTCATTTGATTATCGAAACAGGAAAGAAAGGTTAGAACACACGCTCAAATCTGTTTACATCACTTTGTATCATCACTTAATATAATCTTTATCCATCTCTTCCGCTCATACAAAAGAAAATGTTTTACTGTGACACTAGAGCATTTTCTGCAGGGTTTTCTATATACAGCCTCTGAATTTTCATAAACGCAGAAGGACGTAAACAGAAACTAAAGACTGTTTTTGTTCAGAAAATTTAAACTTTTGTTTCCCTCACCTTGTTGTAGTCTTAATGCAAACACCTAGTGCACTGATTTTAATTCATTTCAATGTAAATGCATTGATTTCAATTTAACAGCATTTTTAAAATGAAATAAAACCTTTATAAAGTGCTGCAGCTTTAACCTGTAGCTTCTGAGTATAAACAATCAAGAGATGAGGAAGTGATTAGACCTTGTTGCTTTAATTCATACTTGAATCCTATTATATTATATTATATTATATTATATTATATTATATTATATTATATTATATTATAAGACAAACTATGGCCCTGATTCACATAAAGCTCAAATAAGGTTCTGTATGCGATCTAATAAATTGTGTGCACAGTTAGTTGATGAATAAATGCGCAAACCTCACAAAAAAAAGTCACATAGCTGTGAAAAATTTCTGTTGAAAAGAGTGAAACTGGAACTCACTACCAATATAGTGTGCATCATGTATTATATATTATGCATCCCTGTATAAAAAAGTTTAAACATTTGTAAAAATTAATATATATATCGATTATTATTAAATATTCAATACTATTTTTGAATATTGATGGGAAAAATATATTTTTATTTAGAAAATAATAAATAATAAACCCTAGGTCTTTTGTCAGAGCAAAAACATGATTTCACATATTGAATTAAATGATTTTTTATTTAATCATTAACTTTAATGATATCATTACATTTTATTTATTTATTTATTTATTTATTTATTTATTTATTTATTTATTTATTTATTTTTAATATAATAAATACCGCATGAATACTTGCCCTTCTGTAGTGTTAGTTTGTGCCTGCACCTGGCTGTGCACTGCATTTTGCATCTTTACGGAGAAACCCATAAAGTTTCATTTTTAATAAGGCAAATATCTAAAATGGGTAAATCAGCATGCACATTTTTTTTATTTTTTTATAACCCAAAGCTGTGTCCCAAATGTCATATTACTCTACTGTACACTCTATGCACTTACACTATGCACTATCTATAGTGTTTAGCAAATGAATTTAAAAGGGTAGTATAATCTCACATGGAACACTAACAGTTTTTACTAGCCATAAGTATAATCTTTATTCCAAGTTGATTTCAAATGACAATGCCAGAAGCATGTAATGCTAAATGTGGATTAAGGTAGAGTCAAGTGGTCTCTCCCGAAATGGCCAAGTGCCACGCCTTACCACACACCCACTACATGCAAATAGTCCCAGCTTGGCATGGTCTTCTTTTGGGGCAGTGGTGGCTCAAGTGGTTAAGGCTCTGGGCTGTTGATTAGAAGATCAGGATTCAAGCCCTATCACTGCCAAGATGCCACTGTTAGGCAATTGACCCAGGCATGTAACCCTCTCTGCTGCAGTGTGCTGTATCATATCTGCCCCTGTGCTCTAATATCCACTTCCTTGGCTGGGATATGCAATGTATATGTGGTGATAATAAAGTCTTCTTTTTCATGTTGAAAAATAAATCACACATTGTGAGTTAAAAAGACTTTTGTAAGATCTATCTGAGTCATCAGGTATTTTGAAGATGTTTTCTTATACAGCATCAGCAATTGGTAGCTCCACGCCTTTTCTGTTAAATAAGCAAAGGTTATGAAGTATCCAACATTCCACAAATGAGTAAGTGCATCACCTGTGTTCTTGAAGTGCACCTCTTCAACTTTAATAACAAACTACTCACACTATTTAAACTACACTGTGGAGTGGAGAATAGTGCATAAGTGTGATTTGGGACGCACCTTTAGACTATTCAATTTTTATATGGATTTTTTACTGAATTTTAATACAATTTTACACACAAATAAAATACTTCTACATTTAGTTCATTTTTTCCAGATGTAAGCGGCTGCTTGCTTTACAGGAACAGGAAACAGTAAAATAACACAAACACTGTAACACATGCACAAATTATCCACATGAAACACTTCAGTCCATGCTGGGTGTATTAGTAATGCAGGTCAGCCCAGGCATCGCTGCAGTTCTTCCTCCTACCCACTGGTTGTATTTTAAGAGCAGTAATTATCTCAAATTAATCCTCCTGCTTAAATCGAAGGCCACATACTGGCCTCTGATCCGGAATGGCTCTGCCCCAGTCTCTCTCTCCTGGAGGGAGAAATTAGTCTGACCTTGATCTATTTTCTCACTCGAGTCTCAGTGTTTCAGCCCATCTGTGTCCTCTGAGGAGTTGAGTAGCTTGCTCTCTCTCTCACACTCTCTCTCTCTCTCTCTCTCTCTCTCTCTCTCTCTCTCTCTCTCTCTCTCTCTCTCTCTCTCTATCATTTTCATTTTCTCTCACCTTTTTAATCTCTCCCTCTCCCATTACTGCTCTCACCTTTCTCATTTATTTCTCTTTGTTTTTCTGGGCCTCTCTCTCTCTCTCTCTCTCTCTCTCTCTCTCTCTCTCCCCCCCCTCTTTAATTCTTTCACCATTCTGATCTATTTCTCTTTGTTTTTCTGGACCTCTCTCTTCTCCATCTCATTCTCCCTCTCTCTCTATCATGTTTATTTTGTCCCTTTATTTCTCTCCCCTGTCTCATCTGGGCCTTCCTCCCTCCCTCTCTCTCTCTCTCTCTCTCTCTCTCTCTCTTTCTCTCTCCTCCATCTCATTCTCCCTCTCTCTCTATCATGCTTATTTTGTTCCTTCACTTCTCTCCCCTTTCTCATCTGGGCCTCTCTTTTTCTCTCTCTTTCCCTTCATTTTTCTTACTTTACTCATCTCTTTCTATCTTTCTCTCTCTCCCTTCACTTTTCTCACTTTTCTCACCTCTCTCTCTCTCTCTCTCTCTCTCTCTCTCTCTCTCTCTCTAACTTTTCTCATTTCTCTTTGTTCTTCTGGGTCTCTCTTTCTTTTTCTCTTATTTACCCTCTCTGCCTTTCTCTATACATTGATATGACTCATTTTTATTCTCCCACCTTCACAAACACTCATCATCATTTTATATTTGCTGTTGCTGCATTTTGATCCCCCTACTCACACACTGTATGCTATAATTTCTTTTTTGATGATAACTGGCATGAAGGCAGCGAGCATAGCAACTGCAAAGCATCACAGTTCTGTTCAGTTATGCGTTGGATATGATGCAAGGCAAAAAAAAAAAGTAAAAAAAAAAAAAATAATAATTACAGAGGTATTTTTTATTAGACTTTTCTGGTGAGAGAGAAATGAAAAAGTCAAGGAAATACACAAATCGTCTATGATTTCAGCTCTCCTTTTATCCTCCTCTGTATAGTTTTAGAGTGCGTTCTAAATTCATTCATGATTCATGAACAACTCCATTAAGGAGCTCCTCTCTAGCTGTGAAGGCCCATTTGCAGCATTTCGGTAATACTTTTTGTTTATATAGCACCTTATGTAAGATCAAGATCTCTTTACAAATTTGATCATCAAGTCTAAGTGAGATACACACTACATACTACATATATTGTGTATATCCTGGGATTTTCACACATGACAGTCTCTACAGTTTACAGAGAATGGTGTGAGGAAAAAAAATAAAATAAAAAATAAATAAAAAACATAGAGTGAGCGATGGTTCTGTGGGTGGAAAATGAAAGAAAGATGGCCAGATTGGTTCGAGCTGCCAGGAAGGATATAATAACTCGTAAGGTATAATCACTCTTTGCATCCGTGATGTGCTGAAAAGTATCTCAGCATGCAGAATATTGAATCTTAAGATGGATGAGCTAAAACAACGGAGGACTACATCAGGTTCCTCTCCTCTCAGCTCGGAACAGGAATCTGAGGCTATCATGTGCACAGACTCAGCCGAATTGGACAAAAACTTTTTTTTTTTTTTTTGGAACAAAACTGACTGATTAAATTTATATTTTTAAACCAAAAGGCTTAAAAGGTTGAGAAACAAATGTACATAATGGGAAGCGGGTGAAACAGAGGCTGTGATGTTTACATGATGTGGCAATTAACCTGTTTGATTGATCAGTAGAACTATTCCATCCATCCATTGTCTATACCTGCTTATCCTGCCTCTGGGTTGCAAGGAACCTGGAGCCTATCCCAGGAGACTATGGGCACAAGGCAGGGTAGACTCTGGACAGGATGCCAGTCTATCGCAGGGCCCAATCACACACACAATTTAGAGATGCCAATCAACCTACAATGCATGTCTTTGGACTGGGGAAGGAAACCAGAGTACCCGGAGGAAACCCCCAAGGCACAGGCAGAACATGCAAACTCCACACACACATCACAGAGGCAGGAATCAAACCCCCAACCGTGGAGATGTGAGGCAAACGTGCTAACCATCAAGCCATCAAGCCACCATGCCCCCCTCAGTAGAAATAAATACATTTAAAGCCAAATCTCAATCCAACAAAACCAGAAACCATAAATCCAAACTCAAAAGAAAGTTCCAGATTAAAAATCTCCAACAAAATCTAACTTTACATGTTTATATAATAAGCATAATATTGAAATAGTTGAATTATTATATATAATAGATTAAAATAAATCTGTACTTAGGAGTGTGTTTTGGTTTTGGAGTCTCTGGCTACAAAATAAACTTGAGAACCATTGGTCTAGACAGTTACTTTCAAAACCTGAAAGAAGAATAAAAACTGGAGGCTGATGAAACCTGATTTAACATTTAGAGGTTATAAGTGCTGAATCTCCCGTTATTTATGAGCTGCATCTAATATGTGTTATGTGCTAATATCCCATCTCTCATTAGCAACTCGGTTGTGTCGTGTTAAAAGTCGGATTTAGCCTTCCACAGTTTTAAATACGTTTTATATATGTTACCTCTATTATCAGTTACCATATGATCAGTTATTATATTATCAATGATTTCCCAGTCAGTTTGCATGATATGTTGATTTGTTTTTTTCTGTGTGTGTGTGTGTGTGTTTTCATGCAAGTTCAAACACTATTACGTTGGCTCAAAAAAAAAATGCTGCATTTCATAAAAAAAGAAAAATATTCTTCTTAGAATAAACACTGAATAGCTGCAGGAATATGTGGGGGGGGGGGACAAATGGTGCAGTTAAGCCTTCCTACACACACACACACACACACACACACACACACACACAAACACACACACACAGCTCTTTCTTTGTGGGGTTTACATAGAAATTTTCACTCATAACCCCTAACCTCTACACCTAACCCTAACCTCAGAATGAAAAGGAAAACCTTTTTACTTTTTCAAATAGACCCTTTTGAGTGAAAATTCAATTATTTTATTTGGTTCACAGGAACATTTTAGATTTATAGAGAGATAAGTACACACACACACGCACACACACACACACCTAAAGATGCGTTATACACACTGTAACAAATGGCTGTAGTTTCTACAGCAGAATTTTACAGAAACTTATTGTAATCACATTTTACAAGTTGTTACTGTAAGGTGCAAAGCATTATGGGTCTAACAAAGAATTACGGTTGTTAACAGTATTTTTCCATGTCAACTGTAAGTGAATATACAGGTTAATTTGTTGTCACTGTAGCCCATGCATTTTCACAGTAATTTATTGTAATGTGACGCTATGGGTCTGAGCCAGTGAAGAGTGAAGGGTGGCTGAAGAGGCATTATTCAGAATAGTCGGTAAGTTCACTTAAATTATGTCCACAAATATTAAAATTAAAATATTATCTTTATTTGTAGTGGTCTATGGGATATAAGACATTGATTATTTTAGACAGAACCAATTCATTAGACATATAATTTCAGATGTACATAATGTTGTGTATTTCCTGTTCACAAAACTACTAATAAAAAAATAAAAATAAATAGAAAAATACTAATGTTTTTTTTAAAAGAAACGCTAGTTACGTATGTGTCTATAACTTTAAGGTTCTTGTCGTAGGCTGGAGGCAGCAAATAGCGCAAAGCAGCTTGCCATAGTGGATGCAAACGTGTGACCATGATGAACTAAAAGGTAAAAACATTGACAAAAAAACATTGTAAATGATGTTATGTTAGTTAGAAACGTATTGTTAACTTTAGGGTCATTTTTAGCCGGGAGGCAACAAATAGCACGACGGAGCTCGCCATGGTGGATGCAAACGTGTGAGGAAAAGGTAAAAACATTGACAAAACGTCATAAATGCTATTTTAACATGGATTAATTCTCTAGTTTTCTACAGTTTCATTCACTTTAGCTGTAGAGAACTTATATTAAAGTACTCTTTGTTACAAATAATTAGTATTTCGACTGATGTGCTGTGAGCTGAAACCACATAGTTAATACATACATGCAGTCAGTTTTGGATCATGAAAAACATTATGAAATAAGTGCTTAACGTTGTTTGATGCTTTTCTTTGTTATATAAACTTATCATTTGTTTTTATTCTAAATTTGTTTTGTGGAGGTGTAGTTTGATCACATGTATGTAAATACATTTAAAGTATCACAAGGTTTTTGCGTTTATCATACGGTGGCTTGGTGGTTAGCACGTTTGCCTCACACCTCCAGGGTTGGGGGTTTGATTCCTGCCTCCGCTGTGTGTGTGGAGATTGCATGTTCTCCCTGTGCTTCGGGGGTTTCCTCCGGGTACTCCGGTTTCCTTCTCCCAGTCTAAAGACATGCACTGTAGGTTGATTGGTATCTCTAAATTGTCCGTAGTGTGTGTGATTGCGTGAGTGAATGAGTGTGTGTGTGCCCTGTGATGGGTTGGCACTCTGTCCAGGGTGTATCCTGCCTTGATGCCCAATGATGCCTGAGATCACAGGCACAGGCTCCCCATGACCCGAGAATGGATCGGATAAGCGGTAGGCAATGAATGAATGTTAACACTACCTAGTAGTGCTTTTTGTAAAGCAGTACTTTTTGTTTTTAGCCTAATTGCATTCCTAAAATTTTGCTTGTGTTTTTTAACTGATCCTTGTGCAGATGTTTTGTTGGAATCAACCCACCCACTGGCACCAAGACAGGCACAACAAAGGCGGGAGGCAAAAAAAGTGGAAAGGTCTCAGAGAAAAGGAACAACACAGTTAACCCTCATGTTTGTGCACTTATCAGAAAAGTAATGGACTTTGAGTGGTTAAGCATGTAAGTTGCTGTGTACAGAAGGAAATGTATGCCACTTGTTTTATGTGATGTACATGTTTTATAGGTACGTTCTGACTTTTTTGATTTTTGCTAAGATCTTGATAACAGATATTGTTCACTGTCTAAAGGTGTTTAGTTATATGGCTGGAACACCGTATCAGCCTGTAATTATGTCGGCAGACGTGATGCGACATAGCAACACTAGAAATACCGGACAGTACCACATAAGGACCATGACTATAAATAACACGGAAAGACACCTTGCAATAATGTGTTGCAATATTGTCTTGTATCTGTGAACACAACCAATTGTAGGCTTTTTACAATTTATAAACAAATTTACATACGAAATGTAAAAAACTATGTAAGTTTTTTTTAATGGTGTATTTATGTTTACTGACTATGTTTTAAGAGTTTTATTTTTCTATTAACCCAAAGTTACAGTGGGTTTTAAAATACAATTTAATTTTTTTTGTAAGAAATGGGAAAGTTTTAATAAATATTTTTGCATACAGAACCATTGCCTTTGGTTTTATTAACCTGTATAGCAATTTAAATGGCTTTAATTGTAATAGCTTTACACCAACATATTGGCAATAGGTTACAGTTTGCTGAAAAAAAATCATTGATCACAGCATTTTCTAGGTAAAACTAATACAACAACATATTGGCTTTTAGTGTATTTACAAGCTCTTATTGGCAACTTTAGTCAAATTACAAAACAATACTGTAACACTTAATACAAGTTTGCACTTACATTACTGTAAAAATTAATAATACAATTAGCAACACTTTTACAGGATTTTATTGGCAACTTTTTTGCCAGGTAATTCCTGTAATTTCTACAGTACATTTTTTACAGTGCACTGTGTGTGTGAAATGTTCCTAACATACGCACACACACACACACACACACACACATTTCTTTTCATTTACAATACTTGTTGGGAAAAAAAACAGGAAATGACATCTGGACAAATATAAATAAGGAATAAAACACCTGGAATGATGATAACAGAACGGTGTGATGTGGCTCATTGACATACAAGTTTAAATGCACAATTTGATATGAAGTGATGTGAAAATAGTCACTGTGCCCACCGAGCTGTAGTTCCTTATTTCACCATTTGTGTCACTAATATATTTTGCTACGGGTGTAATGATGCATTGTGAAGCAAAATGTGTGATTCACGTAGTGTAAATCTACATTCTCTTACAGTTTTTTTCACTTGCTAACAAGCGTCGATCAATACCGAAGCCAGTTTTTTTAAAACTCTTCATTCAGACTGCATTAGCAGCATGAATCTTGGCCAAATAGCTCATCTCATCTCCAAAACTCACACAAACCACTAAAACACCTCGAAATAAACTCGTTCAATGGTATACTGGGATGTGGTAGCTTAGTGGTTAAGGTGTTGGACTACTGATTGAAAGGTTGTGAGGTTGAATCCCACGTCCACCAGGTCTGCCACTGCTGGACCCTTGAGCAAGGCACTTTAACCTCAATTGCTATGCTGTATAAAATGTAAGTCTCTCTGGAGAAGGGAATCTGCCAAACGCCAGAAATGTAAATGTACCACAAGCACCGAATCTCAGTCCGAAAGTGCACACACTGTCAGCTGTAACACATAAAAACCACTAACGAAAGGAAGCGTTATGTAAATGATAAAATTCATTTTTTTTCAAGTTTGAATGATTTTTCAAACAAATCAGTATTTTGTTATATTTATATTATAATACAAATAATAATAATCACACCTGTTTTAGTTTACCGACACCTCTATGGTTGGGGGTTCAAGTCCCGCCTCCGCCGTGTGTATGTGTGTGTGTGTGTGTGTGTGTATGTGTGTGTGTGTGTGTGTGTGTGGAGTTTGCATGTTCTCCCCGTGCCTCGGGGGTTTCCTCCGGGTACTCTGGTTTCCTCCCCCGGTCCAAAGACATGCATTGTAGGTTGATTGGCATCTCTAAATTGTCCGTAGTGTGTGAATGAGAGTGTGTGTGTGTGTGTGCCCTGCGATGGGTTGGCACTCCATCCAGGGTGTATCCTGCCTTGATGCCCAATGACGCCTGAGATAGGCACAGGCTCCCCATGACCCGAGTACAGATCGGATAAGCGGTAGACAATGAATGAATAAAAATGATTAGAAATGCTGCACATTTCTTTAATATCCTTTGTTTTCATTCATACTCTCTCTGACACTCTTCTTTGACACACACTCTTTCACCTGAAATCGCAATTAGCTGTGTTGGGAAAGATTATTATTTCATTTTATTGTAAATTTTCTGCTAAGATTTTTTATATATTTCAATCTGGTTGCTGCAGAATTGCATGAAATTTGCCATCATTCTGTTCTGAGTGTGTTGGTAACCATTTGGAAAGCAGTGTGTCAGCTTTTGAAAAAATCTGCTGCGAATTTACAATGGAGTGAAAACAATGGAAAACGATTGACAGTTTGCTCTGTATGGACTTCTGTGTGAAGAGTATTGAGAATGTGACCAGTTTTAAACAATGCATGTTAGCAATAGAAAAAACAGCTGTGATTATTCATCGCATGCAAGTGCACTGTATGAACACCAGAGGGCGCAATCTGTGCAACTCCCAGAATTAAAATATAAAGGCAACATGCTGGTCACATGATCAGGTTCTATCATAGAGAGCCTGTGATATTACCTGTGATCATCTGCACCTGTACCTCTGTAATGTGACAACCGAAATGCATTATAGTTTATGTGGTTAAATTGTTAACAAATATATATAAATATATATAAAAATATCTTCTTCTTCTTCTTCTTTCGGCTTTTCCCTTCAGGGGTCGCCACAGCGAATCATCTCTCTCCACCTATCCCTATCTTCTGCATCCTCAACCCTTGCACCCACTAGCTTCATATCCTCATTTATTACATCCATATACCTCCTCTTTGGCCTTCCTCTTTGCCTCCTGCCTGGCAGCCCCATGTCCAACATTCTCCTACCAATATACTCACTGTCCCTCCTCTGAACATGTCCAAACCATCTTAATCTGGCCTCCCTAACTTTGTCCCCCAAACGTCCAACATGAGCTGTCCCTCTGATGTACTCATTCCTAATCCTGTCCAATCTTGTCACTCCCAAAGAGAACCTCAACATCTTCAGCTCTGCTACCTCGAGCTCTGACTCCTGTCTCTTCCTCAGTGACACTGTCTCTAAACCATACAGCATGGCCGGTCTCACCACTGTCCTGTACACCTTCCCCTTGATTCTCGCTGATATTTTCTGATCGCACAGAACTCCCGACACCTTTCTCCACCCATTCCAACCTGCCTGCACTCGCTTCTTTACCTCTTTCCCACACTCTCCATTACTCTGGACTGTTGACCCCAAGTACTTAAACTCCTGTACCTTCTTCACCTCTTCACCCTGTAACCTTACTGTTCCACTTCCCTCCCTTTCATTCACACACATGTACTCAGTCTTACTACGACTGACCTTCATTCCTCTTCTCTCCAGCGCAAACCTCCACCTCTCCAGGTTTTCCTCCACCTGCTCCCTGCTCTCACTACAGATCACAATGTCATCTGCAAACATCATTGTCCAAGGAGACTCCTGTCTGACCTCCTCTGACAACTGGTCCATCACTATAGCAAACAGGAAGGGGCTCAGAGCCGATCCCTGATGCAGTCCCACCTCCACATTGAACTCCTCTGTCTGACCTACAGCACACCTCACCACTGTCCTGCTCCTCTCATACATGTCCTGCACCACTCTGACATACTTCTCCGCTACTCCTGACTTCCTCATACAATACCACAGCTCTTCTCTTGGCACCCTGTCATACGCTTTCTCCAAGTCTACAAACACACAGTGCAACTCCTTCTGACCATCCCTATACTTCTCCATCAAAATCCTCAGAGCAAAAATTGCATCCGTTGTGCTCTTTCTGGGCATGAAGCCATACTGCTGCTCACAAATTTCCACTACCTTCCTTAACCTAGCTTCCACTACTCTTTCCCATACCTTCATTGTATGGCTCATCAACTTTATCCCCCTATAGTTGCTGCAACTCTGCACGTCACCCTTATTCTTAAAGATCGGCACTAACACACTTCTTCTCCATTCCTCAGGCATCCTCTCACTCTCTAAAACCCTGTTGAACAAATTAGTTAAAAATTCCACTGCTGCCTCTCCCAGACACTTCCAGACCTCCACCGGAATGTCATCAGGACCAACTGCCTTCCCACTTTTCATCCTCTTCAAAGCCTTCCTGACTTCATCCTTTCTAATCTTATCTACTTTCTGTTCCACAGAGTTCACCCCTTCTACTCTTTTTTCCCTCTCATTTTCCTCATTCATCAGCTCCTCAAAGTATTCCTTCCATCTCCTCTGTACACTCTCCTCACTTGTGAGCACCCTTCCATCTCTATCCTTAATAACTCTAACTTGCTGCACATCCTTCCCATCTCGATCCCTCTGCCTAGCTAACCTGTACAAGTCCTTCTCTCCTTCTCTAGTGTCTAACCTAGTGTACAACTCTTCATATGCCTTCTGCTTGGCCTTAGACACCTCCCTCTTCACTCTGCGCTGTAACTCCTTGTACTCCTGTCTATTCTCTTCAGTCCTGTCCATGTCCCACTTCTTCTTGGCTAACCTCTTCCTCCGGATACTATCCTGAACTTCCTCATTCCACCACCAAGTCTCCTTATCTTCTTTCCTCCTTCCAGATGACACACCCAGAACCTTTCTCCCTGTCTCCCTGATCACTTCTGCTGTAGTTTCCCAGTCATCTGGCAGCACTACCTGACCACCCAGAGCCTGCCTCAACTTCTGTCTAAATTCCTCACAACATTCCTCCTTTTTCAGCTTCCACCACTTGGTTTTCTTCTCTATCTTTGACCTCTTCATCTTACAGACCATAAAAGTCATCCTACACACCACCATCCTATGCTGTCTGGCTACACTCTCTCCCACTACCACTTTACAGTCACTAATCTCTTTCAGATTGCCTCTTCTACATAGAATGTAGTCTACCTGTGTTCTCCTACCTCCACTCATGTAAGTCACTCTATGCTCCTCCCTCTTCTGAAAATAAGTGTTAACCACACCCATGTCCATCCTCTTAGCAAAGTCCACTACCATCTGTCCTTCAAGGTTCCTTTCCTTAACTCCAAACTTGCCCATCACCTCCTCATCACCTGTGTTCCCCTCGCCAACATGTCCATTAAAATCCGCTCCTATCACCACTCTCTCACCCGTGGGAATACTCTCCATCACCTCATCTAATTCACTCCAGAATCTCTCTTTCTCCTCTAACTCACAACCTACCTGTGGGGCATAACCACTAACAACATTCAACATCACCCCTTCAAACTCTAACTTCAGACTAATCACCCTGTCTGACACTCTCTTCACCTCCAGGACATTCCTCACAAACTCCTCCTTCAGGACCACACCTACCCCATTTCTCTTACTGTCCACACCATAATAAAACAGCTTGAATCCTGCTCCTATACTACGAGCCTTGCTACCCTTCCACCTCGTCTCCTGTACACACAGTATGTCCACCTTCCTTCTCTCCATCATATCAGCCAGCTCTCTACCTTTCCCTGTCATAGTACCAACATTCAGAGTTCCTATTCTCAGTCCTACACTCTTACCTTTCCTCTTCTCTCTCTGTCTGCGCACTCTCCTCCCTCCTCTACTTCTTCGACCAACAGTAGCCCAATTTCCACCGGCGCCCTGTAGGTCAACGGCGCCGATGGCGGTCGTTGTTAACCCGGGCCTCGACCGATCCGGTATGAAATTCGTACTGACGATTCGCATGGTTAAATTTGGCAATGTTTTACGCCGGATGCCCTTCCTGACGCAACCCTCTCTATTTATCCGGGCTTGGGACCGGCACAGAAGTCACTGGACTGTGACCCCCATGGCTAGATTATATATAAAAATATAATGCATGTTATATATTACATTGCAGGTTTGTGACATTGTTGTGACCCGTCTCTGTGAGCTAGAGTACCTGAGAAAGAGGCCACAGAAGCTGGGCATTTTAGCCGACTTTGGAGCTCTATTTCTGTTCACTGCACCTCAGCAGCTACTTATATTTCAGTCGACCATGTTCTCTCAAAAGACACGTTTGTTCAATGAAATATTTTAGGAAAATGTATAAATGTATTAATGTATAGTGAACCTGTAGTACATTTATAATTTGTTTACAATATTAAATCTTTTTTATTTATTTTTTATTTAGTTAATCATTAGAATTTTTTTCAAAATATTCTAAGAATTGAATTGAATCAAGTCTCATGATTCAAATCAAGCCAGTATCATGAATCATGAATCAAATCAAGGCAGTATGGTGAATCGTGATTTGAATCAAGCCAGTATTGTGAATTGTGAATCGAATCATGCCAGCATTGTTAATAATGAGTTGTGAATCATGAATGAATCAAGCCAGTATTGTAAATTCTGAATTGTGATTAAAAAAAAGCAAGTATTGTGAATCATTAATTGTGAATCGTGAATCACATTAAGCCAGTATTGTGAATCATGATTCATGAATCACATCAAGCCAGTATTCTGAATCAAATCAAGCCAGTATTGTGAATCATGAATTGTGAATCAAATCAAGCCAGTATTCTGAATCAAATCAAGCCAGTACTGTGAATCATGAATTGTGAATCAAATCAAGACAGTATTGTGAATCATGAATCAAATCAAGCCAGTTTTATGAAACGTGAATCAAATCAAGCCAGTATTGTGAATAATAAATTGTGAATCAAATCAAGCCAGTATTCTGAATCAAATCAATCCAGTATTGTGAATCATGAATTGTGAATCAAATCAAGCCAGTATTGTGAATCATGAATCAAATCAAGCCAGTTTTATGAAACGTGAATCAAATCAAGCCAGTATTGTGAATCATGAATTGTGAATCAAATCAAGCCAGTATTGTGAATCATGAATCAAATCAAGCCAGTATTGTGAATTGTGAATTGAATCAAGCCAGTAATTGTGAATCGTATCGAGCCCGTAATCGTGAATTTAATCTAATCGTAATCATCACATTCATTAAGAAACTCACAATTTCTCATTAATTATTGCTTTCTAAATATTACTTGTGTTGGAAATCACATATGCACCACATGGCATAGATAATTGTCTATAAAGGAGGCTTCATGAATTATTTTCTTACTGTGTCATGGTGTCATGTCCTCATAAAAAGATTATTACACACACACACACACACACACACACACACACACACTCACACACACACACACACACACACACACACACACACACACACACACGCACGCACACACATGATCCAGCTGTTCTCAGTAGTCCTATATTGAAGAAGATGTTTGGGAAGCTGGGGTGGCTGTGAATCGTTTAATCACGCTTCTCCCAAACTTTCCAATTAATGAGCGACCGATCTGTCGCCATCCATCATAATCACTTTAATAGCGTCTCCTGTTGACCCCATCATCTGGATTACCTGCTGCAGCCCTTTCTGCATTTCTCAGCCCATTAATTTAACAAATTCTAATTGTGTACATTTTTGACAGTTTTAATTTCCCCCGTGAAATTCAGCTCATCCTGGTTGATGGTAGGGTGTGTTCCTGTCACTTTTCTTTCCTTTTTCCCCTTCTTTCTTATAAGCAGCTGTCAGGCTCATTCTGATGTGTGTCATTGTAGTTTAACTAAACAAAGGAGTTTTGGCTAATTCAGTTGCAGAATCCTGCCTCTTATTTGGCTAAATTTGCATAGTGTGTGTGTGTGTGTGTTTGTAGGTGAATTACTTGTTTTTTTGTTTATATTTTTTTTTTTTGGAAGACCCCTCGCTTCCCAGATCAGTCTACGAAATGAAACATGAATAGAGGCAAAGGAAAAGTGACACGCAATCATTGCAAACACATTTGGCCGCCAAGGCAAACAAATTTGTGTTAAATAGGTTTTGAACTGCATTAGTGAGATGAAATCTCCCAGTATTAGTGGCACCATATGCAGGGAATCAATCAGTGCCACAAATGTGTGCACATTTAGCTGTCTCTTTTTTTTTTTTTTAAATAAATAAATAAAAATATTCATCTGTTTCATTCGATCCACTGAAAAACCTTTGACCACATTCTCGGTCCACTTCCCTGTGGATGAACCTCTTAGACATCTTAAGAACTGTTCCATATTTTATTTTTTTTAATGAGCAATAGATGAGGGGTTGACTCAACATCTCTGCAGGTTTCAGCAGAACAGTGTACCTGGAGTCTTTATTGCTGTCATATGCAGTGAAACTCAGAGACTAGAAACTATGAACAAAAATTACCATAGACAATAAATGAATATGACTTGAGTAAATGGAGATAAATGAATAAAGTCCGACAAATGGAGCTAATCAAAATGTGACTTAAATACCTGTGTGTCATGACATGGTGCATGCAGTGCACATGTGACAAGCAAAAGCAATGGCAGATGCCCTTATCCACAGCAACTTACAAATTATCTCATTCTATACAAATTGAGGGTTAAGGGCCTTGATCAGGGGCCCAACATTAGCAGATTGGCGGACACAGGATTTGAACTCACAGTCTTCCAATCAGTAATCCAACGCCTTAACCACTAAGCTACCACATCCCAAAAGTGTGCATTGTCCTGGAAGTCTGGGTTACCCTAACACTCATTGTTATGGTGAAGAAAACATATAAAGAAAGAAGGAGGGAGTCACCAGTGTTAATAACTTACATTTATAGCATTGGACAGACACCCTTATCCAGGGCGACTTACATTTCATCTCATTTTTTATACAACTGTGCAATTGAGCATTAAGGGCTTTGCTCAGGGGCCCAGCAGTGGCAGCTTGGTGGTCCTAGGATTCAAACTCATAACCTTTCAATCAGTAGTCCAACACCTTAACAACTAAGCTAGCACATTCCACAACTACAACTGGGTCCTGATCAAGCAGGTGACTGATAAGATAAGATAAGATATGATATGATATGATATGATATGATATGATATGATATGATATGATATGATATGATATGATATGATATGATATGATATTGCACATGGTATGATAATCTCCTATGTTTCTGGAGCCTTTTACATTGAGAAAGTTAATACAGAGCGCATTCCTTATCTGAACCATCAGACGACATGACGTCCACCACTGAGCGGTGAGGCAGAGCCACGTTCTCCGTATAGCTAAGGGACAGCTAAGGGTTGGTCCGACATTAATGGCAGAGACAACACCATGAGCATGATATGAGTAAATGCTGACAGTGGATAAAGACAGACAATATGTGACCTGTGATAATGATGCAGGTGCCCTGGTCATGTGACCTGCACTAGGTGTGCTAGACCAGCCCTGTATAAGCGGTCCCATGACAGCTATTATCTGACTTCTTAAAAAGGTAACAGATAAAGCGGAATAAATGCAGTCATTCTGTATTTACAGTAATTGGATACTTTTTTTATTTTATTTTTAACAAGGCTGTATCTTTGGGCCACTCGTAATGTCCTTAAAATTTTCCCCAGAGGCCAAGAAGAATGTTTGTTTTTGCAGTTGCCCATGTTCAGCACAGAATTTCTTTAATATTTCACATTCCACAGTAACAATAATAATAATAATAAGGACTTTAAGAATTTGTAGTATTTCACAAGTATTTGTGTTTTCCCTTCTAGTGGCAATATATTGTATTCATAGAAAAGTGCCTAAAAAATACCAAAATGGCTAAATATTGATATCAAACCCATTTCTACATTTTAAGATGCTCCAAGATGCTATAATTTTAGGGTGTTATCTCCAACCATTAAAATTCTAATAGACCTAAAAACACACATCTCACACTGAAAACCAACAGCATCCCAGTTGATTTTCATTTCGCTGGTGGATTAGAATGTAAGTGTGTTAAATAATTTAAATTCTTAAATTTTTTTTTTTGACATTTCACACAACTCCATGAGTATCACCTAGTGCATCCAACAACCATTTCTATGCTTACAATGTATGAAATTAATTGGCCCAATTGGTATGTGTGCACTGTACCAGAATCACAACCTCCAATAATTAGCTATGAAAGTCTTTTTTTTTTTTTACCCAGCCATGGTAGATCTGTTAGAATCAGCGCATAGTGTCTGCTGCTTACCCATGAGATACAATTTCTCACACTCAGCTTGGGTTATAAGGGCAGTGACTATCTCTGCCAGCATTTTCTCGTTCCTGCCAGTCATGAGAAGATGATGAGAAAGCATCCTACAGGCATATTTGTTGTTGCGACAGCTCCACTAACCTTCTGTCCCAACCACATGCTCTCTTTGCACCAGTAGTTATGATGGTTGCCATGTGGAGATTTACACATTGTGGCACTTGCAATAAATGTGTTTGTCTTGCTGCTGGCAAATTAGTGTGGTATAAGAGGTATAAAACACATTGTGATGTGATATTATCAGAATAAATCATCAACTTCAAGTGACTGATGTACATCTTGTACAGCCAGGATATTTTTGATAGGAAAAAATGCTGAGTTTCTCCAAACTAGCTAAGCTTGATAGCAAATAATGAACCTTACACCATTCCTCTACACATACAATACAATAAGAGCAGACTTCCTGCATTAGTTTGAGCTTCAGAGGCAGAAAATCAAGAACGGAATGCTTTCCTACAGCACTCTGTTTTCTGTCTTGCTTGCTTTTACCTACCCCCTGAACTGTGAACTGATTAGTTAAGTGAAAAAATTGGCCTTGATGTTACTTGGTGCATTTCTGGAGTTAAAGTTAGGACTTTTTAACTTCTGAACACATTCCACTTTGACCAAAAAAACTTTAAAATACTGTAAGAACTTTAAAAGTAAATAAATAAATAAAAAAATTATAAAAATTCTTGCAATTAAAAAAAACCCTGTGGAACAGAAAAGGCTTTATAAAATCCTGCTCTGAAAGCCAATGGATGCTAATAGATAGTTTCCCTAATAACCTGCTAATTCACTTACTGTGACAAACTGCATGAATAAATCAGATTAAGATTCCTTACACTCTTCATTACAGAATGCCACTTAATAAGTGGTGTATATTTTATACATAACACATGCGCATGCCTGCAAATATTCAAACGTGACCTTCAGATTGCACTGGTTAACAAGGTATATCTGCTTGTGCTTTATTTATTTTTTTATTTTTTTACAGCAAAATCTACAGGCAGCATTTTCTTCTTAAAAACAAACAAAAAATAAATAAATCGATTGGTGGAAAATCATTCATACAATTGGGAAACCAACACGAGAAGAAATAAAATTGGAGGGTCAGTAGTTTATACAGATTGCCCTCTGGCTATGCCTATAGGTAGAGAGCTGTGGGTTTTTCATTCACTGTGGTACTGACAGGTCCAGTTAAGTCCAACCTTAGGCTTACTGCTGTGAGTAAAATATCTAGAGTGGTTTTGCCTCCCAGTGTTGATATTGTGAAGCGTGGAGCAAAACAAATTTTGTTTGAAATTCTATCTGGACAATATGGCCAGTGGCATTGAAGAGATCATTTATATATATATATATATATATATATATATATATATATATATATATATATATTATATATATATATATATATATATATATGTAAAACTTTGCAGAGTCATACTTTATTTTAGAAAAGGGTTTGGTCTGATTTTGATATCACATAAAAATTACATTTTTTTTGGTCATGAGTGGGGATCGGTGGCCTTATAGCTTGACATGCTCACATTAGAGATTGATTAATCATTAGTTAATATTTATTAGAATCTCAGAATGTGGGATTTATGAGGTTTATGAGATCTATTATGCTGGTCTAGGAACTTTGCCAGCAACACAATCCTTAGTATAACATTTCCTACCTAAGACATAAACCATATCAGGAAAGGTTAGGACACTTCTTCTTTCCATAAACTCTACTTTCCCTCCGTCTGAGACGGTCATAAATACCCTTTGAAGCTCCATGACTTCTCTTTAAGCAGCAAGCAGACAACACCACTGAATAAGAAGGGACATGAACACTGACCTTCCTTATCACACCTTGGTATAAAGTCTAGAAAGTCACAAACATCTAAAAGTTTGATATTAGATTTTCACCCAGCTGGATCTCTGAGTCAAACTCGTACCTGGTTCTCAGCCAAGCCTCCATTATTGCAACACATACCTTCATGTAGATACTGAAGAACTTATGACCTTTATTGAATCTAGCAGTTGTGCACAGTGGATCAAAAAGGCTTTTCCCATGATCTCTGCACATGCTGACTCAACTAAGTCTACGGCTGGACCTGTACGATTTCTGCTGAAAACAGTCCACACAGCATTATAAAATTTCCCCAAGATCCTCCGGAGAAGCAGATTCAGTGTTATGGCTAGATGTTCAGCATGATCTCTGCTTCACTGTGCCTCACTAAGGAATCTTTCTCTGAGATCCTTCATTGATGCAACGGCTGACTATGCTGAAGTTGCTTCACAGATCAGGAAAAAAACGATGAGAAACCATCAGAACTCAACTACTAAGTTTCTCCATGTACTGTAGTAAATTTTTCCATGGTAGTTTATCTAAAACTAGTATGTTAGGATGTATGGATACATGCTTTCCTTCATCATCATCATCATCATCTTCTTCTTCTGAAATAGCAACAATAATCATTCTAATATTTAATTAGTAATCATTTTCTGACCTATATACCCTACACCACCAACAGGATGACGGCATAGGATTTTTTGCACATGGAACAATTACACATACAATGGGGCATGTATCAGTACATCATTCAAATTGACAGAAAATTGCTATAAATATGTTATTGAGTTCTTTTCATATAGTATGATGAGTGTGAAATGGCACAATGTAAAACTGGCTTTAGTAGAAAATTGGCAGTTAAAAAAATATATTTTCAAATACCACTCTTATTCTTTCTAAAATATGTATGTATTTATAACATTAGATAATTCAATGACACTGGTTTCCTGGTAATAGCAGAAAATTGATGAAATGAGTGAATGCAAGAAGCCTGAGTAGCATTCACACCAAACACTATGTATGTTTCCATTAATAACTCACCGTCAATCTGCCCTCTGTTCACAGCAGGAGATCCGCAAGCTAAAACAAAGGCTCCATTAGTGCAATCACTCCAGCATAAATGTAGATACAAACACATGCACACACACAGACTTGTATCATGACCTCGTGTTGCCAGGTGTGCTGGTACGAGTGGATCAGGTGCAAGGATATTTTAAACACCTTACAGTCGATGAAGAGCTCTAAATAATCTGACAATCACAAAACCAACCAACACCTGACACACAAATGCAACTGATACACACAGCAGCACCACACACACTGCCATGTCAGTGTAACTGTTGTGTGTTAAATGTAATTAGCTTCTAATTAAAAAGTAACTGTATTCTCAGTAACCATAACTGTAAGAACAGTAACCATATCTATATCCGAGGTAAGCATAAGTGTAACAACAGTAACTGTAACTGTAGACTCACTTAACATAACTGTAAGAACAGTAACCATAATAGCATCCTCAGTAATTCTAATTCTATCCTCAGTAACCATAACTGTAACAGTAACCGTAACTATAAGCACAGTAACCATAACAGCATCCCCATTAATCCTAACTGTGTCCAGAGTAACCCTACTGTAACAACAATGACCTTAACTGTATCCTCAGTATCTCTAACTGTAACAGCAGTAATCCTCAGCCATATCATTATACTCAGTAATCCTACCTATAATCTTAATCTCAATAACAGTAACTACAATATCAGTAAACTAAATTGTGACCTCAGTAGCCCAATACACAGTCAACCACAAGGCTCTCTTGTCCACCCTCAGGAGTCTTGGAATTTGTGGAACAGCATTGGAATGGTTTGCTTCCTATTTGGATGGTTGTTCATATCAGGTAACATGGAGGGGAACAACATCTGCTCTACACAGACTCTCCACAGGTGTCCCACAAGGATCAGTACTCGGTCCTCTCCTTTTCTCCCTCTATACTCACTCTCTTGGAAAAGTTATATCCTCACACGGGTTCTCTTACTACTGCTATGCCGATGATACTCAGCTTATCTTCTCTTTTTCCCCCTCAAACACCACAGTTCTCAGCGTGTCTGGGGGACATATCATCATAGATGACGGCTCATCAGCTGAAACTCAATCCCAGAAAAACTGAACTGCCGCTTATCACAGGTGATTCATCCCCAGCCCAGGAAATTGCGATATCCCTACACAACTCTCTGATCTCCCCTTCGGCCACTGCTTGCAACCTTGTTGCTAATGTCACACTCTCATGTCGGTTCCTTCTGTACAACATCAGAAGGATCCGGCCATTTTTATCCACACAGGCTACTCAGGTGCTTGTTCAGTCTCTTGTCATTTCAAGACTGGACTACTGCAGCACTCTACTGGCAGATCTACCTCTGAATGCAATTTGTCCTCTGCAAATCATCCAAAATGCAGCTGCATGACTTGTTTTCAA
This sequence comes from Hemibagrus guttatus, assembly GCA_033459395.1. NCBI lineage: Eukaryota > Metazoa > Chordata > Actinopteri > Siluriformes > Bagridae > Hemibagrus > Hemibagrus guttatus. The sequence continues at coordinate 5,204,204 of JAUCMX010000001.1, forward strand.
CCTGCCTAAGTTCTTACCACCCCACTGCTGTGCTCCTCCACTGACTTCCGGTAGCTTTATGCATCAGATTCAAAACACTGACGCTTGCCTACAAAGCCAAGAATGGACCATTTCCCTCTTACCTCAAAGCTCTTATTACTGCTCACACTGCACCTCGCTCCCGCAGATCTACTAGAACTACTCGACTGGTTCCACCGTCTCTCAGGGTAAGAGGTAGGTATACATCTCAGACTCTTTTCTGTTCTGGCACTGAGGTGGTGGGATGAACTTCCCCTAGATGTACATACAGCTGAGTCACTGGCTGTCTTCTAACAATGGATGAAGACCTATGATGGATGAAGACCTACCTAGCTCTTATTTTCCCTGTTTGTTTTATGTATTGTTTTATGTTGAAAAAAAAAAAATCCCAAACACAGTTTTTAGGCTGATGGTATTTTAAATCTGTGACCTGTTGAACCAGTGTTAATGTACATTGATTGAGTCTTCAAAGCACTTTTGTACATCGCTCTGGATAAGAGCATTTGCCAAATGCCAGAAATGTAAATGTAAATGTTATCCTAAACTCAGAAACCAATCCTAAACTGTAATGTTAGTAACTTGAACTGTAACCTATGTGATGCTAAACTAACCACCTCAGCCTAAACCTCAGACACCCTACATGTAATGTCAGAAGCTATAACCTCAACCCCAGTGTCCTTAACCCTAACCCAAATATCCAACAAAACATTATTGATATTATGTTATTTATGTTATGCTATGTTATTTTACTTTTATGTTTATAAATAAAAGGTCCATATTTGGTGACCATCCAGATGTTTTTTCAGTGACCCTAACCTAAACCTCAGTAACTCTAAACCTCTAACTGTAATAGCAGTAACCCTACCATTATTTTTAATAACTCTAACATTAACCTTGTTAATACTAACTAATACCTTAGCCTAAGAATCCTAAAACCAATTAAAGTAATCCTAATCCCAACTGTAGTAATCCTCCCTTTAACATTAACCTCTAACATTAATTTCAGTAACCCTAACTGCAACATCAGTAAAATAAACCTTGGTGACCCTTTTATCTCAATTACCCTGATTCTAAATTCAGAAACCCAAGCCTCAGTAACCCTAACAGTAATGTCAGAATAATCTCAATCCCATTAACCCTAACTCCAACCCTAATATCCTACAAGAAATAATTTAGTGTTTATTTTTAAACAAAAGATCCATATTTAATGATGATGCAGATGTCCCAAATGCTCAAGAATATTTGTTTCGGTGCCAATAAAGTGATGGCTACAGCTCACCCAAGCAGAATTACAGCTTTACGTTCAGATTTTCTGATGTGTATTTTTGAAATTCCAATAAAAAAAAACAGGTGCTAGGAACTATTTACTCTAGTTATCTTGATGACTAACACCTTTCCGTGTCACATATTCAGAGTGTGAACCATTATTGTGAATATAGAGCCTTCAGCCTGGGAGAGGAGGTGAATTAAAGATAATAATGTGATTTATAAATGACTGGGTGGATGTCGGGTGAATATGTGTGCCTTGTAAATGCAAATCACTAAGCCTGGGAGAAAATGTCATTTTCATGGTTATGAAAAGTCTTGGCCGCTCTTCATACCCTTTATTATGCATGTTTGTCCGTTACAGC